>CM065748.1:18244867-18257367 GCA_033310375.1 Conus canariensis
ACTGTAGTACATTTTGTCTCTGAATTATTTGAAGACTCCAATATCACCCCGAAAAGTGTTGCCCCCATGATGAATGTCATGCCTGTTCCTCCTCGGGAATTAACGAAAGGTAGTTTTGACTTTGATTACACAGATATGCGAAAAGATGACAGTCCAAATATGTTAAGTACAACAGTTAAAACATATGTGTCCGAAACTTATTCTGATCATCTTAAGGTTTATGCTGACGGTTCTGTGCTAGAAGATCATCATGCGGGGTCTGGCTCTGTTGTTCCATCTTTAGAAGTGTAAAAGTCTTATCGTCTTGGCACAGACATTTCGATTTTTTACAGCAGAACTAGTAGCTATTCTTATGGCTCTGTGATATTTAATTAATCTACCACTATATCTGTTAAGTGTTCTCTATTGTGTAGATTCTAAATCAGTCTTGTAATCCCCTTTCTTGATTACAAGAATAATGCAATTTTGCCTGTTTCTAATGTTAAGTTATTTTGGGATCAGTTTAATCTTTTCAACCTTTCAAGATTAGCTAGTTATTTGTTATGTAGTCCTATTGCTCGTTTCTTGTAACTCTTTCTCTCTGTCTCTGTCTGTCTGTCTGTCTGTCTCTGTCTCTCTCTCTGCGTCTCTGTCTGTCTGTCTCTCACTCTCTCTTTCTTCTTCTTCCTCCCCCACCCCTTTTTAATTTTTGTTTTGATGATGTTAAAAAAATTAACAAAGTTTTGCTGTTTGTGATGCTAGAGTCTAAAATCATCGACACGATGGAAAGACTTTAGATAAAAAAACAAAACAAAAAAAAACTAACTATCTTACTCTGTTTCTGTGCTCTGTCTTTTGAAGCGAGGGAAGGGAAGGGAAAAAAAAAGCAGAAAAAAAGGAAAAAGAAAGCAGGAAGAAAATACCCACCCATCATACTAAGCTGTCCTATCGCTGGGGCAGGCTCTAAGTCTCTGGCAGGAGGAAGGAATCTCTCCCCCACCCCTCTCCAGCACTTTCAGATGGAAATTGGATGAACGTCCCGCAAGGGCCAGATTCCACCGGCACTCTTTTGATGTGTCGTCAGGAAATAAATCCGCCGTCTGCCGTGTACCCTACCAGGCGCGAAGGGATACGAGCGATAGGAACGTGCGGGATGGATGTAATGAGGGGGGGGGGGGGGGGGGGGGGTGAAAAGAGACTGACGGGGGGAAGGGTGGGGAGAGAGAGAGGGAGGGAAGAAATAAAGGGGATAACGAGGTGGAGGAGGAGGGGGGGGGGGGGGGGGGCGGGGGCTAGGGGACGGTATCGTGGAAGCGAAGAGAAGGGAAGGATGAAGGCGATGGAGGCGGAGAGTGATGACGACGAAGGCGACGATAACAGTTATGATGAAGGGACCTGTGGTCTGATGGTGAAGGGGATAGAGTGGCGTTGACGGAAACGGAGGGGTGATGATGATGAAGGGGACGGAGGGGTGATGATGAAGGGGACGGAGGGGTGATGATGATGAAGGGGACGGAGGGGTGATGATGAAGGGGACGGAGGGGTGATGATGAAGGGGACGGAGGGGTGATGATGATGAAGGGGACGGAGGGGTGATGATGAAGGGGACGGAGGTGGTGGTGATGAAGGGGACGGAGGGGTGATGATGAAGGGGACGGAGGGGGATGATGAAGGGGACGGAGGGGTGATGATGATGAAGGGGACGGAGGGGTGGTGATGAAGGGGACGGAGGGGTGATGATGAAGGGACGGAGGGGTGATGTATGAAGGGGACGGAGGGGGATGATGAAGGGGACGGAGGGGGATGATGAAGGGACGGAGGGTGGGTGATGAAGGGACGGAGGGGTGATGATGAAGGGGACGGAGGGGAGATGATGAAGGGAGCGGAGGGGAGATGATGAAGGGAGGGAGGGGTGATGATGAAGGGGACGGAGTGGGTGATGATGAAGGGGACGGAGGGTGATGATGAAGGGGACGGAGGGGTGATGATGAGAGGGGACGGAGGGGAGATGATGAAGGGGACGGAGTGGTGTGATGATGAAGGGACGGAGGGGTGATGATGAAGGGGACGGAGGGGTGATGATGAAGGGACGGAGGGTGATGATGAAGGGGACGGAGTGGTGGTGATGAAGGGAGGAGGGGTGATGATGAAGGGGACGGAGGGGTGATGATGAAGGGGACGGAGGGGTGATGATGAAGGGGACGGAGGGATGATGATGAAGGGGACGGAGGGGTGATGATGAAGGGGACGGAGGGGTGATGATGATGAAGGGACGGAGGGGTGATGATGAAGGGGACGGAGGGGTGTGATGAAGTGGATGGAGGGGTGATGATGAAGGGGACGGAGGGGTGATGATGAAGGGGACGGAGGGGTGATGATGAAGGGACGGAGGGTGATGATGAAGGGGACGGAGGGGTGATGATGAAGGGACGGAGGGGGTGAGTGATGAGGGGACGGAGGGGTGATGATGAAGGGGACGGAGGGTGATGATGAAGGGACGGAGGGGTGATGATGAAGGGGACGGAGGGGTGATGATGAAGGGGAGGAGGGTGATGATGAAGGGGACGGAGGGGTGATGAGTGAAGGGGACGGGAGTGAGGTGATGATGAAGGGAGGAGGGGGGTGATGATAGGGGACGGAGGGGTGATGATGAAGGGGACGGAGGGGTGATGATGAAGGGGACGGAGGGGTGATGATGAAGGGAGGAGGGTGATGATGAAGGGGACGGAGGGGTGATGATGATGAAGGGGGAGGGGTGGATGATGAAGGGGACGGGAGGGGTGATGATGAAGGGGACGGAGGGGGATGATGAAGGGGACGGAGGGGTGATGATGAAGGGACGGAGGGTGATGATGAAGGGGACGGATAGGGAGGGTGATGATGATGAAGGGGACGGAGGGTGATGATGAAGGGGAGGAGGGTGATGATGAAGGGGACGGAGGGGTGATGATGAAGGGGACGGAGGGGTGATGATGAAAGGGGAGGAGGGATGATGAGGGACGGAGGGTGATGATGAAGGGGACGGAGGGGTGATGATGAAGGGGACGGAGGGGGTGATGATGAAGGGGACGGAGGGTGGTGATGAAGGGACGGAGGGTGATGATGAAGGGGACGGAGGGGTGATGATGAAGGGGACGGAGGGGGTGATGAAGGGGACAGGGGTGAAGGAGAGGGTGATGATGAAGGGGACGGAGGGGTGATGATGAAGGGGACGGAGGGTGTGATGAAGGGGACGGAGGGTGATGATGAAGGGGAGGAGGGTGATGATGAAGGGGACGGAGGGGGGATGATGAAGGGGACGGAGGGGGTGATGATGAAGGGGACGGAGTGGTGATGATGAAGGGGACGGAGGGGTGATGATGAGAGGGAGGAGGGGTGATGATGATGAGGGACGGAGGGGGATGATGAAGGGGACGGAGGGTGAGATGATGAAGGGGACGGAGTGGGGTGATGAGGGGACGGAGGGTGAGTGATGAAGGGGACGGAGGGGGGTGATGATGAAGGGGACGGAGGGGTGATGATGAAGGGGACGGTATGGTGGGTGATGAGGGGATGATGGGTGGTGATGAGAAGGGGACGGAGGGTGATGATGAAGGGACGGAGGGGTGATGATGAAGGGGACGGAGGGGTGATGATGAAGGGGACGGAGGGGTGATGATGATGAAGTGGATGGAGGGGTGATGATGAAGGGGACGGAGGGGTGATGATGATGAATGGGACGGAGGGGTGATGATGATGAAGGGGATGGAGGGGTGATGATGAAGGGGACGGAGGGGAGATGATGAAGGGGACGGGGGGTGATGATGAAGGGGACGGAGTTGGTGGTGATGAAGGGGACGGAGTAGGTGGTGATGAAGGGGACGGAGTAGGGAGATGATGAAGGGGACGGAGAGGGGTGATGATGAAGGGGACGGAGGGGTGATGATGAAGGGGACGGAGGGGTGATGATGAAAGGGACGGAGGGGTGGGATGATGAAGGGGACGGAGGGGTGCAGATGAAAGGGACGGAGGGGTGATGATGAAGGGGACGGAGGGGTGCAGTGATGAAGGGGACGGAGGGGTGATGATGAAGGGGATGGAGGGGTGCAGATGAAAGGGACGGAGGGGTGATGATGAAGGGGACGGAGGGGTGATGATGAAGGGGACGAGAGGGGTGATGATGAAGGGGACGGAGGGGTGGTGATGAAGGGGACGGAGGGTGATGAGAAGGGTGGGGGTGATGATGAAGGGGACGGAGGTGTGGTGATGTCTGTATGTATGATTGTATATATGTATGTATGTATTGTTCCATCTATCTACCTATATACAGGTATCTATTTATGTCTCTCTCGAATGTTTGTCACTCTCTCTCTCTGTAATCTGTCTATCCATCCATCCATCCGTTCTTCTGTCTGTCTGTCTATGTAGATTTGTGTGTATGTTTGTGTGTGTGTGTGTGTGTTGTGTGTGTGTGTGTGTGTGATGAGGGGAGAGAGAGAGAGAGAGAGAGAGAGGAGGAGGAGAGAGACGACATGTGTTTTGCTTTGTTTCAAAGCAGTTTTGGCTGCGCATAAAACACCTCATGCTGTAGTGATATGAGAGCTAACTGCTTTTTTTTTTTCCTTCGTTTTGTTTTGTTTTGTGTGTGTGTGTGTGTTTTTTTTTTCCCGTAGCGTTCTGAACCAGTTACACATGATCCCCTAATACGAGCGGAAACTGTTTTTTTTTTTTTTTTTAAATTTTGTATTTGTTTTTGTTTGTTTGTTTTTTAATCAGTGAAGTGTGGTACGTCCTCCTCCTCAATGTGTCGGCTGCTTGTAGCTGAGGTTTCTCGCTCTCCTCCCGACATACCTCGCTCATCATTCCCCGGTCCTAATGAGGGCACCTCGCAGGGGAGTTAATTATGGCCAGAGCCTGGCTTGTCTCCCCTCGATAGGCAGCCCATTCATTTTGATTTCGGCTGGCAACGGAAACGGAGAGAGGGAGGGTGAAGGGGGTGGGGGGAGGGAAAGAGAGGAAGGAATGGGAGAGAGAGAGAGAGAGAGAGAGAAAGGGGGGGGGGGATGAGAAGAAGGAGAAGAAGAAGAAGAAGAAGAAGAAGTTGAAGACAATAATGACAATACGACGACGATAACGACGACGACGACAACGATGACGACGACGACGAATAAAAAGAAGAAGAAGGACAAGAAGAAAAAAAGGAAGATGAAGAAGAGGAGAACTACGTCGACGACGACGACGACGACGACGAAGAAAGAAGAAGAAGAAGAAGAAGAAGAAGAAGAAGAAGAAGAAGAAGAAGAAGAATTCTTCAACAAGGAAGGAAGGAAGGAAGGAAGAAAGCAATGAGAGCAAGACTGTATTGTGAGATTCTGGTTAAACGTGTGTACCATTATTTTATTATTATTTTCCCCCCTCCGCTCCCCTCCCCACTGTGCGGGTGTTGTGTCTCTTCAGTGTTTACCGTGAAGTTTCGTGAAGTGGGGATAGGCCAGTTAAGCACGTGCACTTGTCTCGGGGGAAATTTTTATGGGCCGTTTGTAAATGGGGACATAATTATAGGCCCTTCGTATCTTGAATGCTGCTGTGGAATTTTCCTAGGATGAGTTTGACATGACGTGTGCACAGTCGTTACAGGGGCTCCCTCCCTCCGCATCGTTCCCTCCCTCCCTCCCCCCCCTCCTCCCCCCTCTCTCTCCCTCTCAATCTTTCTCTCTCTCTCTCTCTCTCTCTCTCTCTCTCTCCTTCCTTCCCTCTCTCGCCCTCTTTCTCGCGCTCACCCACCTACCCCCCCCCCACCCTTCCCCTTCAAGACACCTCTATTACTCTCTCTTTTGGCCCCTCTTTTCTCTCTCCCACTCTTTCTCCTCCTCCTTCTTCCCCCTCCTTCTTCCCCCTCCTTTCTCTGTCTGTCTGTCCTACCCCCGCCCTCTCTCTCACTCTCTCCTACCTTTCCCTCTCCCTCCCTCTGTCTCTCCCTCTCCACCCTTCTCTCTCTCCCCCCCCCCCTCTCTCTCTCTCTCTTTGTCTCTCAGAGATATATCACTGAGGACGTTTTCACAGTATGATATATGACAGTTATGGAGATAGATCTTGTACAAGATAACCGTTATCATTGCTTCTGTCTGCTTTCTTTTGGAATTTCAAAGGCGTGCAGTTTGAAACGCTGATCTCCATACCATTATGCTTAAGAGAGAGAGAGAGAGAGAGAGAGAGAGAGAGAGAGAGAGAGAGAGAGAAAGATGAAGATATGGACACACACACACAGACACAAGCACACACATTCACACACACACAAACACACACACACATTCACACACACAGACACGGACACACACACACAAACACAAACACACACATTCACACTCACACTCAGACACACACACACACACACACACACACACACACACACACACACACACACACACACACACACACAAACCCGCACACACGCACACTCGTACGCGCGTAGGTAGATCAAATGGGTGTCTCCTGATAGGGGGAGGTTATCTCCAAGTGATCATGTTTTTTTAAGGTGAACAATAGATTGAACTTGCTGATGCATTGGAGGTGCGGTGCAGCCAGAGGTCATCGCTGCAACTGCCGTGCAGGCAGGCGGAGGGGGATTAGTGATGTTTCAGCCAAGAGCCTTCACGATTGAAGCGCCCACCTTGGTGGACATTAAACCGCAATGACAGGCGGCTTACTCAGCTGTATGCAACCTGTGTAGTGTGCGAGAGCTGACTTTTCCCTCGGCACAAGCGGCTTAAGCAGGTGTCCTGTTTTGTGCGCGTCAGATATGGTTGCATAGAGGAGTCTGTTCAACACACGCACGCACGCACGCATACACGCATACATACATCGCGCGCACACACACATGCCGCGCGCGCGCGCGGTCGCGCGTGCGCACGCACGCACGCGCGCACACGTACGCACGGGCGCGTACACTTGCACACACATATGCGCACATGCACGCACTCATACACACACACGCTCTCTCTCTCTCTCTTTCACTCTGTGTGTGTGTGTGTGTGTGTGTGTGTGTGTCTCTCTCTCTCTCTCTTTTCACACACACACACACACACACAGATTCACACACACACATACACACACACACACACACACACACACACACACACACACACACACACACAACCGCCTCCCCGTCACACACACACACACACACACACACACACACACACACACACACACACACACACACACACCACTTGCGGTCACAAAAATAATTATACAATATTGTACGGCGTTATGTTTCATGTTGTTTGGTCGTGTGTTTCTGTGTGAACTGGGGGCTGCTTTCCCTGGGGAGGCAGGGCGCACGTCCAGAACATCACGCCATTTTGGTACCTACCTGTCGGCGCTTTTTTTTAATTTCACCTGTCAGGATGGATTTACAGGTGAATTTGTTCAGGGATGACGCCCTTGATGCTCCCTGTGGGGGTGCTGACGGTTCTTTTGGAACAAATTGCTCTCCCCCCTCCCCCCCCCCCCTCCTCCCCCTCCGACCTTCTCTGTGTTTTGTGCTGGTAACTTCTTGCCTCTCATTCACTTACCTTTTTTTTTTTTTTTTTTTTAAACTGTCGTCGATTGTTCGTCTGCGTTTGTGTTCCTTGTACATGTCTGGTTTGGAAACTCTTTTTACATTATTTTTTTTCATGTCACTATTTATGATAGTTTAGACCGACCCCCCCCCCCCCTCCTTTTTTTTTTCTTATTTTTGTGTAAAATGGCGATTAGGTAGTGAAAGTCGAACACGCTGTCCGAAGGGAACACAGGCTGTCCACTTGCAATGTATTTTTGCCCATGTAGCATTTTTTTATTTGAAAAAAAAAAAAAGTAAACAAACCATTTTCGTTATTATTGTATTGTCTTTTTTTTTCATCTGAGAGTGGTGAATGAGGCGACTGACTGTCGCTTTGTGCTCACCTCACTTCACTTCACCTTCCACAGCTTGCCTTACCTCCCTCGCCTCGACTCGTTTCGCCTTGCCTTGCCCTGCCCTGCCCTGTCTTGCTTTACTTACTTACCTTACTTACCTACCTTACCTTACCTTACCTTACCTTACCTCTAGAATGTCCCGAACATTTTATTTTCTTTGTATTGCCTGCCACACCGCACATGATCAATGCAGACCTTGCCTCCAATTCGATTCAGTTCAATTCAATCAACTTTGACCTTTCTCTGAAAGATTTCCAAACCAGACAGTAATGTTGAATGACGTTAGAGTTTGTATCAAACTTGCATATACCTTTTCTGGTACAAGTTGACTGACATTAAAACTACGTAATTTTCTCAACAGAAACAACCTTTGATTTGCTTTTTTTGAAGATACTGTCAGCATGTTGACTAAAAGACAGCTTATGGTCAGTGTGTATACCAAGATATTTGAAACAGTCAGCAGTTTCTGTTGTCTGTCCATTTATCACAACTGGTTGAAATGAACTATCTGATGTTGAAAAGTTTAATACAAGTTCTTTGGTCTTACCACAATTAAGTAGCAAGAAGCCTTGTCTACCTTACTTTTCTTAACTTACCTCACCTCACCCTACCTTACTTTTTTTTTTTTTTATCTTACCTTCATCTTCTTAGCACGAGCATTTTTTTTTTTTTTTTTACCTTGTCTTACCTTGCCGCCGCTTATCCTCCATCTCTTGCCTTTTCACGTGCTGTTTCCTTACCTTGCCTTGCCTTACGTGACCTTACCTCACCAGACCTTGCCTCAGTTTCATCTGAACCTGGGCTTGCATCTTGTGTCACACCTTGCCGCCACTTCTCCTGCATACACCCCGCCTTTACTTTAACTCTTATCATCTGACCTTGTCTTCTTTTCACTGGTGTTTTCAACCCGAGCTCTCTTCATTATTGTCCACACCCCCTTTCTGCCTTTACCCTGCCTTTACCTGCTCTCACCTTTAACCTCATTCGTTTTTTTTACCTTTGTCTTCTTAACCCGAGGGTTTTTACCCTTTCCTCGCCCTCACTTGCCATGTATTTATCCTACGTACATTCACCTGCTCTTCTTTAAAACCTTCTTTAAGTTCCACCTTCGTCTTCATCGGAGCTTTTTATCTCGTTTCCCACCTTCGTCTTCATCGGAGCTTTTTATCTCGTTTCCCACCTTCGTCTTCATCGGAGCTTTTTATCTCGTTTCCCACCTTCGTCTTCATCGGAGCTTTTATCTCCTTTCCTGCCTTCGTCTTCATCGGAGCCTTCATCTCCTTTCCTGCCTTCGTCTTCTCGGAGCTTTTTATCTCGTTTCCCACCTTCGTCTTCATCGGAGCTTTTTATCTCGTTTCCCACCTTCGTCTTCATCGGAGCCTTCATCTCCTTTCCAGCCTTCGTCTTCATCGGAGCTTTTTATCTCGTTTCCCACCTTCGTCTTCATCGGAGCTTTGATCTCGTTTCCCACCTTCGTCTTCATCGGAGCTTTTTATCTCGTTTCCCACCTTCGTCTTCATCGGAGCTTTTTATCTCGTTTCCCACCTTCGTCTTCATCGGAGCTTTTTATCTCGTTTCCCACCTTCGTCTTCATCGGAGCTTTTTATCTCGTTTCCCACCTTCGTCTTCATCGGAGCTTTTTTTAAATTTTTTATCTCGTTTCCCACCTTCGTCTTCATCGGAGCTTTTTTATCTCGTTTCCCACCTTCGTCTTCATCGGAGCTTTTTTAAATTTTTTTTTTATCTCGTTTCCCACCTTCGTCTTCATCGGAGCTTTTTATCTCGTTTCCCACCTTCGTCTTCATCGGAGCTTTTTAAAAATTTTTTTATCTCGTTTCCCACCTTCGTCTTCATCGGAGCTTTGATCTCCTTTCCGAAGTCTTATCTCACTACCACTACACCTCCATCATCCCACATACCTTGTCTCTTGCCTGCTCGTTCCTTACCTTACCTTTTTACACCCCCGGTAGTATAGCAGTACTTTGCCTGGGGAAATGGAGGTGGGGGGGGGGGGGAGGGTGGAAGGTGGCTGGGGTGGCTGGCAAAAAACGTGACTAACAAAGTGAAGGGGCCGGGGAACTAATCGTTGAAGAATGATGAGGTGAGGGTGATGGTTTAGGGTGGCGTGAGGGTAACTGGGTGGATTCGGAAGCGAGTAGGTTTAAGAAAAAATGTGGCTTGTGGAAAAAAAAAAAAAAGGTGAGAGAGGGAGGGAACGGGGATTGGGGAGAAGGGGGGTGTGGGGGGGAGGGAGGAGTGGGAGGGGGGTTAATGAGGTGAGGGAGACGGGATGGAGCCAGCGATTAGCGTTATGGATGGCGGGTGCTGGGGTTGGGGGGGGGGGGGGGAGGGGAGGTGGGTGGAAAGAAGGAAGGGTGGGGGAGGGGGAGTGGGGTGGTTGTGAATAGGTGGAGGAAGCGGTACCAGTGAAAGAGGAAGTCAGTAGTTAAATCGCGATTGATGATGATGATGATGATGATGATGATGATGATTGTGGTGGTGGTGGTACGGTGATGATGATGATGATGATGTTGACGATCGTCTCTGAATCTCCGTCATCACCTTCATCCTACTCCTCCTCCCCACGTCTGGCGACGTGGTTAGGACTCTATTACTGTAATTTATTATTTTAGAGAGAGAGTGAGTGAGCGAGAGAGAAAGAGAGTGAGAGAGAGGAGGGGAAAGACAGAGAGAGAGACTATCTAATCTCTGTCTCTCCCTCTCTCTCTCTCTCTCTCTCTCACTCATCACCACCCACACACACACACACACACACACACACACACATACACCCGCAAACACACACACAGAATGAAAGAGAGAGAGAGAGAGAGAGAGAGAGAGAGAGAGAGACTATTCTCTCTGTCACTCTCTCTCTCTCTCTAAAACGATAAATTATAGAGATAGTCTCTCTCTCTGTCTCGGTCTTTCTGTCTCTTTGGTCTCTCTTTCTCTCACAGTGTGTGTGTGTGTGTGTGTGTGTGTGTGTGTGTGTGTGTGTGTGTGTGTGTGTGTGTGTGCGCGCGCGCGAGTGTGTGTGTTTGCGTGTGCGTGTATGTGTAATGCCTCGCCTACTATGGTGCAACAGTGAGAGGACAAGGGAGGTGTGTGTGTGTGGGGGGGGGGGGTGTGGATGTGTATGAGGTATGGACAGGGAGGGATGGATCGGGGTGTGGTTGGGGTCCGTCATGACGGGGGGTGAACAGGAAGTAGTGGTTGTGCACGGACGTCATGGTCAGCCTGACCGCTACTGTGAAGGAACTGACCAACCGAATAATGATACCAGGGAAGAGAAACTGTTTCTTCTTCACGTAACGAGTCTTCGTTGAGCTTCACAGAAGAAGTGTTCACCAGGCATCTCCTCCACCCGGTCGGTCGTGTACCGAGGGCCGGGAGGTCTCTCTGCAAAGGCTTTCCCCAGTCCTGTCGGCAATGATGTCAGTCCATTTGTTTTCTTTTCTTTCTTTCTTTTTCTTTTTTTTTTCTGTCTTGCTCTCTGCCTCCATCCCTCAACAGTTCCCTGATGTATTGTTTTAGCGAGAGAGTTGGAAAAGACGGATAACTTAGAGAGATGGTGAGACTGGCAGATATGCCTCCCTGTCACCACCCCCCCTCCCCCCTCCAATCCCTTTTTCATGTCGGGAAAAAAAAGAAACTTCGACTGTATAGTTTCTTTCCTGAGAGGACAAAGGTCAGGAAAGGGGGTATACATTGGACAGTATCGTTATTTTAGATGGAAGTTTTCCTTGTTCAGAGGGCGGTAGGTTGGAGAAGGGGTGGTGGGAAGTTTGGGGAAACGGGTCGCTATTGTCAGTGGGAAGAGACGGGTAGTTATGTGAGTAGGAATAGACGGGTAGTTATGTGGATAGGAAAAGACGGGTAGTTAGTTATGTGAGTAGAAGAGACGGGTAGTTATGTGAGTGGAAGACGGGTAGTTATGGTGAGTAGGCAAGAGACGGGTAGTTATGTGAGTGGGTAGAGACGGGTAGTTATGTGAGTAGGAAGGGACGGGTAGTTATGTGAGTGGGTAGAGACGGGTAGTTATGTGAGTAGGAAGAGACGGGTAGTTACGTGAGTAGCAAGAGACGGGTAGTTATGTGAGTGGGTAGAGACGGGTAGTTATGTGAGTAGGAAGGGACGGGTAGTTATGTGAGTGGGTAGAGACGGGTAGTTATGTGAGTAGGAAGAGACGGGTAGTTATGTGTAGGAAGAGACGGGTAGTTATGTGAGTATGAAGGGACGGGTAGTTACGTGAGTAGGAAGAGACGGGTAGTTATGTGATAGGAAGAGACGGGTAGTTATGTGAGTAGGAAGAGACGGATAGTTATGTGAGTAGGAAGGGACGGGTAGTTACTTGAGTAGGAAGAGACGGGTAGTTATGTGAGTAGGAAGAGACGGGTAGTTATGTAATTAGAAAGAGACGGGTAGTTATGTGAGTAGGAAGAGATGGATAATTACTTGAGTAGGAAGAGACGGGTAGTTATTTCAGTGTGAACAGATGGATAGTATTTTTGAGAGGGAAGAGACGGGTGGGTTTTTCAATAGGAAGAGATGGGTAGTTTTTTCAGTGTGCGGAGATGTGT
>CM065748.1:18264867-18269867 GCA_033310375.1 Conus canariensis
GTCATGAACCTAAAAATGATTGTTCTCACGAACAACGGATGCACATCATCATGAAGCTAAAAATGATTTTGCACACAAACATTGGACGTACATCATCATCAAGCTAAAAATGATTGCCCATACAAACTCTGAAAATACTTCATAATGAACCAAAAAGAAAACAATCAAACAAACAACAAAACCCCCACCCAAACAAACATCCAGCATACTTCAGCAGTGACCTAAGTGACCACAGCAGCCCAGCTGCCATTTCAAAAGCGTCAAAATTGAAAGCATTAAGAGAGTCAGGGGGTGAAGAAATACATAGTTATTCAACCATTTATGCACGTGATTAACATCAAAACACATTCGTCCAACATTATCTTCAGGTGCCAGTCCTTTTTTTTTATCGTTTTTGGGAATGTCGTGTGTGAACTCATGCAGCGTTTAAAAAAAAAAAAAGGACATACCTGCGCCATCATTTTGAGGGCCATAGAGAAACGTCACTGAAGTGGAACGTCAAGCTTGAAGGCAAATAGGCGTGTCAACTTCCCGAAAGGCAGTCAGGTGGAAAAGCTTGATGGGCCACTGGTGTTGATGCAGTCATGCAAGACACGCTGTTTATTTGAAGAAAAGAAAAAAACGAAAAAAAAAAAAAAAAAGAGAAAAAGATGGGGGGGGGGGGGGGGGGGGGGGGGGGGTGAGTGAGTGAAGGAGCAAAAAAGCTGCCATTGCCTTTCGCAGGTAATCAGTCATGCTGGAAGGCGTGGTGTGTAGTAATAACCAGTGAAATCTCATCGCCTGTCTGGCTGTCTGGCTCTGTCTGCTCTATACCCTTGGCTGTTGTTCGCCACATCTACAACACCGCCGGCGAGTGAGAGGTGGAGGCGCTTGTGGAGGGTGACCTGGCGACGTAAGGCCTCCTGCCCTGATTGTGGAGTGTGACCCTGAGTGGTGGAACTGATTCCAGCTTTCCCAGTGTATTTCGCCTTTATATATATATATTTTTTCTTCTTTTTTTCCCCTTATATCTTACACACACACACACACACACACACACCACACACACACACACACACACACACACACACACATATATATATATATATATATATATATATATATATTAACTGTCACTGCAGATATGAATGCTTATTTCCCCTATTTCTTCACTCTAAGACATAAGAGCAAGTTTTGTTTTATAATTGAATATTTCTTGCAGTCATTGCAACACCAAGCTGTTCTGTAAGTTGCTGGATTGGTGCTCGGTTACTTATCCTTGGAATTTATTAGTCAATTATATATATATATATATATATATATATATATATATATATATATATATAATATAACAAGAAACTAATAAATTCCAAGGATAAGTAACCGAGCACCAATCCAGCAACTTACAGAACAGCTTGGTGTTGCAATGACTGCAAGAAATATTAAAACAAAGCTTGCTCTTACGTCTTAGATTGTCGAAGAACTGGCCCTCAGCACTTGTGTCTGAAGAGGTTATCTTTTTATATTTTCTACTTTTCACAAGAAAATGTAGCTTGTTTTGCTGTTTCATGATTTTCTTTTGCTTCTTACGTGGCACCTTTGGTTTTTTTGTTTGTTTGTTTGTTTGAAAACTCAACAAACATACTATGGTATTGCACACCAGCCTTTTTCTGGGACAGCATTCTGCTTATAACCGAAAAGGCAGAGAAGTCAAGTTACCACTTTCCGAGGTCGCTGAGGAGAAACAAGCTGGTTTCGAAATACCAGTATCTGACCAGGAGTTATGATATGTTAGTGAGTTTCCTCCCTTTTGGAGATTGTCTCCCCTTGGAGACTGTAAGCTTGCTGAAGGCACATTTTGAGAAGCATTTATTATTCCCCATTCACCCACTCAAGCACATCTGTTAGTTAGGCGGAATTATCTACCACTGCAGATACGAATGCTTATCTCCCCCTATTTCTTCAATCTAAGACATAAGAACAAACTTTGTTTATAATTTAATACACACACATACACACACACATAACACACACACACACACACACACACTAAATATATATATATATATATATTCAATTATAAACAAAGCTTGCTCTTATGTCTTAGATTGAAGAAATAGGGGGAATCCTTGGAATTTATTAGTTTATTGTATATATATATATATATATATATATATATATTTGTTAAAAATCAAAGAATTAAAAGGAGTCTAAAAATATCTACAGATCTGTTTCAAGCCGCTGGGCTCTCGTTGCTCCCCAAGGGGTTGAGCACTTTTGAAACTGTTTTAGGCTTAACAGCTATACTCTTCTATATATATATATATTCCACTTATATGTATGTATGTATATTTGACTTGGCAAAGATGAAAAAGAGAGAGGGGGGGGGGGGGGGGAGAAAGGAACGGGAGAAGAAAGAAAATGAGAACGAAAAAATCAAGAAAATATATTACAAACGGTAAACCCTTCACGTAGTAAACGCGTGGGAACCATCGTAATCCATCCTGAAGCCAGACCCATGCGTATCGCCTGTTCCGACGCCTTTCGTCCGCTGGATCGGACCCATCAGGGAGACACGGCTGATTGTGTCTGCGCTCCCTTGGCATCAAACGGAGACGGACCACAGTCTATAATTCTGTGGTGTTCTCACCACCCAGGGTTCAGAAATAGAATCCAACAGCATCCCAAAGCAGCCAGCGAAGGGTAGAAAAGTAAAACGAAGAGAAATTAGGGTCATGAAGAACGCTGCTGGAAAAATGAAAATCATCATGCAAACAGTCTAAAATGTGGGAGAGAGTCTTTTTCTTATTGAACCGATATGTCGGAGGGGTAAACCAAGTGCAGCCTTTTGTCATTTAAACAATATAATGTTGGCAGAAATAAAAAAAAAAAGCAAACAAACTAAAAAAGAAAAACAGCAGGTAGGGGGTGGTTGGATGGGTGGGTGAGGAGGGAGCTGCTAAAGAAAATAGGAGTGAAAAAGTGGGCGTAAGGATACATGGATGTATACACGTGTGTGTGTGTGTGTGTGTGTGTGTGTGTTTGTGTGTGTGTGTGTGTGTGTGTGTATGTGTGTGTGTACATGCTTGCGCGCGCGCGCGGTGTGTGTATGTGTGTGTGTGTGTTTGCGTGTGTGCGTGTGTGGGTGCGCGCGCGCGTGTGAGTAATGTTGCGCGAAAAAAAAAAATCTAGACGGCGAGTCAAAGCAGCATATTCATGTCCCCATTTATTCGCTCCTGCACAATTTGGGGTTCCCAATATGCCTCCTCTTGCCGGCAACTTGATTCATCAAAACGCGCCTTTCCTAAAACACGAAGGCTGACAATTTGCCCATAGGGTAGACAGAATAAATAGAAACCCACCAATCATGTCAAGCGGTAAGGGGATGGGGTAGTAAGACAAAGCGAAAATGAACATCATTTCACGCGGAATTTGCGTACCCTTCCATCAATCTACTGGGGGGAGAAGAATGCAGTTACCAGGCTGACATGTTCCCAACAAGAAGTGGAAATTTACTGTGTGTGTGTAGAGAGAGAGAGAGGGAGAGAAAGAGAGAGATGTGTGTATATATTATATTATATATATACATATGTATATGTATATATGTGTGTGTGTATCTGTATATGTATACATTCATAGATATAATGTGTTTATGTGTGTAAGTGTATGTGTGTATGTGTAACCATCCATCCAACCATCCATCCATCCATCCATCCACCCATCCACCCATCTATCTATCTAGTAGAAAGAAACTCGTGGAGAGCGTGGCAGCAGAGAGTCCTCAGAAGAGAAGCCCCCTTCAAGCAAGTGTTTCGGCCCTTATCTCCTGACACTCTAGGGGGGTTGGGCCACACCCGGTTCATGACTCCGGATGTCCCTCTGCTGCCCCTTTTTTTCCCATCTTTGGGACGAGCCATGGCTGGGATTCGAACCCATGACCCTCTGGACATGCTCATTTTCCACTTAATGACTCGCGCTTTAACCACTGAGCCAGGGAAGTAGGGAAATAAAACCTTATGAAGTTCACTTTTGTTCCTCCTTGACCAGATCCAGCTTGAACACCTCTCTGCCGCTTCTGCCATTGCTTTCAGGGCTCTGGTTTTTTTCCTTCCCTGCAACTGAGAGCTGTTTCATGAGGCTGTATGCAGACGTTCCTACAAACCCCCTAGCTCCAATTTCTGCAGTGAGGCCACAGTTTTTCCAAGCCTTGTTTTTTCAGCTGGCAGTGCGGTCTTCATTTGCATCTTGAGGTTTTTCTTTTGGACCCTGATCTTGTCCATCTTTTCTTGGCGTCTGGATTTCTTTGGAGGTGTTTTCTCTTTGGGTAGTTTTGCTCCATAGGCGTCTCTACATGTGGCATACACAATGTCCCCAATTGTGGCTAGTTTGTGTTCCAGGGTGCTTTTCCTATCAGTGCATCGAGTCTTTGGACGATTTTTGCATCCAGTTTCTCCCAATCTTCAGTTTCGTTTGCTCGTGGCAGGTTGAGTTTCAGGCGCCTGGCATCGAGGGCCTGTGCAAATTCCTCATCCGAACCAACAGCGTGGATTGTCCTTGGCACTGTGGTTTAAATCCTGGCCTTAGTCTTCCGACGTCTTATCTGCTGATGCAGTGCGCTGCTGCTCATTGAGATGAGTCTTCACACATCCCATCTTTGTTCTGTGGATCTTCATGCCACGGGTGGTAGCGAAACGCTTTCCACAGACACATGGATATTCCATTTGGTCCATGTTCATAGTCCGTTTGGGATTTTTCAGTCATGATTGGTTGAGCACCGATGGATTCATCATTTCTCCCCCTTTCGGTGAATCCTGGGGCATCTATCTATCTATCTATCTGTCTATGTGCTGTGTGTGGTGTGTGTGTGTGTGTGTGTGTGTGTGTGTGTGTGTGTGTGTGTGTGGTGGTGTGTACGTACGTCGTACGTACATACGTACATACAGAGAGAGAGAGAGAGAGAGAGAGAGGAGAGAGAGGAGAGAGAGAGAGAGAGATTATCCGAAAGGACGGTAGGGGAGGAA
>CM065748.1:18284867-18287580 GCA_033310375.1 Conus canariensis
AAGGAGCGGCCCGCCGAACATGTCAAGGCTCTGGATTGACCTTTCGGTCACAGTCAGTCGACTTCCTGTTGGCTTCCAGGAACTGGAAAGTGGGCTGCAACCAGCGGCCGTTTCGCTTCCGGCGGTGCAGACGCAGGCGGCAGTTTTTCTATCAGGTGTGAAGTGCGGGTCACCTGTGTCTGATTTTCCTCGGGGAAGAGGGGGCGTCTGGAGGTGGGGGTTCGGGGGGTGGGGGGGGGGGGGGGGGGGGGGGGGGGGGGGGGGCTTATGTGGGATAGGTGGGGGTGAGATGGATGGCAGCGAGTTTAGGGTGCAAGAGGAGTGTGTTGTGGAGGTGTGGTGGGGGAGGGGAGGGGGATGCGGGTAGTGGTTGGGGGTAGGAGATCTGGAGATAGGAACCATCAGCTTATTCGCTAAGGGCTTCGTTGTATGTAGTGATTCAGTGAGTGTGTGTGTGTGTGTGTGTGTGTGTGTGTGTGCGTGTGTGTGTGTGTGTGTTTGAGAGAAAGAGACAGACAGACAGACAGAGAGAGAGAGACTTCAGACTTCAGAATTTTATTCAGTAAGGCCATCGGCCCATTTGAAGGGGAATGAGCATAACCATTTACATTACAGGTAAGAAGCAAATACTTTATCAGGGGAAAAAACATCTGCCATCCAAACAAACAAGAACAGCAATTAAGATGTCATTATTCAGAGAGAGAGAGAGAGAGAGAGAGAGAGAGAGAGAGAGAGAGAGAAGAGAAGTGTGAATTAACCTTTGTCTACGTGTCCGGGCTATTCATGTACCCATCATTCGAGAAGTTTGAATATGTTTTGTGGTGTTTATGTGTTTACCAAAAGTAACAGAGTCATCCTACTTCAAATTTGCATTTTCAAACTTGCATTTTAAACATTTTTCACGTTCTGCTTCAAAAAGTGTCCACCCCCAATCGTCCAACCAGTTAATGTTCATGCGGATATTCAGAGATGATTCCTTTGATTCATGGTAGGGGTAGTTCTGTTTCGGAGAGTTGTTTCGTCTTTCTTGTGTTGGGGTTCTACCTGCAGTAGGTGACCAGACTTTGCCAACTTAATGACTTTTTCGTGGAGCAGAATGCTTTGATGTCATCACAAAATGCACCTACGTCGTGAGGATCTGAAAGGAAGCCTAGTGCCTTTTAGAGTTGTTTGGATTAGTTTGGCACTGTTCTCTTTATGACGATGATGATGATGTAGGCGTGGGGGGAAAGACCAAAGCGATGCAAGAGAAGATACAGACATTCAGTGACACCTGTCTGAGACGCGCGCGCCTCTTTAACACCCGCTGGTCTGACAAAGGCAACAACGTGGAGGCGTTGCCGAGGGCGGAACAGGAGCCATTCACCGCTGATCCCGAGGAAAAGGTGGGGCTGGATGACGATACATGTACATGTCTGTGGGACACACACCCTGAAGAGGACAGCATGCAGCTCAGCTTCTCAGGCTCTTTCTTACCTGGATGCTGCAAGGGAGAAGGAATTAGCGGGCGACCTAGAAGCAGCTAAGTGAAAAATTAAAGAGGAAGAGAACCAACTGGACAGAGATAGAAAGGACAGCTGAAGAGTCGCACCCTACACACTGGACAGTTGTTGTTGTTGTTGAAATAGTCTCCCTTGGGAGCGAAGGGCTTAAATGAGTAATTTCCCTTTCCCCGTTTTAAAGTGTTTCCCCCCCCCCCCCCCCCCCCCCCGTTTTAAAGTTCAAAATTAAGGTGGGTTTTTTTGTGTGTTTTTTTTTTTTCCCGTCATAGGCTCCCTATGGGAGCAAAGGGATTAAAGGAGTAATTTCCCTTTTTAAAGTTCAAAATGGAGTCATTTTCTGTTTCGTTTCCTTATCGTGATGTGACTGCTAAAACTCTGAGACAGAGTTGATAGCTAACGAGAATGATGATGAAAGACCACACAGACCACCTTTTTTTCCATCACACGGTCAAAACGCATCGCCTTCTTCTCTGTTGAATGCATTTTTTTCGGTTTAGAACCTGAACAGAGATTTACTTCTTTTCACGTGATCAAAGATTTTACGGAAGAAAGAATTTTTAACGAAGTTTCTGGTGCTTTTTTAGAAGGTGTATTTTAAACAAATGCGTGAATGGTGTTTTTTTTTTTTGATGACTTTTTGAGTTGATTTTAACGTGGTGACAGCCCTGATATGGTCCTTCGCGGTCGGCTGGGCTATAAGCAACATTACCTGACCTACCTTACCTGGTTTGCAAACGGAGACAACGATGAAAAAAAGCAAACCCCCGATGCGTGAGCGGTGTTTCCAAAAACAGACTTAGGAAAGGGCCGGGCTCAGCTCCCCCAAGACCAAAAAAACCCCCGGGCCCCGGGGGGGGGAGGGGGGGGGGAGAAAGGGGGAAGAGAGTTAAAAAGGTGGTGGTGGGGGGGGGGTAGAAAAGGGGGAAAAGGGGCAGGGGGCGGATTTTTTCAGACTTAACGTTTTCCCCCCGAACAACCCAAAAGAGCATTATGTTACACGACCCTTTTTTACCCTCCCCCCTTTTACAGAAACCCCCCGCTCACATCCCAAGCCAAGAGCCTTTCCACCAGGGGGGGGAAAAAAAAACATCCAAGTTGGTTGTCCCCTTTTTTCGCCCCAAAACCCCCCCCCCCCCCCCCCCCCCCACCCCCCCCCCCCCCCCTCCCCCTTTCCCTTTTTTCCAAACTTTTGCGGATTGTTGGAGAGTCCC
>CM065748.1:18287680-18292680 GCA_033310375.1 Conus canariensis
TTTTGGTTGACAGAATGGATGGGTGGGATTTTAATAAAAGAGGGTGGAGAGACCTTTTTTTTTCCCCAGCTGTAATCGCAGGCATTTGCGTCAGGGGTGGGAGTGTTTTGCTTCACGAGGGGATAGAAAGGGTAAAATCGTAATAACCTTTATACCAAGAGAAAAGAAAAAGATCGAGGGTTGTGAAAGAATTTCTCAAAAAAAAAAAGGGGGGGGGGAAAACCAACGATGGTAAGCGGTGTATTACCAAGAAGAAAAAAAAAAATCGGGGCACTTTTTAAAACTCGCAAAAACGCCGATCCGTGAACTCGTGCTACCGCAGATGCGTCTTTAAAAGTAGATTGTATACCCTGCGCCCCCCCCATCTTGTTTTACCTTTTTCCCCCCCCCTCCCCCCCCTCCGCTCCCTCTCTCCCTCCATTACCCCCCCCCCCCACCCCCCCCCCCGGCCGTTATCAGCAGACTCTCTCATCTCCGCCCCTCGTCTGTATTACCCCCCCCCTCTCTCTCTCCTCTCCCCATACCCCTTCCCCTCCACCGCCACCCCGTTCTCTCCATCCTCCCTGCACACCCCCGATCTCCCCTCCCCCTCCCTTTACCTTCTTCTCCTCCCCCCGGCCTTTCCCTCCCCCCACCCCCCCCCCCCCTTTCGCCTCTCTTTCCCACGGGTCTGGGGCCTGGACCCCACTTGATTTGCGAGGTTTTTGTGGGCAGGTTAACAAGAGGGGGGGAAGATACAAACACCGAGCAGAACAGGAAACACGTCATTAAATTGATGGCCTCCTCGCCACTTCCGCTGCCATGGTATGGAAGCCTTTATGATGTAGTTATACTTTTTTCCTTCTCCACCTCCCCCCCCCCCCTTTTTCCTTTTTTCGTGTTTTATTCCCTAACACCGCCCCGCGCCCCCCCCCCCCCCTTTTTTTTTTTTTTAAAGGGCGTGTTATTTATTTATTTTTCTTTTGGATTGACGGTGTTTGTTTTTTTTCTTGCCCTTTTACCGAAGTGCTAAAGCACGTGATAATGTGTATATCTAGCAGCTTTGATGCAGTGATTGGGGGAGAAGAGCTTGCTAGCGGGGATATACATTTGAGAAATGGGTGATAGGGTGGGTGGGGAGGGGAGGGAGGGAAGGGCGGAGGGGGGCGCCATGAGGGAGGGAGGAGGGAGGAGGGGGGTGAGAGCAGGGTGGTGGGGTTATGGGAGAAGCCATTTACACGTCATGCGATTCCTGACGATGAGAGAGGGTTGGAGGACGGAGTCTGACTTGAAAAAGAACGGCAAAGTGGCGAAATTAGGTTTGCACTGATTAGTACGCACGGTACTGTGGTTTTGTGTGAGTAGAGGTGGAGGACGTTGGGGGAGGAGGGAGGATGGATGGGAGAGAGGGAAGGAGAGAGAGAGAGGAGGAGAGAGAGAGAGAGAGAGAGAGAGAGAGAGAGAGAGAATGACAATGATTCTTTAGTTTATAATGGTAAAAGTATTGGCTTAGTTGGCCATTTTTCATACTTCCCGTTACTACGTAGCTAGTACTAAATGATACAACGTATGCATCAACAGAGAGAGAGAGAGAGAGAGAGAGAGAGAGAGAGAGAGAGAGAGAGAGACAGACAGACAGACAGACAGACAGAGAGAGAGAAGAGAGAGAGAGAGGAGGGCGGACCAGAAATACAACGGCCTGGTCCTCGCGGTCGGCTGCACGGTGAAGGCCTTTTTTTTTTTTTTTTTTTTGCCGGTTTGACAGAAGAAGAGCCCCCAACCATTCAAGTGCCCTCGACCCGTCTGAACAGGCCTTAAGGTTTTTGATGGCGACTTGACGCCGACACGTTAATACCAGGTTAGTGGTGGACCGCAGCAGGCAGGGTGGATCATTGGCAGCAGGTGTCCGCCCATCTTATAGCTACCCCCCGTCTGTGTTTCAGCTCCCATGGACAAAAAAAAGGCGGACAGTTCGTTAGGAAATGAATGACTAGCTCACATGGGTAGATTACGCTTGCGCTCCGCAGTGTTCAGCAGTGAAAGAAAAAGTGTTTTGTTCTGCACTATGCTGTCTGTCTCCTCCCTATAAGAAAGGAGTTAGTCATGATACCGGACGATCTAGTTAGTTTTTCAGCTTCTGCCAGAAACTTCATAGCTATGATTATGATTAACGATTGTCAGTTCAAATCAAGTTCTGAAGTAACCGAAGCCCCAAAATCATTAAAAGAGGTGTGTATGCAGTCACATGTGTGTAAATGCTCAAGCACGCGCGCGCGCGTGTGCACGCTTACACACGCACACACACACACGCACGCATGCACGCACACACACACACACACACACACACACACACACACACACACACACACACACACACACACGCACCACACACGCACCACACCACCACACGCACCATACCACACACACACACACACGCACGGACGCATGCACGCACGCACGCATGCGCACGCGCGCGCACACACACACCCACCCACACACACACACACACACACACACACAGAGAAAGCACGCACGAAAATTGACCCGTGACGGTTCCTGTAGCAAAGTATTACGAGCCTGAGTCTTGGTCTTGAGTGGTACACATGCGCGCGCACGGGCACCTCCCCTCCCCCTGAGCATAACTAGCGCAATAGCATATTGTGCAGTGTGGTATAGATCACAGTACAGGATAGTGCAGTACACACTCCACTCTCCTCCCATCCACTCAGCTCCCCTCCCCACCACTCTACTACTAAACTAATGAGCACACAAGTCGACACAAAATTATGAAATTAAACGTAGAATACAGTACAGTACTGACTGAGCCAAGAACAAGACTCCAGACACCCGCATTCTTGCATCGCTCGCATCGGATGACAGTTACGCCAGAGACCAAACACGTTCAGTTACCTCCACGATTTACCGCCGGGTGAACCTTTTTGTCCAGGGGATGTTCAGTTTCTCGACTCTCGGCGGGGTCGCCTGTCTCCGACACAGCGGTTTTATAGTGCGCCGATAATCTCAGAGGACTTCACCGGTTAAGGGTTTTTGTATTTTATTTTTTTTAAGCAGGAACTTTTTATGGCCGAGGCGTCGCCACCTCCAACTTTTGCCTGGCCCAGTGTCGTATAACTGGATCACAACTGACAAGAACTGTTCCGTCTGCCGAAAAGGCGTTCTGGCGTAGGAGACTTAACGGATCTGGTTTAGCTCGCCTTCCCGTTCTGACCTGGATATCCGCCACGGGTGAGAAATGGCGTTCTTCAGATGAAATGGCGCGGCTTTCGTAAACCTAATCCACCGCATCTTGGGGGGGGGGAGGGGGGGGGGGGGGGCAGACAAAAAGGTTCTTAGTCTGCTTTTGTTTTCTTGGGTCTGTTTTGTGGAATGCTCAACGAGCTAGTTCGTCATGCTCTGTCGCTTTTCTGCCTTCGAAATACAGACTGAAAATCAAAATTTTATATCCAAAATCTTTTTCTTCATCCTACACTGATGTGTCATTGTCACTGTTATTGGTATTTTGATTTGCATGTCACTTGGGTTGTTTTGAGTTGTGTGTGTGTGTGTGTGTGTGTGTGTGTGTGTGTGTGTGTGTGTGTGTGTGTGTGTGTGAGGGGAGGGAGGGGGGGGGGAGGAGGAAGAGGTGAGTGGGAAGGTGAGGGGGAAGGGGTGGACATTGATGTGTTGGTGCATGCCTTCATGTGTAATGGGCGTGAAAGAGACATGTTGAAGCATTAGTATTTTCCGTTACTTTTTTAAACACCTCGAGATCAGCAGGGATGAGATGCGTATCAGTCATCATCATCATCATCATCGTGATTATCTGCAGGTCTTTTGAGATCATAGTGGAAATAAGACAGGGATTTTTTTTTTTTTTTTTTTTTTTAGACCAGAATGGAAATAGGACAGGTCTTTTGAGATCAGAATGGAAATAGGACAGGTCTTTTGAGTCAGAATGGAAATAGGACAGGTCTTTTGAGGTCAGAATGGAAATAGGACAGGTCTTTTGAGGTCAGAATGGAATAGGACAGGTCTTTTGAGTCAGAATGGTCAGAGGCAGGTCTTTTGAGATCAGAATGGTCAGAGGGCAGGTCTTTTGAGATCAGAATGGTCAGAGGGCAGGTCTTTTGAGTCAGAATGGTCAGAGGCAGGTCTTTTGAGATCAGAATGGTCAGAGGGCAGGTCTTTTGAGATCAGAATGGTCAGAGGGCAGGTCTTTTGAGATCAGAATGGTCAGAGGGCAGGTCTTTTGAGGTCAGAATGGTCAGAGGGCAGGTCTTTTGAGTCAGAATGGTCAGAGGACAGGTCTTTTGAGATCAGAATGGTCAGAGGACAGGTCTTTTGAGATCAGAATGGTCAGAGGACAGGTCTTTTGAGATCAGAATGGTCAGAGGACAGGTCTTTTGAGATCAGAATGGTCAGGGACAGGTCTTTTAGATCAGAATGGTAGAGGACGTGTTTGATCAGAAGGAGGACGGCAGGTCTTTTCAGATCAGAATGGGTCAGAGGAAAGGTCTTATTCAGATCAGAATGGTAAGAGGATACGTGTTTTGATGTAGGAACGGAGGTCACGGCAGGCCGTAGATGTCAGAATGTTAGAAACCTGGCTGGTCCTGTAGATGTCAGAATGTTAGAAACCTGGCTGGTCCTGTAGATGTCAGAATGTTAGAAACCTGGCTGGTCCTGTAGATGTCTGAATGTTAGAAAACCTGGCTGGTGCCTGTAGATGTCTGAATGTTAGAAACCTGGCTGGTCCTGTAGATGTCAGAATGTTAAAAACCTGGCTGGTCCTGTAGATGTCAGAATGTTAGAAACCTGGCTGGTCCTGTAGATGTCAGAATGTTAGAAACCTGGCTGGTCCTGTAGATGTCTGAATGTTAAAAACCTGGCTGGTCCTGTAGATGTCAGAATGTTAGAAACCTGGCTGGTCCTGTAGATGTCAGAATGTTAGATGTCAGAATGTTAGAAACCTGGCTGGTCCTGTAGATGTCAGAATGTTGAAACCTGGCTGGTCCTGTAGA
>CM065748.1:18297680-18300180 GCA_033310375.1 Conus canariensis
TTTTTCTCCATCTTTTGTCCTTTTTTCTTCTCTTTCTCCATCTTTTTGTCCTTTTTCTTTTCTTTCTCCATCTTTTGTCCTTTTTTCCTTCTTCTTTCTCCATCTTTTTGTCCTTTTTCTTTTTTCTTTCTCCATCTTTTTGTCCTTTTTCTTTTTTCTCCATCGTTTGTCCTTTTTCTTCTCTTTCTCCATCTTTTTGTCCTTTTTTCTTTCTTTTTGTTTCTCTCTCTCTTCTCTCTCTCTCTCCTCTCTCTCTCTCTCTCTCTCTCTCCCCCCCCTCTTCTTTCTTTTGTGCCTTACATCCTTTTTTTCGATCCTTCTTTCGTTTGTATTCCTTCCTTCCTTTTGTTCGTCCCACTACCCAGTCCTGTTGGATCCAGAACTAAACCTAGATTTTTTCGTTTCTATGGGTGATTTATTGCGTCTAAAGTACGTTATTAATCGTTTCCTGCAAGGAAACAAATATACTTTCGGCGTCGTTGCCTGATAATTGTTTATTTTCTTAGTTTTCCGGGCTGATATGAAAAATAATGAGAAAAATGATAAGTAAAACAAGGATTGACAGTATGTGTCGCCATTTTCAGAGTAATTCATGTGGCTTACGTGGATAAGGTGCTGGTAAAACGTGATCACCTTCCAAGGAATTAATTATGGCTCTTGACAACAGGTAATTATAGTTGTTGTCCCTGAAAAGAAGCGATTATGACTCGTGGGCATGCACACACTGACGTCGTTTGGAATCATTGCGTGGAACGAGGGGTAAGGTCCAACTTGTGTACATACGTCCAGAAGGCGGGGGAAAACCAGAAAGGGCGGGGACGGGGGGGGGGGGGGGGGGGGGGGGGGGGGGGGGGGGGGGGGGGGGGGGGGGGGGCATGACATAATTAATCGTTTTCATTGTCACGGCTTAGAGGTCTCTTTGCTTTTGCCTCAGTATATGATGCTTAAATCGCGTCAGACTCGTTAATATTTTCGCGTGGACGTGATGTTCGCAGGGATGAGTGCATTTTTGGTGTGAAAAAAGAGATAGCGCTGTTTTATTGGTAAACATAAACGTGTCCGCGATATGAAAATGATAATTTGACCTTTTGGAATATGGAAGCATTCATAAGATGATTCACCCTCGTGTGTCCTTTTTTTCTTTCCTTCTTTATTTTTTTTTTTTTGCCCCCTTCCTCAGCGCCGTTAGGCATTCCAGACAACGTCATATTTCCTCATTATCATCTCGTCATAGACGACGCGGTGCTTGTTGCGGTTATTTATTTTCTCCTGTAAGTAACGCTCTCTCTCTCTCTCTCTCTCTCTCCTCTCTTCTCTCTCTCTCCTCTCTCTCCTCTCTCTCTCTCTCTGTCTCCCAAACCCCACTTCTCTTTTTTGATGTTTTGCTTATGTCTGCAGGTGGGAAATATCCTCCGGGGTTTTTTTTTTTAACGTGTCTGTTTTTCCCCCCCCCCCCCCCCCCCCCCCCCCGCCCTTTTTTTTTTGTAATCTTTTATCATACTTTTTTTTTTTTCATTTTTTGTTTTCTTTAAAAGAAATTCCTTTCTGTCTGTCTTCCCTTCCTTTTTCGTTCTCATCTTTCTCTTCTCTGTTTGTCTGTCTGTCCATCTTTGTCACTGTCTCAGTCTCCGTCTTTCTATGTCTGTCTGTCTGTCTGTCTGTCTGTCTTCCCATCCCCACCCCCTCGCCTCCGTCTCTCTCTCTCTAGTCTGTCTCCATCTTCATCCTATCTCTGTCCCTACTCTCTATCCTTTTCCCCCGCCCCCCTCCAATTTCTACTCTCTCCCCCCCCCCCCCCCGTCTGTCTGTCTGTCTGCCCACCTGTCTGTCTGCCTGCCCGCCTGTCTGTCAGTCTGTCTGTCTCCCCCCCCCCCCCCCACCCACACACAACACACACACACACACACACACACACACACACACACACACACACAACACACACACACACACACACACACACATCCACAACACACCTCACACACACAATTCCAAAGCCCCCCCTTGCCCCCCACCGCCTTCACACCCTCCACCTCCCTCCAACTCCCTCGTCCCAGGTTTGCCTACGTGACTGACCTCCCTTCGCTCCGTGTCCTCTGGGCGCCGCCATCTTGCAAAACTGCGCCTCCCCGACCAATTATCGGCTATCTGCGCCAATCAGGATCAGTTTTACGGAGCCCATTAAAGCTCCTTGCGCGCGATAGGTGTCGTCATTAGCGGTTGGTTTATTGGGGCCACGTGACCCGCCTGCTTCATGCGTTGGGAAATGTGTGATAGATGAGAGGGGGGGTGTGGGATCCGGGTGGGAGGGAAGAGGAAGGTGGAGGAGGGCCGGGAAGGGGGCGGGGATCCTGGCATGGGATATGTCAGGGAGCGGTTCGTCGCCTTGCCCCGCAGCGAGGTCTGCGCTGGCAAGGGGCCTAATGGCTGGGCTGCAGCTCTGTTTCATAAACGCTTTTGAATCTGGATGGATGGTTGGGTAGAAGATGATTATTCGCTAAAG
>CM065748.1:18310180-18325180 GCA_033310375.1 Conus canariensis
ATCTTGGATGACAGTTAACAAACTTCAGCTCAACAATGAAAAAAACTGAAATGATCTTCTTTGCACCCAAAAGACTTCTTTCATCTGACTGTATCCCAAACTCTATCAAACTGGAAAATGGCCTTCTTCAGACATCTTCACCTGCACGGAATTTAGGTGTTACCCTTGACTCAGCACTTTCCTTCCAGCAACATGTTTCCACAGTCTGCCGTGTCTGTTACTTTGAGCTTCGCCGCATTGGTTCTGTGCGACAAAACCCTTGTTTCTGCCTTCATTCTATCTAGGCTTGATTACTGTAATTCTCTTCTAGATGGCTGTCCCAAGAATATTCTCAGTCGTATCCAGAAAGTACAAAGCAATGCTGCTCGTTTGATTCTCAGACAACCCACATCTCTATGTTACTCCCTTACTTCTTTCTCTTCACTGGCTGCTGGTCGAAAAACGAATAGACTACAAACTGTCCTTACTCTGCTTTAAATCTTTGAATGGCTAAACTCCTTCCTACCTTTCTGATCTCCTTCATCTCTATGTTCCTTCTAGGCAGTTACGTTCTTCTACCGACAACACTCTGCTCAAAATCCCTCGATTTTGAACTAAAACTATGGCGATCGCTCTTTTCTTTTCAGGGTCCGGTTTCCTGGAATAAACTCCCAATACCTTTGCGTAGTTCAAACTCTGTCTTCCTTCGAGGCATCTCTTAAAAACAACCCTCTTCACCTATCAGTAGCAGTTCTTTCTTCCCCTTCCTTGCCATCAAATTGATTCTGAGACTAATGTATGTGTGTGTGTGTGTGTGTGTGTGTGTGTGTGTGTGTGTGTGTGTGTGTGTGTGAGAGAGAGAGAGAGAGAGAGAGAGAGAGAGAGAGAGGTATGTGTGTGTGTGTGTGCGTGTGCGCATGTGTGTATGTGTGCGCGCGCATGCTGTTGTGTCCATTGTTGTGCGACAGTGTGTGTGGGATCATGTTTTGTGTGTGTGTGTGTGGGTGTAGGTCTGGGTGTGTGTCAATATGCACCCTTGTTTGTAGATGCATGGTACTTATTGCAATATTCATCTTCTTGTTGGTTTCATTTATGTTTCCTTGAACCTTTTATGTATTTGTAAGCGCTTAGGGCTTATGATTTAAGATTAAGCGTCATAAATAATCATTATTATTATTATTATATCATCATCATTCTTCTTCTCTTCTTTTCTTCTTCTTATTATTATTATTATTACGGGGGGGAGGGGGGGGGGGTGTCAAAATGAGAGGCAGAACCGGGAAAGGGAGTGGGGGGGGGGGGGGGGGAGCAGGGTCCGGGTCGGGACTGCGGATGGGGCAGGCTGCATATGATGGGGTATGGTGTTTATCCAATTGTTTTGTTTATGAGGACAAAGTGTTTAGCCAGTTTTTCAGCGCCTCCCTTCGACGCATCACGGACCGGGCTGGTTTATAGTTCCTCTCTCCTCTATCACGACGCGCATGATCGAAGACACGGGTTTGTATGGCCGTGGCACGTGCCCCCTGTGACCTACTGTCATGGCACAAGAAGTAGCGTAAATAACACTCCAGCATCACGTGCACGCGGCAACAGAAAACACAGAGCCGTCAAGAAACCATTGGTCGTTCAGCGTGGAAGTTTCTGCAGTGTACAAGAAAATCAAGAACTAATAATGCTAGTGATATTACCAGCCGCTTGGCTGCGGTGGTCAGTGTAACGGGTTTGCAGGCTGGAGTGTCTCGGGTTCGATTCTCATTTGAAGCAATATTTGCGGGATTCTTCGATCCCAGTCGGCTCCTAGCCGGAGGCGGATATGCTGTGCACCTAGATGGGAAGACCGGAACCACAAATACAGCACTGAGCCACAGACTGGAACCACCTGTTCTGAGAGACGCACACACACCTGTGCAGGGGTTTGTATCTCTCGGGCCTGGTCGACGCCGGGAAAGGTAGACCACACTCAGAGCCGCATGGAATTCCATAGCATCATTTGTTATCATCCCCATGGATTATCATAACAAAAGGCCTGAGCATCTGCGTTCCTCCGTACCCTGTTCTCAGGGTAACCCAGTTTCGGTTAAGTCATCTCTGTGTCGGGGCCATGACCGACGTGAGTTTGTGTCCAAACTCACCGGTAGCGGCAAGCAAGGTCATTGGGGGACCTTTGTTGGAGGTGGCAGTTACTGTCGACAGTTGGGGGAACTAAGTAAGCGCGCCGTATTGTGGATCAGAACAGGCGCCGCTGAATACCACCAAAGTGAATCGTCAGCAGCGTTAGTGTCTCCTCTGCCTGGCGTTTTGTCTCGTGACAGCATGATTGCACCCTGTGAAGGGCTGCGCCTGCCGGGCCTGGTTGGCATCGTTAGGCGTCAGAGCTTGTTCCAGCATCTAGGGGTCGATTCCTGTTCGGACAGCCAGGAACATAATGTGCATTTGAGACAGTCAGGAACATAATGTGCATTTGAGACAGTCAGGAACATAATGTGCATTTGAGACAGCCAGGAACGTAATGTGCTTTCAAGACAGCCAGGAACGTAATGTGCTTTTAAGACAGCCAGAAACATAAGTGTGTTTTCGAGACAGTCAGGAACATAATGTGCATTTGAGACAGCCAGGAACATAATGTGCATTTGAGACAGCCAGGAACATAATGTGCATTTGAGACAGCCAGGAACGTAATGTGTTTTCAAGACAGCCAGGAACATAATGTGCATTTGAGACAGCCAGGAACGTAATGTGTTTTCAAGACAGAAATCAACATAATGTGCATTTGAGACAGCCAGGAACGTAATGTGCTTTCAAGACAGTCAGGAACATAATGTGCATTTGAGACAGCCAGGAACGTAATGTGTTTTTCAAGACAGCCAGAAACATAGTGTGTTTTCAAGACAGCCAGGAACGTAATGTGCATTTGAGACAGCCAGGAAGGTAATGTGTTTTTGAAGACAATCAGGAACATAATGTACATTTGAGACAGCCAGGAACGTAATGTGCTTTCAAGACAGTCAGGAACACAGTGTGTTTTCGAGAGTCAGGAACATAATGTGCATTTGAGACAGTCAGGAACATAATGTGCATTTGAGACAGCCAGGAACACGAATGCTTTCAAGACAGTCAGGAACATAATGTGCATTTGAGACAGTCAGGAACATAATGTGCATTTGAGACAGCCAGGAACACGAATGCTTTCAAGACAGTCAGGAACATAATGTGCATTTGAGACAGCCAGGAACATAATGTGCTTTCAAGACAGTCAGGAACATAGTGTGTTTTCGAGACAGCGGGAACATAATGTGCATTTGAGACAGCCAGGAACACAGTGAGTTTTCGAGACAGTCAGGAACGCAATGTGCATTTGAGACAGTCAGGAACATAATGTGCATTTGAGACAGCCAGGAACATAATGTGCATTTCAAGACAGCCAGGAACATAATGTGCATTTGAGACAGCTAGGAACACAGTGTGTTTTCGAGACAGTCAGGAACGTAATGTGCATTTGAGACAGTCAGGAACATAATGTGCATTGAGACAGCCGGGAACATAATGTGCATTTGAAGACAGCCAGGAACATAATGTGCATTTGAGACAGCCAGGAACACAGTGTGTTTTCGAGACAGCCAGGAACATAATGTACATTTGAGACAGCCAGGAACATAATGTGCATTTGAGACAGTCAGGAACATAGTGTGCATTTGAGACAGCCAGGAACATAATGTGCATTTGAGACAGCTGGGAACGTAGTGCGCTTTCAAGACAGCCAGAAACATAGTGTGTTTTCGAGACAGTCAGGAACATAATGTGCATTTGAGACAGCAGGAACATAATGTGCATTTGAGACAGCCAGGAACATAGTGTGTTTTCGAGACAGTCAGGAACATAATGTGCATTTGAGACAGTCAGGAACATAATGTGCATTTGAGACAGTCAGGAACATAATGTGCATTTGAGACAGCCAGGATCACAGTGTGTTTTCGAGGCAGTCAGGAACATAATGTGCATTTGAGACAGTCAGGAACACACTGTGTTTTCGAGACAGCCAGGAACATGAATGCTTTCAAGACAGCCAGGAACATGTATGCTTTCAAGACAGCCAGGAACATATATGCATTCAAGACAGCCAGGAACATACATGCTTTCAAGACAGCCAGGAGCATACATGCTTTCAAGACAGCCGGGAAAATGCGTGCTTTCAAGACAGCCAGGAACATAATGCTTTCAAGACAGCCAGGAACATACATGCTTTCAAGACAGCCAGGAACATACATGCTTTCAAGACAGCCAGGAACATAATGCTTTCAAGACAGCCAGGAACATGTATGCATTCAAGACAGCCAGGAACATGTATGCATTCAAGATAGCCAGGAACATACATGCTTTCAAGACAGCCAGGAACATGCATGCTTTCAAGACAGCCAGGAACATAAATGCTTTCAAGGCATCCAGGAACGTGCATGCTTTCAAGACAGCCAGGAACATACATGCATTCAAGACAGCCAGGAACGTGCATGCTTTCAAGACAGCCAGGAACATGTATGCTTTCAAGACAGCCAGGAACATACATGCATTCAAGACAGCCAGGAACGTGCATGCTTTCAAGACAGCCAGGAACATACATGCTTTCAAGACAGCCAGGAGCATACATGCTTTCAAGACAGCCAGGAACATGTATGCATTCAAGACAGCCAGGAACATGTATGCTTTCAAGACAGCCAGGAACGTACATGCTTTCAAGACAGCCAGGAAAATACATGCTTTCGAGACAGGAATGTGCATGCATTCAAGACAGCCAGGAACATGTATGCATTCAAGACAGCCAGGAACATGTATGCTTTCAAGACAGCCAGGAACGTACATGCTTTCAAGACAGCCAGGAACATACATGCTTTCGAGACAGGAACATGCGTGCATTCAAGACAGCCAGGAACATGTATGCATTCAAGACAGCCAGGAACATAAATGCTTTCAAGACAGCCAGGAATATAAATGCTTTCAAGACAGCCAGGAACATGCATGCTTTCAAGACAGTCAGGAACATAAATGCTTTCAAGACAGCCAGGAACATAAATGCTTTCAAGACAGTCAGGAACATGCATGCTTTCAAGACAGTCAGGAACATAAATGGTTTCAAGACAGCCAGGAACATAAATGCTTTCAAGACAGCCAGGAACATGTATGCTTTCAAGAAAGCCAGGAACGTGTATGCTTTCAAGACGGCCAGGAACATGATATGCGAACTCGAATCCCTTCCTCGTGCGTCAGAGAAGACGTCAAACCGAGGTCGCTTGCGTGAACTAATTCATCAATCTTACAAAACAAAACAAACAACAAAAAAAAAAGAAAAGAAAAACCAACCAACAAAAACAAACAAGCAAACAAAAACCTTGGAACACACGTTGAATCCCATTCCGCCCTCTGGGGAAGAGTTGCCCATCGTGTACCGGTGGGTTGGACGACACGAATATGAAACACGTGCACGCTGGTGGTCGCTTCTATACCTTATCGTCCCGAAGACAGAATGCGGCTATCCTAACGGTTGGGGTAAAAACGGATAATAAATAGCAAAAATCTCGCCTGTGATGAACGTCAGACGTTCCCGTCCGAGAAACGAAGGCAAGAGAGGAGTGCTTGGGGTGGGGGGGTGGGGGCAGAGGGGGCGGGGGGGGGGGGGGAGGGGGGGTGGGAGGAGGGAAGGGGGAAGGAAAGAAATGCGATGCTATGATTGCAGCGGAACAATACTGGGTGTGGTAGTGTAGAGAGAGAACCGGGAATGGGCGGCGTGGAAGTAAGGACTTCGAGGGGAACGCGGAGTATGATACAGAAATTAAAAAAAAAAGAAAAAAAAAAAGAAGTATTAGCAGGCCTAATAGCACACTACTGGTGCCGCCGCTACCACTGCATTACTGCACTGCTGGCCTGTGTTCGTGGTTACTGTGTTGATATTTATAGTGACGTTTTTAAAATGTTCGCGATGACGTTTTTTTTTTTTTTTTTTTTTTTTTTTTTTTTTAAATGCTTGTGGTGGCATTGTTTCACATTTATGGCGACGATTTTTTTTTTTCTTTTGTTCATGATGACGTTTTTTTTTTTTTTTTTTTTTTTTCATGTTTTAGTGTTTTTGGTCTTTTATAATGACGTGTTAATGTTTGTGGTCACCTTGTTGTCGTGTTTGGTGGTGGTGGTGATGTTTGTGTTGACGTTGATGATATTGGTGGTGATATAGTTGGTGTTTATGGTGTTCTAGTTGACTTGTTTGATGAGTGTGTCATTTAACTGACGGCAGTGGTTTTTTATGGGAGGAGAAGAAGAAGAAGAAGAAAGAAAGAAAAAAGAGAGAAAAAGAAGGAAAGAAAGAAAAAAAAAGAAGAAGGAAAGAAAGAAAGACAAGGAACAAAACTGCCAAATTGCCATGTTTCTCTGCCGCGTAATAAACGGGCGCATAAAGGCTTGTATTGCAGTCAACGTGTCATTTGCGCGACTCGACGTGTGGGGAGTATTACATTGGTGTGGGATCTTTGCGTGAATAAAACGAATGTAATTTGCGCTCCGTTTTTACTGTCCTCAGTACAAAAGGTCTGAAGTTGGCGATGAGAGTTGAAAACAAGATTAATGTGTCGTTCTTTTTACGGTGAAAAGTAGCTTACTAGCTTGAATTTCCTGCGTTTCCTGTTGTGTGAACACCATTGAGATTTATTATCTTCCTGCATTTGAATGCTGATGGTCGCTCTGCACTCGCCGGCATTGTGACTTGCTTGCTGGATTACAGTGCAGATTAGGAAGGCGACGGAATGGAGAAACTAGAAACGTCTCAAGGCAGACCTGCAGTGTCTGTCAGTGGCTGTTATTTATTTATTTCTTTTCTTAATTTTTTTTTTTCATTTTTATCTATTTATTTATTCATTCATTTTCGAATGAAGCCACCGACATTTCAAAACTTTAGAGACCACTGAAAGTCTTTGTAAATCCGAAACTCAGGTGATCATACCCTGAGATGTTAAGTAGCCATTTTACGGGGACGGTGGTGAGGAATGGGAGGGAAGGAGGGGGAGGGGGGGGGGGAGAGAAAGGGGGACGAAGGACGTGGTGGTGACTGTCACATTCCAGTCATCACGAAGCTTAAACCGGACTCACGTGGACCAACAATCATACCTCCAAAGCGAGATCAAGTCGCCTTACCAAGTGAGGGCTTCCATAACCCCCCGACTGTGATGGTCAAGTCTTTTCTAAAGGACTCTGAGGCCTGAACGTGAAGGCTGAGGGAGAGGAGGGACAGGGGTAAAGAAGCGGGGGAGGGGGGGGGGGAGCAGGCCTGACAGGTAGAGGGGAGGGGGCGAGGAAGGTGATAGACGGGGGCCAAGTACCGGAGCAGACCAGCTTCGAAAGCCTTTAAGTGGCATAATCACTGTTTTCCCTATTACCCCCCTAAAGGAAAAAGCAGTTATTATCCTCCAATAAAACACCGAACCAGGGAAAATCAGTTGTTATCATCTTTTTGTTCCCGGGGATGGGGAGGGGGTGGGGTGAGTAGGGGGGGGGGGGAGGAGGGGGGGACGTTTATTATCGTTCAAGAAAACGGCTTTGTTGATAATTGTCCGGGAAAATAAGTATCATCATTGTTTACCTGTAGGTTAATGATGGTCAGCCTTTGGACAACAGGGGAAACGTTTATTCAGTCCTGTGTCACCAGTAACTGTTTGACGATTTCCAGAGGAAAACCGTGAAGAAGAAGAAAGAAAGAATGAAAAGGAAAGAAGAAGAAGGGTGTGTGTGTGGGGAGGGGGAGGGCAGGAGCTCGTTATTGTAAGGAAATCGATCATTATCACTGTTTTCCCGAAGAGAACGGTTACTATCCTTTTAAGAAAGCAAAGATGGTGTTGATTTTCTGAATGAAAGGAGTTGTAGTATCTGTTTGTTGATTTGTACGTTTTGAACGATAATCGTTTTCCTCGGGAACACAGAAAACACATTTATTATGAGCTAATGATGAGATAAACGTTATCCCAGTTTTCCTGAGGAAAATGTTTTATTATCCGTCAAGAAAGCGGTGACAAGCTATGTCCCGGAACAACAAGAGCAAGAGCAGCAGCAAGCAGCAGCAGCAGCAGCAGCAGCAGCAGCAGCAGCACCACCACCACCACCACCACCAACAACAACAACAACAACTACTACTACTACTACTACTATTACTACTACTACTACTACTACTACTACTACTACTACTACTACTACTGCTGCTACTACTCTTATCGCTGTTTTCTGAAAGGAAAATAACTTTTAAATTTTTCTCGTGAAAACAGGAAGAACGATTGTTACAAGCGAATGAATGCTCCCAGCGGCACGTTTATATTACAAAAGGGAAATTTGATAAGTCAAGTGAAGTGAAGTCAAGAACACTTTATTATCTCCACAGAGAAATTAAGAGTAGCCATAAAAACATTCATAAGACAGCCGGAAGACTCCGGCTTCGGAATGAATTACCTTTACCTAACGCAAACCAGACCCTAACTATAACCCATACTCTGACCTAACCCTTACAGTATAAAACTGTATTTGAAAAAAAGAAAAAGAAGTCATTGATAGATTTTGGTCGCAGTGTGGAGACAATGGAGTTGTCTTTCCCTTTCTTCATATATAGGAGGAGAGTGAGAATGCCGAGGGCTCTACGGACCAACCAGAGGACGTTATCATTTTTTTTTTTTTGGTGTTTGGGAACAAAAATAATGGCAGGACGTAAATCGGATACTGGATTTCTTCTTTCTTTTACCTGTAGCCCTTAAAGAAAACATTTTTCTTGTTCCGATTGAGGATGAAGTGGACTTCAAACGGAAAGAGGCTGAATTAGGCTCTAGATTGTTTCAACTTCGTCTTAATTTTTCGTCTCTTGTCTCATTTTATTGATAAATGTTGTGAGATTATGTCGGGGATACGCGTTATCGGAGGGAGAGTGAAAATGTCGTAGGCTCCTCGTACCAATGACAGGACATTACGTACTGCTTGTTAAGTGCATAGGGACAGCAATAATGACAACACGATATTCGGGAAGATTTCCCTTTGACCTCTTGCCGATTATGACGATATCTGTCTTACTCATGTAGAAGATGCGATCGATTTTAACCAGAGAGAAGCTGAACTGGACTGTAGATTGTTTAAACCTCGATTCCAGTCTTCACCGTCTGCCTCTTTCCTTCATAAATATCATTGTGTGCACACGATATTTGGAAAGATGGCCTCTCTGCCCTCTTGCCGTTTAAGACCACTTGTGTGTTACTTATATAGAAGATGAAGTTGATTTAAATCGGAACGAAGCTGAATTACACTGTAGATTGTCTCGACTTCCATTTTGTTCTTCATCGCTGCCTTTTTCATTCATTAGTATCATTGTGTGTGTCGGGATACGTGATTCGTCCGATTCTGATAGCTTCCTTCTGATTGGTAGTGAAAGAGCTCGGCGTTCACATGGGGAAGGAGAGACTTCGCCGTTCACCTGCTGGGAAAGGGAGTCGACTGTGCTCTCCCATTGGCAAGGTTCTCATGTGTCGCGCTGTCTCGCTTCACTGCCCACCCAACAACCCACTTCTCTCCCCTCCTCTCCCCCCCCCCCCACCTCCCCTCCCTCCCCCAGCCTCCTCCCCTCAGTCAGTCGTTGACTAACGGGCACCTGACACGTTGGCTGGTCTTCAGGAGGGAGCCCCCCCTGTTGACATCAGTTACAACAACAGTTCCGAGTCAGTGAACAACAACAACATCATCTCCCCCTTCTTCCACTTCCTTCCTGTTGTCCGTGCCTCCCTTCCCCCCTCCCCCCCCATCCTATCCTATCCCCCCTCTTCTCCCCCTCCCCCCCCCCCCCCCAAGTCACTCCATCTGCCCGTTTGTGTCCCAACCCTGTTTGTTTGTTTTCTACTGTTAAGTGTAGTAAAGATGTGTGTGTGTGTGTGTGTGTGTGTGTGTGTGTGTGTGTGTGGCGCGCGCGCGCGCGCGCACTTTGGTCTCCATCCGCTACTGCATTGCATTGTACTTTGTTTTGTGTTGCTTTTTTTTTTTTTTTTTTTTTTTTTGGCTGGTCATGTCTTGTCTAGTATCTCCATCTCTCACGCCCATCCTTACTTCCCCTTGCCCCTCTTTTCCACACTCACGAACAGAGACACACAGGTGACATTATCCTGACTTCGCTCAGTCCGCCCCCCCCCCCAACCCCCCCCCCCCCCCCCCCCCCGGCCCCCCCTCTACACTTTCACACCCTGTTTGTCCTGTTACAGCCCCGGCCTTGCGCTGGAAACTAATCAATTCCGGGCCGCCAAGAGGCAACCCACTGGAGGAGACACTGCACTGCTGCTGAGTAAGTTCAGTGGTGTTTAGTCCAACATTCGCAGCACACCATCTGCGAAGGCCCATACTAACATTGTCCGCTTACGCATGCAGTGTTAACGCGCACCGTCGCTAATGGAAAGCAAACATAAGGAAGGAAACGAGTGATCCCCACGGCAAGCGTGGAACAATGTCGCCTGTTGCGTAATGTAATTGCAAAAATTGACTTATATGTTATACTCGACAAAAAATGGAGAAGGTGCAGTTTAACACCAACAGTTGACTTTGAGCATGCTTTACCCCCCCCCCCCCCCCCCCATACCCCCTCCCCTAACTCCTTTCAGTTATAATATTTACCAGTGCAGTAGTCTCTACTTGCGAATGTTTAGGGTGCTCAGAGAGAGAGAGAGTGAGAGGAGCGAGATAGAGTGCCGGGAATAGCTCTGTGTGTGTGTGGTGTGTGTGTGTGTGTGTGTGTGTTGTGTGTTTTGGGGAGGGACAGCGGAACGGACGGAAAAGTGGCATGCTTCCCCCCCCCCATCTCGATGGAGGAATTTTTTTTTTTTTTTCAGATTACATTCAGCCTGTTAGTTTGTCCCCCTGCTTGCCAAAAATAGTAACAGTCTTTGATTGGTAGGGTGAAGCGTCCGTCGTTTTCATTCTCCCGTGGCCCATGCCGTTTCTGGAGGTTGACGATTTTCTCCACCGTCACCACAAGACTTCATTCATGGTAGTTGGTTCATTCGGAGCATATCGCTCAGTAGCACTCGGATTGAGTGCCAGGGTGAGCTGTACACTTCGACCACGAGGCATTGTCGAAATTGTCCTAAGATCGAGGGCTAGGAGAAAAAGAAAAGTCGGTGAAGAACTGTGGAGGCCAGCTTTTGTTTCCAACAGGTCGCCATTAAGGGCGAGGAAAAAAAAAAAGGAGTGGGGGGGGGGGGGGGGGAGGGGGAGTTGTATTGCAGCGTACGAGTTGCCTGCCCTTTTGCCAGTGTTGAGGCTCCATAGTATAATCGTTCGCCTCTCGGGTGAGGAGAAAGGCGATTGGTCAAGAAGTAATTGGATTTGGGTGACACTCTTTGTGTCGTCGTGTGATTGGCATGTTTCACCTGTAGAGTATGGGCTTCAGGCTGCTCTCCTCCCTCCACCCCGCTACCCCCCCCCCCAACACATACACACACACACACACACCACAACACACACCACACACACACTTCCTCCCTCCATTCGTCTTTCAGCAAAACGTGCTCAGTCCTTACCTTTGGCAGGGAGTGAGAATGGGTGGCGGTGTGTGTGTGTTGGGGGGGGGGGGGGGGGGGAGGGGGAGGGGGGAGATAGAAGGGTAGGGGAAAGGGTTGGGGTAGGGGGATAGGATTTCAGTCATCAAAAAGAAACGAAAACTATTTATGTGTATTCCATTTGTTTTTGTTGTGCGCACTCTCAAGCTGAAAGGAAGGTGGGGAGGAAGGGGAGGGAGAGGAGGGGGGGGGGGGGGGGAGGAGAGAGAGAGAGAGAGAGAGAAGAGAGAGAGAGAGAGAGAGCTATTCTGATAGGGACATTCGATATAGCTGTACATGTCATGCCTAAGACAGAGGCAAGGAGAGAAATGCATTTCTGACGTAACGTGTTTGTCATCCATAAGAGAGGTAACTTGAAATTTAAGGAAACAAATATAACAGGGCTCAAGTTCAAGTCCCATGACTCAATGGCCCCAGGGGGCAGTAGATTGTTAGAAGCTCACCATATCCGGGGCATGGCATGAAGGAAGGCTGATCCCATCCCGCACCTTCTGTCGTTTTAACCTCTCCTGACCTGAACCCGGTTTTCCCTTTTACTTCTGGGTGGACAGAGAGGGTTTCCGAGAAGTAAATCTCCAATCCTGCGAGCGGCATAAGCTCGCGACCGTTACCTCCACTGGCTAACGTTCTGACGGCTCTGATTACTTATGAGTACGAATCTGATTTTTGCTCTTGATATACTTGTTGTGTGTGTGTGTGTGTGTGTGTGTGTGTGTGTGTGTGTTGTGTGTGGAGAGAGAGAGAGAGAGAGAGAGTGAGAGAGAGAGTCTGAAGAAGTACGGTCTTTATCGTACCTTAAAGAGAATCTGAAACGTACAATCAGTGTGGCTGCATTCTGAATCTCCGCAGAAAAGAGAGTCTGAAACCGTGCGTGCAGTATAGCTACGTTTATCGTACCTAGAGAGAGAGAGAGAGAGAGAGAGAGAGAGAGAGGAGAGAGAGAGAGAGAGAGAGGAGAGAGAGAGAGAGAGAGAGTTTTCGTATGTAAGAGAGAAAGGGGATGGGGGTGTCGCACTTTTGTCAACGGCGCCAGGCCAAGAGAGAGAGGAGAGAGAGGGGGGGGGGGGGGGAGAGAGACCCACCTTGCAGTCAATCGTATGACTCAAGAGTGGGGCGCGCGCGACACAGGATGTGGCGTCACACCTATTCAGCCACCTTGCGTTTTGTGGAAAGAGATTGGATGTGGGGGATGGGGGTGGGGGTGGTGAAGCGGAAGAGGGGGGGGGGGGGTGTGACAGCGAGGAAAGGGAGGTTTGTAGTTAGGAATCGTGTGCACCGTTTCGATTTGTGATTTTGAACTGCGTCCAGACAAGAGGTGCTGAAAACGCGGTAGGGTAAAGATCTGTTGTGGGGAAAGAAGAGAGTTAGGTGGAATGCGGGGGGGGGGGGGGGGGGGGGGGGGGGGGGGTTAGGTTGGAAAAGGGAGGGAACCGGACGTCACTGGTATCCAATTTTTTTTTTTGTTTTTTGTTTTTTTTTGGTACCTTCCTGTTGTTTAATGTCTCCGCCGCCGCCTACCCCCTTCAGACCCGTCTCTTTTTTTTTTTTTTTTTTTTGGTTGCAAGCCTGTGCATCTTGGTGTCTTTATCTCTCTTTCCGTCCGTTCATCTGTCCGTCTGATCGTCCCACCCCCTTCACCCCCTCTCTCTCTCTGCTTCCTTCTCACGTGTCTTGTCACTTTTATGATGTCGCTTCCTGTCTTCCTGAATCTGCGCCTGAGAGAGAGAGAGAGAGAGAGAGAGAGAGAGAGAGAGAGAGAGACAGAGAGACAGAGAGAGAGAGAATGGGAGGGGGAGAGAGAGAGAGAGAGAGAGAGAGAGATAGAGAGAGAGAGAAGAAAACAAACACGTACACGCACACACACACACACACACACACACACACACACACACACACACACACGTGAGCGGACACACACACAGGCGCGCGCACACGCGCACACAGGCACACACACACACACACACACACACACACACAGAGAGAGAGAGAGAGGTCGGGAGGAGGATTCGGATGCAGGACATGTGAGTATCGTAAGGAACGGAACAACATGTTTACCACCGCTACGACGAAGGCATCAAACAGTCTCAGACGTCATATCGCAACAGGATCGGAGACGAATAACGAAGAATGCTGCTAGGGCCCATTGATGACCAACAGGGGAATGCCTACGGCGCTTTCTACCAATCGCAAGGAACTTTACATGAGTTAGTGAATCACGAAGCCCAAGGCAAATACATCAGTACTTATGAATAACAGAGACATAGAACGGAGACGAAGATTTTGCAGTGCAAGACTCTAGTAGTCCGGGTTCATTCCGTCCAAAATCCACTTAATTGATACAGAGAAGATGTTTGGTGTCTTCTTAAAACTATTGGTCGAAAAAGAAGTATTTCCGGATTGTGTACAACCGTTACTTTTGTTTTGAATCCGCGTTGCACTAAAAATGGAAACGTCCTCTGATTGGTCAGAAGAGCCCTCAGACTTTTGACCCTCGTGACAGCCTCGAACCGTTCGAACATCCAAGGTTGTCTGATACACGTACAGTGGTGGGATAAACCGTTTCTGCCCCAGCACACGACATTACCCGATTCAGAGCGACGAGTTGAGCTTGCTACGAGCTCAGTTGGGGTCACTGGGACCGCACAGTCCAGTTTCATCCACTTAATTAATGGATGCGTCTCTGAGAGTGTTGCTCAAATTTCCTGATCAAGACTTCAGGTGTCTGTATCTCTCGGGCCTGGTTGACGCCGGGATGTATTATGAAGGAAAGCGCAGAGTACAGCCCTGTCATGCAGTCTCAGACCGGAATGGAAATCCGTAACATCATCATCCTCATCCTCATCGATCAGCATTTAAAAAAGAAAAAATAAATAAAATAAAAAAAAAAGCGACGTGCGGTAATTGTCGTCATGTCGGGGTCGTGGTAGGTGTTGTCTCGCATGTGTTTGATCAGAACGGACGCCACTAAATCCGGTGAAGTGACTCAGCGGCAGCGCAGTGTCTCCTCTGGTGGGTTGCCTCATGACGGTTTGACTGCTTTCTGTTGACTGCCGGAGCCGTGACTGTGGCAGGACAAAGCCTGGATGTGGTTGTGTATTGGGAGAGTCGGGATGAATGGCGTGGGAGACGTGCCACCGATGGAGACACAGGGGATGAGAAAGACGACAAAACGAAAGCAAGTACCACCGCTGCGTGCAGTTCCCCCCTCTTTCGTGTCTTCGCATAGAGGATACAATAGATGGAACTCAGTAGCGGTGACGTACCTTAAACAGCAAACAGCCAGGGAAGTTATACGTCATGTCAGTCTTGTTGCATTATGTTCAGATATGACTGTCGATGTTTAGCAAACTAGGTTTCAAAGCATGATTAAAAAAAAAAAGAAGAAGAGTAAGTACTGCGAAACAAACAAACACAC
>CM065748.1:18332680-18335180 GCA_033310375.1 Conus canariensis
AACAGAATGTGTCTTGACGTGTGACGTTATGATAAAAACACACGAGGAACAGAATGTGTCTTGACGTGTGACGTTATGATGAAACACATCGAGGAACAGAATGTGTCTTGACGTGTGACGTTATAGTAATACACATCGAGGAACAGTATGTGTCTTGACGTGTGACGTTATGATAAAACACATCGAGGAACAGAGTGTGCTTTGACACGTGACGTTATGATAAAACACACCGAGGAACAGAATGTGTGTTGACGTGTGACGTTATGATAAAACACATCGAGGAATTATGATAAAACACATCGAGGAACAGAATGTGTCTTGACGTGTGACGTTATGATAAAACATATCGAGGAACAGAATGTGTCTTGACGTGTGACGTTATGATAAAAGACACCAAGGAACAGAATGTGTCTTGACGTGTGACGTTATGATAAAACACATCGAGGAACAGAATGTGTCTTGACGTGTGACGTTATGATAAAACACATCGAGGAACAGAATGTGTCTTGACGTGTGACGTTATGATAAAACACATCGAGGAACAGAATGTGTCTTGACCTCTGACGTTATGATAAAACACACCGAGGAACAGAATGTGTGTTGACGTGTGACGATATGATAAAACACACCGAGGAACAGAATGTGTCTTGACGTGTGACGTTATGATAAAACACACCGAGGAACAGAATGTGTCTTGACGTGTGACGTTATGATAAAACACATCGAGGAACAGTATGTGTCTTGACGTGTGACGTTATGATAAAACACACCGAGGAACAGAATGTGTCTTGACGTGTGACGTTATGATAAAAACACACGAGGAACAGTATGTCTGTTGACGTGTGACGTTATAATAAAACACATCGAGGAACAGTATGTGTCTTGACGTGTGACGTTATGATAAAACACATCGAGGAACAGAATGTGTCTTGACGTGTGACGTTATGATAAAACACACCGAGGAACAGAATGTGTCTTGACGTGTGACGTTATGATAAAACACATCGAGGAACAGAATGTGTCTTGACGTGTGACGTTATGATAAACACACCGAGGAACAGTATGTGTCTTGACGTGTGACGTTATGATAAAACACATCGAGGAACAGTATGTGTCTTGACGTGTGACATGATAAAACACATCGAGGAACAGAATGTGTCTTGATGTGTGACGTTATGATAAAACACATCGAGGAACAGAATGTGTGTTGACGTGTGACGTTCTGATAAAACACATCGAGGAACAGAATGTGTCTTGACGTGTGACGTTATGATAAAACACATCGAGGAACAGTATGTGTCTTGACGTGTGACATGATAAAACACATCGAGGAACAGAATGTGTCTTGATGTGTGACGTTATGATAAAACACATCGAGGAACAGAATGTGTCTTGACGTGTGACGTTATGATAAAACACACCGAGGAACAGAATGTATCTTGACGTGTGACGTTATGATAAAACACATCGAGGAACAGAATGTGTCTTGACGTGTGACGTTATGATAAAAGACACCGAGGAACAGAATGTGTCTTGACGTGTGACGTTATGATAATACACATTGAGGAACAGAATGTATCATGACGTGTGGCGTTATGATAAAACACACCGAGGAACAGAATGTGTCTTGACGTGTGACATGTATGATACAAATCGAGGAACAGAATGTGTCTTGACGTGTGACGTTATGATGAAACACATCGAGGAACAGAATGTGTCTTGACGTGTGACATGATGATACACATCGAGGAACAGAATGTGTCTTGACGTGTGACGTTATGATAAAAGACATCGAGTGACAGAATGTGTCTTCACGTATGACGTTATGGATGAAACACATCGAGGAACAGAATGTGTCTTGACGTGTGACGTTATGATAAAACACACCGAGGAACAGAATGTGTCTTGACGTGTGACGTTATGATAAAACACACCGAGGACCAGAACGTGTCTTGACATGTGACGTTACGATAAAACACATCGAGGAACAGTATGTGTCTTGACGTATGACGTTATGATAAAACGCATCGAGGAACAGAATGTGTGTTGACGTGTGACGTTATGATAAAACACACCGAGGAACAGAATGTGTCTTGACGTGTGACGTTATGATAAAACACACCGAGGAACAGAATGTATCTTGACGTGTGACGTTATGATAAAACACATCGAGGAACAGAATATGTCTTGACGTTTGACCTACGTGTGATGTATGATAAAACTGAATAGAGAACAGAACGTGTCTTGACATGTGACGAAATTATAAAGTCATCGAGCAACAGAATTAGTCTGGATGTTTTACGTAATGATCAAACTAAACCAAGAATTTATTGTCTTAGAAAGTGACCTGATGCTGAAACTGATCGAGGAACAGAACGTGTTGAAGTGTGACAGTGATAAAAGTGATACAGAAACAGAATTGGTTTTGACGTGTGACGCAATAATAAAACTGGACCAAGAACAGAATATTTCTTGACGTATGACGTAATGATCAATTGTC
>CM065748.1:18337680-18345180 GCA_033310375.1 Conus canariensis
TAGTAGATTATCAACAGATTGTGATATGGACGGATTATCAACTGGTCCTAGTAGGTTATCAACAGATTGTGATATGGACGGATTATCAACTGGTCCTAGTAGATTATCAACAGATTGTGATATGGACGGATTATCAACTGGTCCTAGTAGATTATCAACACATTATAATATGGACGGATTATCAACTGGTCCTAGTAGATTATCAACAGATTGTGATATGGACGGATTATCAACTGGTCCTAGTAGATTATCAACACATTATGATATGGACGGATTATCAACTGGTCCTAGTAGATTATCAACAGATTGTGATGTGGACGGATTATCAACTGGTCCTAGTAGATTATCAACAGATTGTGATATGGACGGATTATCAACTGGTCCTAGTAGATTATCAACAGATTGTGATGTGGACGGATTATCAACTGGTCCTAGTAGATTATCAACAGATTGTGATATGGACGGATTATCAACTGGTCCTAGTAGATTATCAACAGATTGTGATATGGACGGATTATCAACTGGTCCTAGTAGGTTATCAACAGATTGTGATATGGACGGATTATCAACTGGTCCTAGTAGATTATCAACACATTATAATATGGACGGATTATCAACTGGTCCCAGTAGATTATCATCAGATTGTGATATGGATGGATTATCAACTGGTCCTAGTAGATTATCAACACATTATAATATGGACGGATTATCAACTGGTCCCAGTAGATTATCATCGGATTGTGATATGGATGGATTATCAACTGGTCCTAGTAGATTATCATCAGATTGTGATATGGATGGATTATCAACTGGTCCTAGTAGATTATCAACACATTATAATATGGATGGATTATCAACTGGTCCCAGTAGATTATCATCAGATTGTGATATGGATGGATTATCAACTGGTATGGGTGGATTACCAGCTGATATGGGTAGATTATGAACTCGAAATGGTGGTTTATCAGCTGATATGGGTGGATTACCAGCTGATATGGGTGATGGTGTATTAGCTAATATGCGAGGATTATCAGTTGGTGAGGGTGCATTTTGAACTGGTACGGATGGTTTATCAATTGGTATGGGTGGATCATCAGTTGATATTGGTGTGTTATCAATAAGTATGAGAGAATAAGTCTTTCGTATTACCTAATTTTGACTATGCAGATGTTGTGTGGGACAACTGCTCCGAAATGCAATCCAATTCTCTTGAAAACTTACACTTAGAAGCTATAAGAACAATTATTGGAGCTGTTCGTGGAACAAGTCATCAAAAATTATATGAAGAATCTGGATTTTGCTCACTCAAGGAAAGGAGGAAAAGACATAAAATTATATATTATTATAAAATGATAAATGGCTTGTGTCCGGATTATTTACTTGATCTTCTGCCTGGTCTTGTTTCGGACAGGAATCCTTATCACAGGAGAAGACCGTTAGAGCGTACAACTCCAAAATGCAACACTGAGATATATCGGAAATCCTTCATTCCTTCAACTACATCTTTATGGAATAGTCTCCCCGATCATATTAAAACCAGTCCATCTTTAAGCGTAGTCAAGCATCATTTATCGGCTGATGATCCTGTCATACCACCGTACTTTTACCTTGGCGAGAGAAAAAACCAAATCATTCATTGCCGTCTTCGTCTTGGAATCAGTGATCTGAGATATGACATGTTCAACCGTCATCTAATTAACAACCCACTGTGTGAGTGTGGCAATGGGGAGGAAACAGCTCAGCACTATTTTCTGTTGTGTCCTCGTTTTAATGAAACCCGCGCAAATACTATTTCCGATCTCCCATCACACTACAGAAATGTTCGAACTCTGTTAAAAGGTGACCGTAATCTGCAGATAGATACCAATATATTGATATTTGAAGCTGTTCATAAGTTTATCTCTGGCAGCAACCGGTTTTAGATATATTGCCTTTTGGAGGTTTCAGGTATGACAAAAGAAGATTGTTCTAAAAATGTTGCCATTATTTCAGATTGTGATGATAACAAATTACTGTGCCTGTGGTGTGTTTCTCATCGTCTCTCTTCATTGATCTCCGTCTCTTTCTTTCTTTTTTTCTTTAAATTATTTTCTCTCTTTCCGGGAAAGGGTGGGGGGCGGGGGTGTTCTCTTTTTGTATTCTTCATGCGATTTATAAACTTTAAACTGTCAATTGTTTTCATATAAATAATGTAATATTTGTGTTACTGTAGCCGCCAGGTAAATTATTTGTGTTTTGTCATTTTGCAGAGCACACTATAAGCGTTCAGCTTGTTGCTGCTCACTTTGTATTGTGTAAACATTGTACTTACCTGTGATTAAAGATTTGTTTAAACCAATTGGTAAGGGTGGAATGTGAAATGCTCTGAGTGGATTACCAGCTGCTGTGTGCAGATCATGAAAGGCTACGGGTAGATTGTAAACTGATATGAGCAGATAATCAACGGATATGGGTGGGTTCTCAACTGGTGCGGGTAGATTATCAGTTGATTGACTGATTGCGTGGTCTTCACTTGATGTGTAGTCACTCTTTTCCATTCCCTTTCGTACCCCTAATCCTCCCCCACCTTTGTCTTCCACCTACACCATTCCCCCTCTCCTCCTCCTCTCCCCTCTTTCTCTCCATTACCTTCCATCCCTACAACCTCCTCCTCCTCTGCTCATCCTGTTCACCTTCCCACCACCGCTGTCCCGTTCCACCCTCCACCCCAACTCTCCTCCCTACCTGTTGCCACTTCCTGTCATGATTTTCCCCCCGGACCCTCTCCCCTTCTTCCATCTTACCACCACTCCACTCCTTTCCTTTCCTAATCCTACCCACTCTCCAAACCACCCCAGTTCAGATTATTGTTCAGAATGCGATCCCCCCCCCCCCCCCCCCCCCCCCCCCCCCCCCCCCCCCCCCCCCCCCCCCCCCCCCCCCCCCCCCCCCCCCGCCTTCCCTGCTTTCAACTCCTGCTGTACCATTCTGGGAGATGTCTAGGTTTATTTTGTTAATGCCTGATATTCTGCGCACCGAGTCATTTTCTCGCACCGGGATAATTATGGGCCCGGAGCTGTGAGTGCGCTGTTTGGAACGGGATAGTCGTCGAGACCGCGCCTTACATACATTCCACACAGGATTTTTATGCTTCTTGTCAGGATACGTACTCGCACTCTTTTTTTTTTTTTTTTTGTCCCCCCTTTATTGTTCAAAGAAAAGGGTTCGTGTGTGTGTGTGTGTGTGTGTGTGTGTGTGTGTGTGTGTGTGTGTTCGTGTGTGTTCGTGTGTGTGTGTGTGTGTGTGTGTGTGTGTGTTTTATGATCATCTTTTTTTTTTTTTGACACAAAGGTTTGGCTGTTCTTTTCATGATAAGCCCTGGTCGTCAAGAAATGCCCATTAAGCGCGAGCTGCTGTCGTAAACCTGGTCATTAGGCCCCTAATAGAATTATACCCCTTGCCCCACCCCCACCCCCACCCCCCATCCCTCCTCCCTCTGCCCCCCCTTCCTCCCCCTTCTCACCCCTCCCCCCCTCCCCCAAAAAACCCCAACCCTGTCATTAACCCCCAGCGCGCCATGCTCGCTGGCCCTGCCCCGTCGTCCCCCTCTCCCTCCCCCCCCCCCCCCCTCGTTCCGTTGGCCCATTACCTTGCACGGCGGACAAGAGGCGTCGAGCAAAGCACCTGTCGTTTCCAGCCACGCAGGTCTGGTCAGGCGGAACCTGTGGTGGGGGACCTGGGGGTCTTAATGGGGAGCGGCGCTGTGGCCTGACTGTCTGCCGGAATCACTGTCATCATCGCGCAGTGGAGCGAGGGGTGGGTAGCCCGGGCTCCCTCTCCCCCGTCATTAGGCGCTAGGGGGTGGGGGGGGGGGGGAGAGGTGGGGGGAGGAGGGAGACAGACACAGACAGACAGACATACAGACAGATGTACACACACACAAACACAGAGAGAGAGGGGGATGGATGAAAATGGAGAGAGAGAGAGAGAGAGAGAGAGAGAGAGAGAGAGAGAATGTGAGGAAAGTGGAGGGGAGAGAGAGAAAATATGAGGAAAGTGGAGGGGAGAGAGAGAGAGAGAGAGAGAGAGAGAGAGAGAGAGAGAGAGAAAACGAGAGAAAATGAGGAAGAGGAGGAGAGAGAGAGAGAGAGAGAGAGAGAGAGAGAGAGAGAGAGAGAGAGAGAGAGATTCCCATGGCTACGCCCACAAATACGGGAAGAATGCGTAATTGCTGGAGTGGGTGTACCCATTAACTTGTGAAGATGTTTTTTTTTGTGCGTGATTTTTCTTTTCAAAATTCCTCTGGGATTGAGGCGTCAGTGTTATTAGTGTCAAAACTGGCTTTTCTTTGACAACAATCGGTCCCTCAATTGTCTTTAACTATGGGTTTAGGGTAGAGTAGGGATGGGAGAGAGAGGGGAGAGAGAGAGAGAGAGAGAGAGAGAGAGAGAGAGAGTATGGGGAAGGGGGATAGGGGCTGAGGAGAGAGAGCGGGATGAGAGAATCAGACGAAGGGATGTGATGGTGTTGGGAGGAAGAGTGCAGGGCGGACGGATGTACTTGCGGGGAGGGGAGGGGGGTGGGGGGGGGGGAGGGGAGGTTAGTCGGTCGTTTCCTAAGACACCATCTGTGGTTATCAGTATGAAAGTTCAGACAGGCTAGTTCATTCCACTAATCTTATCAAGTCCTGTAGCCTAACTCCGTTGGAGCAGTGAACTGTTAAGAGATTCAAGGTATCTTCGGCAGGGCATCACAGGGGCCGGAATAGCTCAGTTGGTAGAGTGCCGGACTCGTAATCCAAGGGTTGCGGGTTCGAATCTCCGCGGGCCGTTTCGGTACAGGGGGATTTTTCCCTCGGAGTTAACATTGGTTCGGACTCCATTTCCCATACAGTCCTTCAAATGAGACTCTAGACCGAGGTTCCGTGTGTGAACGCACGCATAACATCTTGCATTCACGTAAAATCCCATCACCAACTTTGGGAAGAGTAGGCCAGTTTGGCCGTTGGTTTGGATGACACGTTACACATAGCATGCACCTTCCCCGAAGTTGGAGTGTGGCTGCCTTATTGACAGGATTAAAAAACGGTCTTACACACAGAACTCCACTCCCTTTGTTAGGTAGATGAGATTAATCCTTGCCTTTCTATACAGGGCGTGTCTGCAGGAGTATCAGCCTGCGTACGCAGAAGAAGAAGAAGACGAAGAAGACTATCATTAAATGTGCTTCAGAACGAGCTGACCAATTGACCGTATGCTCCTCGATTTATGAAACCATATTCTCTCTCTCTCTCTCTCTCTCCTCTCTCTCTCTCTCTCTCTCCTTGGTGTTCACTGAATCTTCATCGTCTGTCTCTCGTTGTTGTGGCTTACAAGGTTTTATCATCCGTGCAGAGGGGTTTGAGCAAATCAAAGACCGCGTTCTTTTCATGATTATTTCTTTGTCGTGGGTTCTTTTCTTTTCTTCTTTCTCTTTTTTTTTTTCCTGGTTGTTCACAAGTTGTACATTTCCTGTTTCTCGCTGTTGTAGCACACCTGTGTTCTGTCTGTTGTTTTTGTTGTCGTCGTCGTGGTTGTTGTTTGTGTGTTTGTTTTAAATCATAGAAAGCTCCTTTATTTTTTTAGTAGATTTTCTTTTCAGCCTTGTTTTATTCATTTTCTTCGTTCAATGGTGAGTTGTAGAACAACTTTGACTTTAAAGTCATGGATGGAGAGTAAAATTACTGAGGTCAGTGATGAGTGGTAGGGTGATTTTGAAGTCAGTGGTGAGTGTTTTACTTTAACTTTGAGGTTTGTGATAGGTGGTAAAGCGACTTTGACTTTGACGTCAGTTGGCTTTGACTTTGAGATTAGAGGTGGGTGGCTGAATGACTTTGACTTTGAAGTCAGTGATGACTGGCAGGGTGACCGACTTTAAAGTCAGTGATGGATGGCAGAGTGACTTTGACTTTAAAGTCAGTGATGGGTGGCAGAGTGACTTTGACTTTAAAGTCAGTGATGGGTGGCAGAGTTACTTTGAGTTTAAAGTCAGTGATGGGTGGCAGAGTTACTTTGAGTTTAAAGTCAGTGATGGGTGGCAGAGTTACTTTGACTTTAAAGTCAGTGATGGGTGGTAGAGTGACTTTGACTTTAAAGTCAGTGATGACTGGCAGAGTGACTTTGACTTTAAAGTCAGTGATGGGTGGCAAAGTGACTTTGACTTTGAAGTCAGTGATGGGTGGTAGAATGATTTAGACTTTGATGTCAGTCATTGATGACAGAGCAACGTCGTGTTTGAAAGCAGGGATGGGTGGTGGAGTGACTTTGACTCGACTTTGAAGTCAGTGGTGGGTGGTAGAGTGATTTCGACTTTGAAGTCAGTGATGGGTGGTAGAGTGATTTCGACTTTGAAGTCAGTGATGGGTGGTAGAGTGATTTCGACTTTGAAGTCGGTGGTGGGTGGCAGAGTGATTTCGACTTTGAAGTCGATGATGGGTGGTAGAGTGATTATGACTTTGAAGTCAGTGATGGGTGGTAAAGTGACTTTGAAGTGAAGTCCGTGATGAGCGATAGTTATTTTGACTTTGAAGTTGGTGATGGATGACAGAGTGACTTTGAGTAGGATGTCAGTGACGGGTGGTGCAGTGACTTTGACTTTGAAGTCAGTGGTGCATGACAGAGTGACTTTGAGTAGGATGCCAGTGACGGGTGATGCAGTGATTTTGACTTTGAAGTCAGTGATGTATGACAGAGTGATTTTGAGTAGGATGTCAGTCACGGGTGGTGCAGTGACTTTGACTTTGAAGTCAATGATGCATGACAGAATGACTTTGAGTAGGATGTCAGTGACGGGTGATGCAGTGACTTTGACTTTGAAGTCAGTGGTGCATGACAGAGTGACTTTGAGTAAGATGTCACTGATGGGTGATGCAGTGATTTTGACTTTGAAGTCAGTGATGCACGACACAGTGACTTTGAGTAGGATGTCAGTGACGGGTGGTGCAATGATTTTGACTTTGAAGTCAGTGATGGATGGTAGAGTGAGTTTCACTTTGAAGTCAATGATCGGGTTATGGAGTGACTGTCTGAAGTCAACGGTGAGTTGTTACAGACTTACTCTCTGAAAACTGTGTTACACACTGACTTTGATGACTTCGAAGTCAGTGATGGAGGATAAAAAGTCAGTGGTTTTGAGTGACTTCGACCTTGAAATCTGTGATGAGTGGTAAAGTGACTTTGGCTTTAAGGTTGAATATTGGGGGGTCGTGTAAACTTTGAAGTCGTCGATGGGTGACGGGAACGACGGACTGAAGAAGCCAGGGACGGAATGGATGAGTGACTTTTGACTTTTGAGGGCAGTGGCAGGTGATTGAGTTACTTTGACGTGGAAATCGGTGACGGGTGAAAGAATGACGTTACCTTTGAAGTCAGTGACGGGTGTCGGGGTGGGGGAGGGGGGGGGGTAGGGGGTCGTGACTGTACGCTGATGATTCGGTGACCCGCAGCCAGCCACTGACAGGGGTCACTGTCACGGGTGGCTGAC
>CM065748.1:18357680-18363008 GCA_033310375.1 Conus canariensis
CCCCTGCACCATCCCTTCCCCGTCCAGAGGGCTTCACCACGTCATCCAGCCCTCGTGAATTTGCCGTTACTGACGGGCTGGATACGAACACACTACAGACTAGAAGGCGGAGAAGAAATTGAAAGTGGTCAATAGTCCGAATGAGACTATAAACCGAGGTTCAGTGTGTGAACGCACGCATAACATCTTGCACACACGTTAAATCCCGTCACCAACTTTCGGAAGAGAAGGCCAGTTCGGCCGTTGGTATGGATGACACGTTACACATAACATGCACCTTCCCCGAAACTGGAGTATGGCTGCCTTAACGGCGGGATGAAGAACGGTCATGCACACAAATCTCCACTCCTTTTGTTGGGCAGATGGGATTAATCCTTGCCTGTCTATACAGGGAGTGTCCGCAGGAGTATCAGCCTGCGTACGCAGAAGAAGAAGAAAGTGGTCAACAAGAGAACAGGGCATGAAAGACCACAGACCGTACATATTGTGTGTATTGTTATTCATGGAAAGTTGATTAATGAGGATAAGAATGATCAAGGATCAAGCAGTGAAGATCCATTTCTGATCTCTCGGATTACGTGACAGGACTGTACTCTACCCTTCTTTTCAGTTATGATATATATCTAAGTACATTCACATCTTTTTTATTTTATGTTTTTTAATTGAAAGGTGATCGGTGAGGATTAGAATGATCAAGATGAAGCTGTGAAGATCCATGCTGGTCCGTGACTGAATGTCACGACCGTCCGTTACATCCCACAACTGCCTGCGTAAGATTCTCCGCATCCGGTGGCCAGACACCATCAACAACAACGAGCTCTGGGAGAGAACAAACCAGCTGCCCGCAGAACAGGAAATCAAGAAACGACGTTGGGGATGGATTAGACATACGCTGCGGAAGCCTGCAAGCAACATCACCAGACAAGCCCTAAAAGGAAACCCCCCAAGGAAAACGAAAAAGAGGTCGGCCAAGGAACACCTGGCGCAGGGACCTGGAAGCAGACATCAGGAACATGGGGATGACCTAGAACCCGCTGGAAAAAAAAAGAGCCCTCGACAGAGATGCCTGGAGGTCCTTGGTGGGGTAATAGGCAATGATGATGATGACGTTACATCCCAGTACATTCACATCATTGTTTATCATTGGTTGGCTTCGAGGAGACATTTCACAATCTGATTTTCAGAGGAGGAGGAGGAAGAGGAAAAAAAGAGGAAGACACAGAGCAACGATTGCACACACTGGGTCTGCTTTTTAGGAAATTATGGTTTACCAATGAAAGCCGTTTCACTTTGTGCTGTTTCGGGCTACTCAGCCGACTTGAATCCCTAGGTAAAATGTATCTAGTGACTTTCCGAGGAGCTTCTCAGCAAGTCGGCAACCGAACATTGTGTCTGTCCAGCTGCGTAAGAGAGAGGCTGCGAAATGTTACACCAGTCCCGACCGTGACTTCTTGTTTTTCTAGCAAAGCACGATGACAGCATGCCGAGTGTGGCATTATGCCCTGCCTAGCTTTGAAAAAAAAAAAAAAAAAAAAGGAGAAAAAAAGAAAAAAGCAATTAAACAAACAAAAAAAAGCCATTTCGGAGCATTGAAACGAACGTTTTGTCCCCCTTTACTACAGTTTTATCTCTACGAAGGACTTGTGAACATTTGCAATCGTGAAATACGGGGATGGTGTACCCAAGGGGACGCATCGGTAGAAGTTCTGTTACGTCGCATGCAGTAGACAGCACACAATGGCATCTGCCAGGGTGCAGTTACGTCCCTTGATGTCTTCACGGAATGGATGTCCTGTGCGTGCATGCAGCGTATGGTGAACTCAGCGCGGGCTTCCAAGGTGGTGCAGGATTTCTTCCGGCTGGTTGGTTCGGCACACGAAGCCAGTACTTCTCTGGGTCCTACTGGTGGTACTTTCGGGTTATCTTTTTCTGTGTAGGTTTAGGCCAACATGGTCACTTTTGTCCGTTTTTAGTGAGCATAGAAAAGAAGAGAGAGAGAGAGAGAGAGAGAGAGGGGTGGGGTGGAGGGTGGCGGTGGAGAAAAATTGAATGTTCTTTTTATGGACCAAGATAAGCATCGAAAAACTTTTTTTCTTTTTCTTTTCTCTTTTTTTTTTTTTCTTTTTCTTTCTTTTTCTTTTTTCTTTTCTTTTTTTTCTTTTTTTTTTTTTTTGAGAGAGAGATGGGTGCAAATTCCACAACCTTGCTCTCGTTTCGGTGTTTCTGGAATAATAATAATAATAATAATAATGAATACTTATATAGCGCCTATTCTCGGCTAGAGACCCAGCTCTAAGCGCTTCACAATCCACACTCTACAATAAAACATAATGCTATTCTAAATGTTTTAAGTGCCCACTTTTCTTTTCTTTTTTTTCTTTTTTTTCTTAAGCTCACCTGGATGTGGACGATGAGAGATTTACTCTTGAAAAAAAAAAAAAAAAAAAAAACCGCCAGGAAGAGTTTTGGGTTTATTTTTGTTGATGTTTTCTTTCTTTCCTTTCCTTTCCTTTTTGCTTTTCTTTCTTGTTGTACGAGCAGAAACTTGTCGAAAGCTTTTTCAACGGCTGCATCAAAGGACCGCTTCTTCAGAACGAAAGGAGAAATGCTTTTGGCCTTTCCTTTCTTTTCTTTTCGCTGCGGTAGCGTCATTAGTTTACTGTAGTGGTTCTTTAATTTTCATTTCTCTGCCTCCTCCAGGGTTCAAGACAGAAGGGAGAGCAGTGGTGGAAAGTTAAGTATCTGAGAATTTGCAACGACAACAACAACAACAACAAATTTAGGGTGGAGGGAGGGGGTGGGAGGAGGGGGGGGGGGGGGGGGGGGGCTGGAGGAGCGAGTTTGTCCGCCGCAAATTTTCACTATTGTTAAAAACGTGTTGCATGTATGCTCTCTTTCCCTCCCGCTTTCCCGTTCTCTCTCTTCTCTCTCTCTCTCTCTCTCTCTCTCTCTCTGTCTCTGTCTCTCTCTGTCTCTGTGTCTCTCTCTGTCTCTCTCTGTCTCTCTCAGTGTGTGTCATTAACTTGCATCCCTCTGCGTCTGTTCTTTCCTCTGTCCGTGTGTCTGTCTCCCTCTTGTCTTCAGTCTCTCTGTCTGTTTCAGTCTCTCCCTTTATTGTGAAAGACGGTACAAACTTCCGGGTGTAAATATAAGGAAAGGAGGCAGATTATGTAAATCATTTTCGGAATGAGCTTGACATGTTATGTCTGTTAATTGTCTTAAAGGATTTTAGGATGTGGCCCATAAGCTAGTGGCCAGAGAACACAACAAAACTAAACAAAAAAATCACACACACACACACACAACACACACACACACACACACACACACACACACACACACACATTTGATAACAAAGATGCAAAGCATCGATAGTAAAGCTTATAAGATAGCTCTCGGTGTCCCTGTCCATGCCTCAACACTAAAAACCTACACAGAAATAGGAATTTTGCCTTTTGCCGAAAATATGAAACTTGCTTCAGCAAAATATATATTAAGGAGTTATTCAACGCAAAATTCATGTATCAAGGAAACTGGTTTGAAATCAGAAATACATTTTCCAAAGCGAGCACAGAGTTTTGACTCTGTAAAAACTATAGGCTCCTATACGTCACAATTATTTACAGATGCTGGTGTTGAACCCGAAACAGTAGCTCCTCAAACGAGTTACAGTAATATTCCTCAATGGGAGCTTAGTAAGGCTAATTTCGATATTAATTATACTGATTTAAGGAAAAGTGATGGGACCATGCTGCCAACATATGTCAAGGCACATATAAACGAAAATTATATAAATCATCTTAAAATATATACAGACAGTTCTCTACTTGAAAACCAATTATCAGGTGCTGCATTTATTATTCCATCATTAAAAATAGAGAAATCGTATCACATTGGGAAAAATTTCTCTGTATTCACAGCAGAGCTAATTGCCATTATTATGGCACTGAACTATCTTCTTAGTTTTCCATATTCGATACATCAAATATTATTTTGTGTCGATTCAAAATCTGTCTTACAAGCTTTAAAATATTCTCATACAAGAGTGAGAGGAGAAATGATATCTGAGATATACCATTTAATTCATTTTTTGTCTTTACGTGGTTCTTCTATTGACTTTTGTTGGATTCCATCACATCGTGGTTTAGCAGCAAATGAAAGGGTTGATCGGTTAGCCAAAAATGGTGCAGCTAAGGAAAAGAGCTTTACAAAAATAAATATTCCTTTATCCTTGTATGAAAATTATAGCCTTTTAGGTAAAGCATCATGGGATTCGGTGATAGGAAGACAAAAAGAGTGTCCAAACATAACAAAGGAGAACAAAGGAAAATTCTTTAAGAAGCTTGTAAAATATATAAATGGGACACAATCTCCACCAGGAACGACTTTTGAAGAGTCTGATCTTTAGACTCAGACTTGATGCATACAAAACAAAATATTGTAAAAATGTCACTTGCATTTGTGGCCATAATATTACACTATTCCATGTCATCTTCCTTTGCAGAAATACTCAAAAGTATTTACCTATTTGGTTATTAAGTTTGAACCCATCAATCGCGAATTTTTGGGACATTTTTGGGAACGAAGCGAAGGCTATAGAAGTTGTTAGGGCAATTGTTAAGAGTCCAGTTGGACATTTACTTTGATTCTCGAGTTATTTGTTTGATTTTTTTTCTTATTATTTCAATGGTTAAAATGTTTTTTTCTTTAAAAATGTTCAGATATGAATCCAGGCTAAAGCAGTTTACCGTTGTGCCGGTAAAATTAGAATGGGGTAAATGTGATAGTCACTTATTGGTATCTCATTAACTAAATAGACTATGCATGCAAAGATTAGTATACTACACTACCTCCACACTCCATACACTTTTAATGACATTTTTAAAAACAACACACACACTTATACCCCCCCCCCCCCCCCTCCCACACACACACACCGACATACACACACCGGCCCCTTTTACATGTGTTTTTCTGTTTTGTCTTTATTTGTTTGTATGCCTGTTCGTTTGTCTCTTGTTTTTGTCTAAGATCACTGTAAAGTGGATAGACATTAAATTAAAGAACGAACGAACACACACACACACACACACACACACACACACACACACACACACACACACACACACACACAGATGATGGGAAGGAGGGGGAAGGAGGAGGGAGAGTTAAACCAAACATTACCGTTGATCTATAGTTTTCAGCATTTTCAATTTCGTTACAACTGGAAGTTGAACGTTTCCAAACTGAAGACAACGACATCGACTGCCGACTAAATCGCCCAGTGACAAAGGAAAAAAAAAAAGCAACTATCAGGATATTGTTTAC
>CM065748.1:18363108-18365608 GCA_033310375.1 Conus canariensis
AGGGGGATTTTTGGTTTAAACAAATTTTATTTGTTCGAGAACAATTTTGCAGCAATATTCATCAAATCATGGAGTACAACAAGCATAGGCTTATAAACCGTACTCTTACAACAACAAAAAATGTACATTGGAGTGGCTGCGTCAAAAAGTTATCAAAATGGAATTGGAAGGGAGGAAAATGAACAGACACAAACAAAAACAAAACAGCAACAAAGACAAGCGAACAAACGAAAAGCGTTTACACACACAAGAGTATACTCAAACTACAGCACAATAATAAAATAACCCACCACGCCTGAACCACACCATGCCATTTCAATCAATAGTGTTCCATACCAGGTAGAAGACCGGGAAGGTAGATGTGGTAAGCCGAATAAGTTTAGTTAAGTGCAAACCTATTAGAAAGCTTAACAAAATTTCCAACCATAACAAGTATCTTTGTGTTTACGTCCACATTCAGATCAAGGTTGAGATATCGCGTTTTGCTGTGTCGTGTAGAGTTTCTACTGTCAGAGCACGGGCCTGTTGATAGAGTGGACAATTAATCAAGAAGTGGGCTGCATCTTCAACTGCCGTGCCACAGTCACAGGAAGGGTTGTTTCTAAGATGTCGTTTGAAAAGATCGTGGTTTAAGTCACTCATTTCCAGTCTCAACTTACACAAAATTATTTCTGACGTTCTATCGGATAAGTAATAACATCTAGGCACGATACTATCGGTACTGCTGAGGAAACGCTTGAAAAAACTAAGAGAATTAGATACTTTAATATTGTCAGGGAGGTCATTCCAAAGAGCAGTAGATGAAGGAAAGAAGGAAGATTTGTACATATCTAGTCTACACTTTGGCATCTGCCTCTCCAGGGGGCGCCTGAGGTGATAAGGGTTTACAGAGGATATAAGATGGGGAAGTCGATTAAACAGGTAAACAGGAACAATACCGTTGACAATTTTGTAGTACAGAATGATTTTATGACGTCGTCGTCTCTCTAAAACCGGATTCCTTGTATAATTTTTGGTGGCTAGTCCCTCGGACCGAGCCGACAATAGTTCTAATCGCATCCAGATGCACATTTTCTCAATCTTCTGCTTGTTTGTTTATATGATTATCCCACACGACATCCGGAAAATCGAAATGGGGCAAAATTAATTACTTATACATTATTTCAAGTGATTTCCAACTAAGACGGTATTTAAATGAGCGGAGGCAGGCAACAAGAACACGACATTTTGACAACATGGATTTGATGTGGCGATCCCATTTACAGTTATTTTGAATGATAACTCCTAGGTGTTTGTGGAATTCTGTATCATGTAATGTCACGTTATTAAACCTCAGAGGTTCAATTTGTGGCACCGCATGGCTAGAAGTTGTCAATAATTCAGTTTTAGACTGGTTAAATGTTATTTTCCGTTTGAGAGCCCAAGTATTGATTTTTTCAAGATCTGAGTTTAAGATTTCTGTTCGAAGATGAGTATTTTCAAGACCTAAATATGTACTGGTATCATCAGCAAATAACTTTACCACAGATTGAATGTCATGAACAATATCATTTATATAAATAAGGAATAACATTGGTCCAAGAATAGAACCTTGGGGGACGCGTACCGATATCGGGAGACACGGTGATTTACTTCCCTTTAAAACTACTGCCTGTGTACGATTTGTCAAATAGTCAGCAAACCAATCAAGCAACTGTCCTCAAAACACCCAAGGCAGAAAGTTTATATAGTAATCCACGGAGCCATACCTTATGAAAGGCCTTAGATACGTAAAAAAAAAATCACCTGTGCATTGTGTTTGAGTCAAAGGAAATTTGCAAAAATCATCATATGTACACAAAAGTTGAAAAACAGGTGAGTCTTTTGGAATGAACTCCGACTGGGCATCTGATAAAAGATTATTGCCTAAAAGGTGTTTAAACACATGTTGCTGAACACATTTTTCTAAGATTTTACCGATACAGGGGGATTTTTCCCTCGGCATTAACATTGGTTCTGACTCCATTTCCCATACAGTCCTTCGAATGAGACTATAAACCGAGGTTCCGTGTGTGAACGCACGCATAACATCCTGCACACACGTAAAATCCCATCACCAACTTCGGGAAGAGAAGGCCAGTTTGGCCGTTGGTATGGATGACATGTTACACATAGCATGCACCTTCCCCGAAGATGGAGTATGGCTGCCTTAATGTCGGGATAAAAAAAACGGTGATACACACAAAACTCCACTCCCTTTGTTGGGCAGATGGGATTACTCCTTGCCTGTCTATACAGGGAGTGTCCGCAGGAGTATCAGCCTGCGTACGCAAAACAAAAAACAAAACAAACAAACAAACAAAAAATCCCTGTGACAAAATTAATGGACTACTGAAACTGTTCTCTCAGTCAGCTAGATCCACTTTCTAGGCTCGGGGGCAGGTTTCTCATAGCTGGGGAACAGGCTACTTTCCTATTAGAAACTGGTTCAGAATTTCTTCGGTTTTTTTTTTTTTTTTAA
>CM065748.1:18368108-18380480 GCA_033310375.1 Conus canariensis
GTGTCGAAACGTCCGAACTTCATTTCTACCTGTAAGTTGACAGTTATTTACCTTTTCTGCTGTTTCACCTGCCGTAACCGTTGTATTTTCAGACGCAGAGAGGTAGAATACCCGACGGTTCTCAACTAAATGTGCCCAGCAGTCGGAGCGGTCAGCTAGACTGTTTGATGAGCCGAGCGTTGTCAGTCACATGAGCGCTGTCTGCAGTAAAGATGATATGTGTGAAGTGGGAGGAGGGCGGGGGTCGCGGGGGGGGGGGGGGGGGGGGGGGGGGGGGGGGGGGGGGGGGGGGGGGCAGGATTGGGGTTGGGAACAACAATTTTCAGACATATCAAAAGAAAAAAAAAATCTGAGAACAGTCTTGAGATGATAGTCAAAACCTTGGAACTGTAGTCCTTCGAATGAGACTATAAAACCGAGGTACCGTGTGTGAACGCACGCGTAACATCTTGCACACACGTAAAATCCCATCACCAACTTTCGGAAGAGAAGGCCAGTATGGCCGTTGGTATGGATGACGGGTTACACATAGCATGCACCCTGCGTAAGAAATGGAAAGAATGAAGGAAGTAAGGAAAATAGAGTGAACGATACTGACTGACATGGACAAGGATATCCCCATCCACCAATTTTGGCCCATACCAAGTGTAGAGGGTAACGAGTTGCACCCTTAGACCGAGTCTCCCGGACTACACTGAACTTCGCCCTCTCCACGGAAAGGGCTCCTGCCGGCCCTCTCTCACATGTCTTCTCTGGCTGCAAACACCCCACCGTTGTCTGGCAGCTCCCTGCCTAGGCCCTAACAGGATGACACATCTTGCTGTCTACCGTCCCCACACAGGAGACAATTCTCTAACGTTGTCGGCTTCGAGGCTACAGCAAACCTCCACTGTCTTACGTCCCCACCCAGGAGACAAGTCTCTACCGTCGTCGGCTTCGAGGCGACAGCAAACCTCTGCTTCTCGCTGTATTTTCTTGAGTCCTCAGCAAGAGGGGATGAGTTCACTTTCCCTTAGTGAGTCGCACATTTTCTGGTTTTCCGAGCATCTTATATCCATTCTCAAACAAGGAAAACCTAATTTAAATTGGTTCAACCAATGGAATCACTGGCACACACACATCGTAACGATTTGCACCAAAACTCCGCGAGTTATTTTCATTCCACCAATGGAACCACTTGTCACCTACACACACACACACACACACACACACACACACACACACACACACACACACACACCACAGCGACTACTGACACCAACAACGAGTTGGGTACCGAGTGTTTAATGCATAACCTCCTATTCAAACTCATGTTCGACTCCCTGAAGCCACCCATTGTACTAACAGCCCGGACTTCTCCACAAGCCAGGACTGATGCTTCAAGTGTTTACTACACCCATAGCCAACAAGATGCAAACCACTCAGTAGGCCGAAACTTTCCCGAACATGTTCATCCCTCAGGACAAGAACGGCTGACTGGTCACTGTGCCCTGCCAGCAGGCCGACAGTCATCGAACCGTGACGGTCGCCTGCCACGATCGCCTCCCCCCAGGCCCACTGGAGAACCCAGTGAATAGCCGGTGGTGGAGGTGGACGCTCTCCCCACCCAGGACCGGCAGGTCGACATGTACTTGTTACCATCCTCTCTGGCATGCGAACCACTTCCCAGTAACTTTCCCTCCTTCAGTATACGACTCGGGGTATTCCCCTCTGGTAATGCCTGAGTTCGCACACTTGAAGAACCCAAGGAAACTGATCTCAACATCGGCAAAATTACCCTTAATTTGCTTAAAGGACGGAGAACATTCGGCCAACTCGTGGCACATTACATTGGGATTCGTCAATACGGTGAACATCCCAACGTCGATTCAATTCGTTTCTTTTATAGCTCCGCCGATTCTATGGCAATGAACGTGCCTACCCCAGTGTTTATTTTTTCATTTGTATGGATCATGAAGATGTTTTCTTAACAAAGAATCCTCTTTGATTCTTGATGGAAAGAAAACGTGACGGGCAGAAATGGTGTTTGAAAGCGGGTTTGCGAAAGTGTTTACTGCGAAGAGTGATTCTGTGCTTTTTGCTCAGGGATTCTTCTTCCTGTCGTGCCGATCGAGGACTGAAAACGTACAGGCATATCGTAACACTGTGAGTGCATTCACCAAGCGGTCTGTCTGTCTGCTTCTAAGAAAATGCATGTCTGCTCTCCAGTAGGAGAACACGACGGCTCTCCCTACCAATGGCAGCGAAGATGACACACTTCGCACAGCCTGACATTGGTAGATTAAGTTAGTAGTGTTTATAAATGAAAGAGACAGAGCTAAAAAAAAAAAAAAAAGCAAACAACAACAACAACAACAACAAAGTTAGACGAAGTGTACACAATCCGGTTTCCAGTTCAGCTTGTTTTCCTTTTGAAATCCACTTCTATCTTTACTATAAAAGGAGACGAATGGCGTGGCTGAGGACTTAATGTCGAAAAGAACTCCTTTTCTCAGTATGTTCAGCCCTTACTCCCCCCCCCCCCCCCCCCCCCCAAAAAAAAAAAAAAAAAAAAAAAAAAAAATGGAGGCCCAGCCCAAGGAGTCTTCGAAGAGGAAGAAAGAAAACCATCAAAACAAACAAAATTACTTTTCCTCTTTGTCCGTTTTCAGGTATTGTGGTGTGGTTCGGAAGTGTCATTCGAGTATGAGAAGAAACGTTTCCCTCCCTCCCCTCCCTCCCTGTACCCCACTCACCCCTTCCCCCACCCGCCATGGCGCCCCTCCTCCCCCCCCCCACCTCCACCTTCTCCCTCTTACTGTTTCTTTCCACTCGTTCTTACTTACCTGCCAGTTATCCCCCCGTAGACGTTTAGCACCTGAGGCGGATGTTGGCGTTCATGTGACTGTCCTTCAGTTTTATAAAGGTTTAGGGGAGACAGACAGACAGAGAGAGAGAGAGAGAGAAAGAGAGGATTAGTGTCTTGCTTCGTTTTCCATCGGATCGCCTTTGGCGGTGTCTTTTTCCCCCTTGCGTGGGTTACTTACTAACCATTCATTTCCGGGCAGGAGAGAGGAGTGTCCAGTAGCGTCGACTGCTCTCTCGGGTGGTCACGAATGCCAGCCAGCATCTTGTCTGCTGTCCAGCGACGTTGGCATGTTGCCTGCACGAGCAAGATGCTATGTGTAACGAGTCATCCATACCAACGGCCAAACTGACTTCTCTTCCGAAAGTTGCTGATGGGATTTTATGTGTGTGCAAGATGTTATGCGTGCTTTCACACACGGAACCTCGGTTTAGAGTCTCATTCGAAGGACTTTATGGAAAGTGGAGTCAGAACCAATGTTAACTCCGAGGGAAAAATCCCCCTGTACCGAAACGGCCCGGCGGAGATTCGAACCGGCAACCCTTGGATTACGTACGAGTCCGGCGCTCTGCCAACTGAGCTCTTCCGGCCCCCAGACACTATCGACTGGCACCACACCCATATCTCTGGCTGGCACAGCCAGGCAGCCCAATCAAACAGGAAGCAGACACAGAACCAATCAGATCAACAGGAAGTCGTGAATGCCCTCAGTGCGCAGCAGTGGAGCCCCCCTCCCTCCCTCCCCCCCCCCCCCCCCCCCCCCCCCCAGCTGGCTAAAGGCAGAAATACTGATCCTGTCTCCTCTTCATCTTTTGGTTATGTCCGTCTCCTCTTGACCTGTTCCGGCCCAGGGTGGCGATGGACAAGGCGGGTTGGGGGTGGGGGGGGAATAAGAGGTGTGAAAGGAGGGGGAAAGAGGGGGGAAACGGAGGGAGGGTAAGCGGAGGGGGGTCGGGGGGGGGGGGGGGGGGGAGGGGGTGACACGCCAGCTCCCGAATCTTATTCTCCGGGGTTCATGAAAAAGAAGAGGGGGGATCGTGCTGAAAGCCGGCAGCACCGGGTAGCGGATGGCAAAGGCAAACAGCGGCGGGTGTATGCAAAACCTAACCTCCCCTAACTCAATAAACTACCCAGCTGTACTTTAGCGCCGTCAGTTTTCTTTTTCTCGGCTCTCCTTTCGGCGCTGGGGAAAAGGGGAAGGGAGGCAGAGGAGGAGGTGGAGAGGCAGAAGAGAGGAGCCCCTCCTCCTCTCCCCCCCCCCCCCCCCCCCCCCTCTCTCTTCCCCCCAACTCTTTTTTTTAACTGACTGGGGCTGCACTAGCTTGTTTGAGGGCTGAGAACAGGCAGTCCCGACAGCCAGGAAAGTGGGAAACACGCTGCGTGCAAGGAGAGAGCTTTAAGCTCGACCTTTGTCGACGTGCGAAATTTTGTCCCCCCTGTATCGACGTCTGCCTCATATTCATCCGCCTCGTCTTTTTGATTGACTCGGCTGGATCGGAAAGGAGATCTGTATGAAGTGATACAGAAGGATACTAACAGGCTGTGTGCTTGCTTTAGAACGGTTTTCACTTTTTTTTTTTTTTTTTGGAAGCGCTGGTTATTTCTGTTCATCATTATTGTTTGGTTTCGTTCTCTTGGTGACAGCCGGGGGTAATAATGTTTTGTGTGTGTTTTACTGTTTCTTCTTTTGACAGCCATCTAAGCGATATTGTGTTGTACCTTTTTATTTAAAAAGGCGTTTGTGAGGTTGTAAGAAGACATGACGGTTCAAAAATAACTAGTTTGGTTTTGTGTTGTGAACAGTTACTTTGCATCTTACTGGGTAGGTTTATTCCTATTTGTATAGCTGTCCTTCTTTCTTTATTCTCTTTCTTTCCCCCCCAACTCAAGCTCACTTGTTCTACACTTTTTCATGTTCTTTTTCCTCTGGTATTACTAGCACTTCTGCTATTGCTTCTATTACTTCAACTACTCCTGCCATTGTCATTCTACTTACTAGAACGTTTGTTAGTCCACTACTACTACGTTTGCTGATCAATAAACATGATCATGTATGAAAATTATGTCATGTTACGAAACTTTGTTCTTCCCATCATTCTCTCTCTCTCTCCCCTCTGAGATATAAGATTTGGTTGAATTCTGTTGATAATGGAGGTGGTGTGTGTGTTCTCCCCCCTCCCCCTTCCTTTCTCTCTTAGTATTTTCCACAGTGTCTAGCTCTGCACTAAAACTATCTTAATTACTCCACATCTACATGCCATTTAGCCAGCTCCCGTGTCACTCTGATATTCTTCTTCTTCTTCTTCGATACGTGTGTCCATTGGCCTCCGTCTCTCAGACACCCACATTCTCTCACTACAGTCAACACAGGCTACATTTTTGTAAAAGAAAAAAAAAAGGGAAAAAAAAAAGCTGCCAAACATTTTCCACATAGAATCTTTGTGCAACTATAACCCCCCAACCCCCTTTTTTAAAGTTCAGATCTTTGCCAAGCATTACTATAATGACGAAGAATTGTTAGCCTGCACTTGTTTTCACCCACTACTTAATTGCTCAGCATTATAAACATTGCATGGACACAAGGAAAGTCTTGTTCTACCAGTATACGTAGGGAAAGAGGGGGGAAGGGGGGGGGGGGGGGGGGGGAACCTCATCAGTGCAAAGTAGTATTCAGATCAGTTTATATTGTTAATAGCCCAGCCGACGGCAAAGGGCCATATCAAGGCCGTCATCTTGTTACAATAACTCTCTTCACAGACGTTGAAAAAATACACGCGTCATTAAACGGAGCAGCATAACAGTGCGTGCATGAGTATAGGTCGAGTATGTGTACATGCACATGTATAACATGCTCGAAATCATAAGGAAATTGGGTGAAATGCCGCGAGTTGGTCTATAGACCTGCACTAAACGGACCTCCGGCATTGACATTATTACTATCGATTCGGCCATCGTGAGAAGAGGAGCAGACAGAGTGACCAATATGACCTTGTCCAGCACTTCGTGATATACACACATACTCATCGCGAGGTTTTCAAATTTCGGCGATCGCGAAGCCTGACACACGTTGACCATGTGTATGATAAACCAACAAGACAATGAAAGGACAATGAAAACAAAGTCTGAACAACCCCATCTCTGCTGCAGTGTTCTAGTTTCTGTTTTAGATCCACTGCATCTGCAATACGAACAAGATAAATGGTCTTTAGGTTGGAGGTTGCAGAAGAAATCGTTTTATATGTACCTGTACCGCGCTTTCTGTTACGCCTCGTATAAGTGGTAAAAGTCCACTGGTGGACAGGGTTATCTGAACTCTGATTCTCCCGTGGAGTGCTGAGGTATGCTGGAGACCCATGATGGTCGCCAATGATGCCATGGGGGTAAGGGCGAGATCAACGTTGTCTTCGTTCGCGGGGACACGATTTCACACAGGCTCCCACACCCACACCCTCCACCGAGTTCACCCCGTCCTCTCTTGACAAGCCAGCCCTTCCACCGCCTCTATGGGCGGAGCCTCAACGTGTCTGATGAACGGGCGAAGGCGTGCTCCGATTGGCTGGACCCCGCCTCTAGCCCCGCCCTCGGTGATGCACACTAGAACGTATATCGTAGGGAAGGGGGAGGAGTGCTGAAATGACGGGCGGCGGAAACAGAGAGAGAGAGAGAGAGAGAGAGAGATGGAGGGTGGTGGAGAAGGGGGGGGGGGACGAGTTGTCGCTATCTATCTCCTGGGCCAACTTCTCGCCTTGCGCACAGGGCGACTAAGTGCCGTGGTATTGACGGTCGTTACCAGTGAACGTCGGGCAGAGGACGGTGGCGGATACCTCAGATAGCTCGCCTGGCTTGCCGGAGAAACTCGAGGTGCTCTTTGACACCCCCAGGGCTGTGGCTGTGTGCTTCGCCTGCTCTGTCTCTCGCGCTCTCCAGCACAGCAAGCAAGGCTACCCAACACCCTCGCGCCAGTGCCGAGCCAGCGGGGCAACACTGCCGGGGCTGTTTGGGCTGCTGTTGTCTTTTGGTGTGTTTTCTTTTTCTTTCTTCCTCGTCAAGTTGAGCGCCCCCGGCGTTCACAACCTAGTGTTCTGCCCCCGTGTCGTACAAGTTGGTGGGGGAGGGGGAGTATCGTCGGGGAGCACTTCACACCAGGCCTAGCTTGCCCAGCAGCGCTCACCAGTCGGCTTCCTACTTACTTCCCCCCACTCGCCGCGAACAAAAACCTCCAAGGTGTGTTTTGGGTTTACAATGTTGCCTCGTGAAAACATCGTGCAACGTATATACCTTGTGGTGCTTGTGAACGGAAAGGTGTGCCTCCCGTTCTTCAGGGTATCGCTCTCGGACTTGTTTCCCCGTCGTTGAAGCTGCTGCTGCTGCTGCTGCGCGTTGCTGATGGTGGTGGTGGTGACTTGGGAGGAGGGGTGTCGTCGTCGTCGTCGGGTCGTGGAAGGCGAGAGTGTTTGTTCCTGGTGAGTGACAGGGGGAATTATCTCGTTGACCTGTGGCACGGATTAAAGCTTCATTGACACAAGAGCGGCCGACCTGTCACTCTCGCGCCTGGCGTTCCGCGGGGCTGCGTGTGTTGTTGGGGCTTTTGTGGGCGCCGGCAGTTGGCGAGGAGGTGAGAGAGAGAGAGAGAGAGAGAGAGAGAGCGTGCGTGAGTGACACGGTGGGGTTGTTGCAGGTCGCTCCAGTTGGCAGTGAGGTGAGAAAGCAACAGCCGTAAACGGTGAAATGAAAAGAAGAGTAGGGGGAGAGAGAGAGAGAGAAAGAGGTGTGTGTGTGTGTGTCTAGCGTGTGGTGTGTGCGTGTGTCAGTCTGCGTCTGTGGGTGTTGTGCTGTGTATGTATGTGTATAGACTCTGTGTGTGTGTGAATGTGTGTGCGCGCTCGTGTGTGTATGCATGTGTGTGTGTGTATGAATGTGTGCGCACGCTCGTGTGTGTATGCAAGTGGTGTGTGTGTGTGTGTGTGAAAGAGAGAGACCAGTGTAGGTATGTGTGTGAAAACTCTGTACGCGCGCGCAAGATGGAGAGTACTTGTTTGAATAAATATGTGTGTGCCCACGTGAGAATGGAATAGTATAGATTATGCGCTTGCATGTGCGGTATACGTGTGTGTACGTGAAAAAGAGAGACCCTGTGTGTGTGTGGTGAGAGAGAGAGAGAGACCCTGTGTGTGGGTATGTGTGTGAAAACTCTTGTGTACGGGTACGCGCGTGCAGTCGCACCTGTGTGAAACAAGAGAGAGAGAGAGTGCTTGTTTGAATGTATGTGTGTAAGCGTTCGTGCGCATTGAGTAGTATATGTGTGTAATTGCATGTGCAGTATACGGTATATGAGTGTGTGCTTAGTGTACGTGGCGTGCGTACTGGATTTGTGCACGCGTGGTTTTTATGCAACTATTCTGATACGTCTGTACGAGTGTTGGTTGTCCGTGAAGAGAGTTCACAAGGCCCAGATCACGTGTGTGTTGTGTGTGTGTGTGTATGGATGGGGATTATTAGGGTTGAGGAGGGAGGGGGGTATGGCGTCAGTGGTTTGATGGAGAAGGGAGAGGTCAAAGATGAAGGAAGAGAGGGGGTTGCGGTATAAGTTCAGGGTTAATTAACAAAACGTGAGAGGGAAGAAATATGGTTTTGAAATATTTTGCGATTCACGATGGTGTGTTGAGATCAAGGCCAGACTGCACTGTCACCGGGGCAGAACCATAATTTACAAAGCGAAATGAATATAACTCCTTAAAAACCCACCTCCCCCCGTCCCCCCAGATAGAATCAATCCAGAACGCAGTGAACTCGACAGAGCTCTGCAGGGGCAGGCCCGTCCCGTTACGGCCCAGTTACCATTAGGTTCCCTGGTTTTCACCGAGTCCCAGAGTCTATAATAGATGAGAGACGCGGAGTGAGTCGAACGATTCTGAAATGCATTCACCCCTCTAAAAAGTTAAAGGATATGATTTCTGCATCACGTGCGCGGGCGCACGTGACACACGCACACAACACAACACACGCACGACACCCACGCGGGCCACACACACACACACACACACACACACACACACGTGTGAACACATTTTCGGATAATACAGCCTGTCAGCAGTAGAGAAAAAGAGCCATTGTGCAGGCCTTTGTCACACAGTTGGACACAGTTTTGGACTGAAGTTCGCTGTGCAACAACTGCACGCCTGTGACTCCCCACCCCCACTCCTCCCTCCGCCTCTTCCTTCCTCTTCACCTCAATGCCCCACCCTTTTGAGAGTTAGGTTATTGTGTTCTTTTGATGCATTTTGTGTCCTTGGCAAATTTTGAGGAGGGGTACAGCACCAGAAGCGTAGCGACAGCCGTTCTTGACACAGAATGCAGTTTGTGTGTGTGTGTGTGTGTGTGTGTGTGTGTGAAGTTCTAAAACATGCTGGTCTAGTTTTTTTTCTTTCTTTCTTTTTTTTTTTCTTTTTGGAGAGGGGGGGGGGGGGGGGGAGATTAACAGAATAGACGACAGCTTAGAATGACATTATATGAAAAGTTTTAGAGTGTATTACAGAAAAGACAAGGGAGCTTAGTATTGCATTTGAGTTAGTGAAGAGTTTAGTGCGCGCTCGCGCGGTTCTCTCTCTCTCTCTCTCTCTCTCTCTCTCTCTCTCTCTCTGTCTCTGTCTGTGCGTGAATGTGTGGAAAAATGCAAGGAAACACAGTATAACATTAATGGAAAGTTTTCGAGGGCGTAAGCTCTGCCCACCTGTTGCGACAGTGGCGAATCAGTCAGCTGTCCGGCGCCTACTCTCACTCGTGCGTTGAAACTCTCTCTCTCTCTCTCTCTCTCTCTCTCTCTGTGTCTCTCTCTCGCTGTGTGTGTGTGTGTGTGTGTGTGTGTGTGTGTGTGTGTGTGTGTAGAAAAATGCAAGAAAGCACAGTATAACATTAATGGAAGGTTTTCGAGGGCATACGCTCTGCCCACCTGTTGCGACAGTGGCACATCAGTCAGCTGTCCGGCGCCTACTCTCACTCGTGCGTTGAAACTCTCTCTCTCTCTCTCTCTCTCTCTCTCTCTCTCTCTCTCTCTCTCTCTCTCTCTCTCTCTCTCTCTTAACCCTGTAATTTTAGACTAAACTGACTGCTAGCATCAAGAAATAAAACATTCGCTTAAGTCTTGCTGTGTACATTCACGAAGCACAAAAAAGGGCTACGTACTGTTGATCTGTCTTCTGAATATTAAATGTATGGTGCATAGGTATACTTGCTTTTTCTTGGCACTTTCTTTCATGACGATATCATGCGCATTGCAGGTAAACATCCCATCAGTATGGGGCTGTAGCTTTAATCTGGATAAAATCTGGTTTTCGCGTTCCAATTCTCTCTCTGTCTCTCTCTCTCTCTCTCTCCTCGCTCGCTCTCGCTCTCTCTCTCTTCTCTCTTCCGCTTCTTCTTCTTCTTCTTTGGCTAGCCAGACTTTCTCTCTGTGTCTGTCTCTGCTGCTGCCTTGTCTGTCTGTCTGTCTCTCTCTCTCTCTCTCTCTCTCTCTCTCTCTCTCTCTCTCTCTCCTCCCCTCCCCCCCCCCCCCCCCTCCCCCGGCTAGATCTCCGACGCTCATCACTGGTGACAGTTTTGCGTATGCGGACCTTGTACATAATCCCGACATTAAGGTAACCACGGTCATCATACGAAGCAACAGCCACATAGCGCCTGTGGGGATGACGGAGAAGCAGGCACACCACCAGTGTGGTGTTGGCATGTTTGTACTTCCGTATCATCCCCATCCCACCGGCACACGATGGCCCACTGTTCTCCGAAAGATTAAAAAAAAAAATGGGATCGAGCAAGCACGATATTTTATTACGCAGACGTTCACGCACGTGGCTTCGGAGCCTGGCCCAAGCTAAAGGACAACGATGAGGTTTTGGAGCATCACAGTTGTTGTCTCCGAAGAGAAGAAACTCTATAAACACTATAAGCATTAGCTTGTTGATGTTCAAATTTTCACATTTTTTTTGTACAGCTACGTGATTGTAAAGTGGAAAATAAATTTATTTAAATCAGTAGAAACTCTCTCTCCCAACCAGTCTGGAATGGGATTCGAACCCTCGGACAACTAGGAACTAGTCTGACACGTAAGCCACAAGGCCGACCAAGCCCCGCACCCTAAAATCCCTGTTTTTATCCTTCAGTGAAACCTAGGAAGAGGGGTTAGACTCTTTTTTTCAGGACCGACGGTTCGGACCTGGCTGTGACAGGAATATACACTGTGGGCTGTGATACAGTCGTTAGGCATGCACACGCGTCGTGTTGATTCGCTGTTTTCATGAGTCATAATGGCGTCTTCATGGCGAGCACGTAGGATAAGCCATATCAGGCGGACGAACGAGAACGCCAGTCATTAAACTAAGCAACAGCCCTCAAAAATGGCCGATGATGATGACAAGGGCACCACCGACTCCTTTGCTGGAGCCGCTGACCTCGAGTCTCGGGTCTATCCTGTGACCCGGAGCTTCTTGAACTTGAATGGTTTCGTCGTTGGGTTTCACTCCGGTTTTTTTTTTTGTTTTTGTTTTGTTTTTTTTTTTTTTGCTTGGGTGGTTTTTTTTTTTTTTTTTTTTTTTTTTTTTCACTCTTCGGGTTTCGTTTCAAATGGGTCAGTTGTGTTGCACGTGATTTTGCTGATGAAGTCTTGGTATTATTGCTACCCAGCCCAGCCGACCATGCAGTGGAGAGAAAAAAAAGAGAAGACACAGTACGTCGCGAATAGGGCCCCAAACACAAAATAAAATAGGAAAAAGAAGAGAGAGAGGAGAGAGGAGAGAGAGAGAGTCCTGAAAAAGAAAATTTGATGAGAGAGAGAGGGGGGGGAGAGGGAGAGAGAGGTGTTTATATATATATATATATAATATATATATATATATATATATATATAAACCTGAAAAACAAACAACGAAGGCAGTTAATGAGAATGGGTTGATAAACCGCTGACATCCTATGAAATACAAAACTAGGCTGTATTGAGAGTTCCAGGTATTTTCCCCTTTGATTTTCTCACGCCAAGTTTAAAAAAGAAAAAAAAAAGTAAGAAAAATGAATGAGAAACATTTAAGTGCCACATAGAATTCGTGAAAAAAATGGTCAAATTCGGGGAAAACAGAAAAATGTAGAATGGACCGCCAGGAACATATCCATGGCGGACAACAAATGGTTTACTTTTCGGGCCCCTCCACATGTGCTACACTCTTAGAGTTCTGTAGCTTTTGGCGTCATGCAATCACGGTGATCTTCACTATAAAGTAAGAGACTGAAAGGACAGTAAAAAAAAAAAAAAATGGTTTTGCGTTTACCTGTAATTGCCGGGGTTTACTGGTGCAGACAACGAAATGGGCCCATAAAAATAAACGCTACCGGCGCTACCATGTCTCTACTCTCCTCTGTTTTCCCCTCTCTCTCTGTCTCTCTTCTTCTTCTTCTTTTTTTCTTAAATGAAATTGCTAGCTGTGTTCTTCGTCGTCTTCTTCTTCTTAAATGAAGTGGGGTTTAAATGTGGGCAAAATTGC
>CM065748.1:18380580-18395580 GCA_033310375.1 Conus canariensis
TTTGAACGGCCAAATGTCACGAACAACGATATTCATTACTGCTGACTGGGTCGGAACAGCTCAGTGGTAGAGCGCCGGACTCGTAATCTTGGTGATCCTGGGGTTGCGGGTTTGAATCTCCACCGGGCCGTTTTGGTACAGGGGGATCTTTCCCTCGGAGTTAACATTGGTTCTGAATCCATTTCATACATACAGCCCTTCAAATGAGACTATAAACCGAGGTTGTGTGTGTGAACGCACGCATAACATCTTGCACACACGTAAAATCCCATCACCAACTTTCGGATGAAAAGGCTAGTTTGGCCGTTGGTATGGATGGTACGTTACACATAGCATGCACCTTCCCCTAAGTTGGAGTATGGCTGCCTTAATGGCGAGATAAAATACACAACAAACGCACACAACTCCACTCCCTTTGTTGGGTAGATGGGATTAATCCTTGCCCGTCTATACTGGGAGTGTCCGCGGGAGTATCAGCCTGCGTAGGCAGGGAAGAAAACAATTACTGCTGAAACGGACTGCTTCGCTGGTTTACTTATTTCAATAGTCATGGCGGCAATGTAACACCAAAGACGTGAAAATGTTTCAGTGTGGAGTCACACGGTGGAGTCGGCGCACGGTGAACATCCTCACGTGTAACATGATGGCACGGTATGGAAGGAAAATCTAACGGTCAAAAAACAAAAGTCAGTCACGTTGTCTTTTCGTAAACTTCTGTTCTGTGTTTACCAAACGCATTTACGGTTTTATAGAATTTGTTTTTAAACTGCTTCTTTACTTTCAGCAGCATTTGTTTTTCCTCTTCCCAGTCTCCACTACAGTACGTCTAATTCAAGCGTTACCGTTTTCGCTGCTGTTAATGGCTTTACTAATGCACGTTTCGTTCTTAACTTGTATGTTTTGTTTTCTGACTTTGGTTACAACTAAGCCTTTCTTCAAAATTACAAGCAATACGTAAACAAAACAGGGCAGTAAAAACCAGCTTCAGGTTGGGCTACTACAATTCAGTTCACAACATACCGACTCGACGGCTTGATGGATGAATGAATCCATGCCTGAATTGTTTCGCTGCGATTCAACCCCTCATCTGGTTATCTGCCGTGCTGCGGAACAATCTTGACGTTTGTAACAGGTTGGTTTTCGTGGACAAGAAGTGCTGAATCTGAATTCGCGTAAACATTCGGTTATAACAATTAATTCGCTGACTGGGAATATCTTTCTGTCCCATCTTTCTTTCTTTCTTTCTGCGTACGCAGGCTGATACTCCTGCGGACACTGCCTGTATAGACAGGCAGTGGAGTTGTGTGTGTATGACCATTTTTCATCCTGCCATTAAGGCAGCCATACTCCATCTTCAGGGAAGGTGCATGCTATGTGTAACGTGTCATCCATACCAACGGCCAAAACTAGCCTTCTCTTCCGAAAGTTGGTGATGGGTTTTGACGTGTGTGCAAGATGTTGTGCGTGCGTTCACTTACGGAACCTCGGTTTATAGTCTCATTTGAAGGACTGTATGGGAAATGGAGTCAGAACCAATGTTAACTCCGAGGGAAAAATCCCCCCGTACCGAAATTCGAACTCGCAACCCTAGGATCACGAGTCCGGCGCTCTACCAACTGAGCTATTCCGGCCCCTGTCCCATCTTTCAATACCGCAACATCAATTCCAACATGTGTCCCCCTCTCCCTCCATCTCTCTCCCACCCCCCTTCTGCCTCAACCTCTCCCCCACCTTTCCTGTATCTTCGGACCTTTCCCGGTTTCTTTTGGATTCTCCTGAAGCTGCACGAACATACACACATGCACACATGCGCACGGGCGCGCACACACACATACATATTCACTCACTCACAAACACACATGCACGCACGCACACACACGTACATGCCGAAACATACACACAAAACACATACGCACGCATGCAAACACAACACACACACTCAAATACACAATACACGCAAGAGCAACACACACGCGCACGTATGAGCGCGCACCCCCCCCCCCCCCCCCCCCCCCCCCCCCCCCCCCCCCCCCCCACATACACACACACAATACCTCGCCACCCACCACAAAGCGAAATAAGCTGTTTTTAACGTCTGCTTCGACAACGGGGTGAAGCTGATCCGGGTCTCGAATACATCCATTGTGCCTTGGGTACCACCCCCCACCCCCCCTCCCCCGCGCTCACTACTCCCTCCTGCCCCTTCCCCTACCCGTACCGCCTCCCCCTTTCTCCTCCAACCATCTCTCCAATATATACACCTTCACCGTTACCCTTCCCCACCCACCTTACCTCCCTTTTGTTTTCTTTACAGTTCTCTCTCTCTCTCTCTCACTCCCTTCTTCGGATAACATGCATTGTTTCTTCGTCGGAGTTGTCCCCCCACCCTCACCCCCACCTCTCCCCGTCTCCACCACCCCACCCTCTTGTAGAACTGTGACCTTTTGGTCGCCGCATGTTTGGGGAAGGGGTGAGGGTCAAGGAGGTGGAGGTGGGGGGTGGGGGGGGGATGGGGAAGTAGTGATGGTAGTAGGGATGGATGACAACAAAAAAAAAAAAAAAAAAAAGGCGTTACACGTGTTCGTCAGTTGTCGACAAGAAAACGAGGTTGGGGGGGAGGGGTTGGGGGGGGGGGGGGAGAGAGAGAGAGACAGAGAGAGAGAGAGAGAGATTTATTATGACTCAGCTTGCTCTGCTGCTGCTGCTGCTTGTGTGTGTGTGTGTGTGTGTGTGTGCGTGCGTGCGTGCGTGCGTGCGTGCGTGCGCGCGCGCGCGCGCGCGTATCTTTGCATGTCTGTTTCTTTACACACGTGTCCGTGATTATCATTCATATAGAGATCTATTTGACCGACTTACAAAAGAATTCAGTTAACTTATTTCCATGATTTAAGTGTCTGAATTTGTGTTGGTGCTGGGAGGGGGAACTCTCACTCACTCACTCACTCTCTTTTGAGAGAGACACTGAGAGAGAGACAGAGACACAGAGAGAGAGAGAGAGAGAGAGAGAGAGAGAGAGAGAGAGAGATGGCGGGAGGGAAAGGGGGCGGGGGGTTGGGGGCTAGGAGGAGATGAGGGGGGCGCAACTCTCATTCCTCTTTTCTCTCTCTCTCTCTCTCTCTCTCTCTCTCTCTCTCTCTCTCTCTCTCTCTCAAGCGTTTGACACAGTAAATAGAGAAAAACTCTGGGAAATCCTACAGAAACACAAAATATCTACGAAGATGCTTAACATGCTAAAAGCTATCTATAAAACAGTACAAGTATGTGTAAGACATGGAACTGAACTAACAGAATTCTTTGAATGTCACACAGGAGTGAAACAAGGGTGCTTACTGTCCCCCCTAATCTTTTCATTACTAATTACAGAAGTTGCAGACAATGTCACAGCTAAAGGAAGACACGGATATCAATTCTTACCCGGAAAGGCAGAAATATTTTCACTTCTATTCGCTGATGACATAGCTTTAATATCAAGAACACCAGCAGGTCTGCAAAACCAAATTAAGAACCTACAGGAAGCCTCGGACCGCATTGGACTAAAGGTTAATCTCCAAAAAACAAAAATCATGGTCTTTAGAAAAGGAGGATACCTTGGCAGACTAGAAAAATGGAATTACAAAGGGGAAGAAATTGAGGTAGTAAACAGCTACAAATATTTAGGTTTTACTCTAACGACTAAACTCTCAGTAGATATTTCACTTTCAGAATATGCAGGAAGGGCGAAAGGGAAAATAGGTGAAATAATGAAAACAATGTATAGTTTAGGACACTTAGATATAAATATATTTTTTAAGCTATTTGATACACAGGTCAAGTCACTGCTACTGTACGCAGCAGAAGTATGGGGTTTGACTCGTTATTCAGCGGTGGAAAATATACATTTATTCGCATGTAAAAGATACATGGGGGTAGGGAGAAAAACGCCAAACAACTTAGTATACGGAGAACTAGGAAGATATCCGATGAGTATAGATAGTTCAATGAAAGCAATCAGATATTGGTTCAAAATAATGAAGATGACTCCAGACAGGATACCTAGACAAGCATATGAAAGAGAAAAAACAGAAATTGACAAACCACAGAACTGGGCGCTGGAAATTAAACGCTGTTTGGATATGTATGGCTTCTCTGAAGTCTGGTTGAATGAAGGCGTAGAAAACGAGCAAAGATTTATCATAACACTAAAACAAAGAATCATAGATTGTTACAAACAGAACTGGCACAACAAAATAGCGAATAGTGAACGATTTGCAACATATCATACGTTTAAAACTATACACCAAACTGAAGAATACTTTCACGCAATCACAATCGCGAAGTTTAGAAAAGCATTGACAAGATTACGATTAGGAATAAACGAACTGCATGGCAATAAAAAATATATAGATAATCAAGCTATAACAACATGCCCCTTCTGCCCAACAGTAGAAACAGAAATGCACTTCTTAATGTGGTGTCCCAATTACAGGCAATTGCGAACAAAATACATTTTCAAATATTTTAGTAATAGAAACGCAATCACACTGGAAAGTCTGCTACAAAACGATAATACTGAAATCATAAGAGATATTGCAATGTACATCTTCTATGCCTTAAAAACGAGAGAAACCCATATGTAATAGTAATACTGACGATATAGGAAAAATAGAAATTCTAAACAGAAAACAAAATATTTTACAATCAACGTTTCAATCAATGTTTTTGTTGTTGTCATGTTGTAATGTATGTTGCGTACTCCTGTGGACGGGCCGAGGGCCCCACAATAAATGTCGCGGCGTGAAAGCGCGCGTCAAGCGTCAAGCGTCTCTCTCTCTCTCTCTCTCTCTCTCTCATGAGAAAGACGGAAGTGTAATACCGTCATGCCTTTCGTTAGCGAATGGATATATGTACGGTTGTCAAGAAAACGTACCTTTAGTTTTCTACAAAACTTAAAAGTTCCGATTAGCCTGCAAAGACCTCAAAGGTAAAACAAACAGGGATGTCTTCTGCATTTGGACAAAAACTGCGACTTATGACCAACGGTAATTTAGACCGGTTGTTGTGGAAGTTATTTTGATGCCAGCGCTAAATTCACTGCTCGGTGTGGACAGAATCACGCTGTGCGGCTGATAAAAAGTACACCTATTTGTTTTAAAGACATTCGGATCAGTTCATTTGTGTACAACCTATGAATCTGTCCTATAGAGAGTTACAGTGCACACGCCCTGTGTATCAATTCTTTATTACGCTGCATTCCATTTTGGTTGAAATGAACTCAATGGAAGGATAACCTCTTCCGACAGAAAGCCTTACAGATCCTGATCAATACATATCCAGTCTGCTTCCTGCTTCCCAAAATGGAGAATTCTTATCTTATACACTTCCGACCCAAGGGCGGACTACATACGTTTCCTTTTACCGACATTCCGAATACTCTACAAAAGCATTGTGAAAAAGCTTACTTTTACAGAAGGTATTTCATTTTCGATCTCACGTAAATTATTCCTTGCAGTCTTGCCATTTTTTTTTTGCGCACACAGTGATTGCACCGATGTTGTGTATGCTTAATACTGCCCTCCATTCCTCCCCTACGGAATGAGTGGCAAAACAAAATCTCTCTCTCCTCTCTCTCTCTCTCTCTCTCTCTCTCTCTCTCTCTCTCTCTCTCAGCTCAATTCCCCGAGGGTTTTCTGTGGACAGCGAGATCCACGTCCTAGACACTACAGGTTCTTATATAGAGAAGCATCAAGGTTAAACTCAACTTGTTCTGAAATCTCTGGTTTTCCTCCTAAGATCAAAGCTGGCTCTGCCACGAATTCATTCTCACAATTGTCCTTGAAACTGGAAGGCGACAAATCCCTCTACAAAGAGTGATTTGTTGTTGACCTTTTCCTCCACCACGTCGAGTTCTTGGGCAGCAGCTTCGCCGATTGGTCACGTGACACACCTGACGTACGGACGGAAGCGGAATACGAATCTGCGCTCACGCCATTGGATAAAACAGAGCTGCCTTTGAAATTTCTTTCGCTCATCTTTGGTGCGTGACGTGTGTTGACTGGTTTGTGTGTTGGTGAATGTTATCGAGGTGAAAAGCATTACATAAAAAAAAAAGTTTAAAAAAAAATTCTGCGATTACTGCGAAACAGCTAGCTTCAAAGCTTAACTTCAAAACGCGTCCCCCCCCCCCCCCCCCCCCCCCCCCCCCCCATTTCCGTTTAAGGAACATGAACTCGAATTGGAACAAACTGCTCACCGTGCCGACCTCTAAGGTTCTCTACCCCCGTCAAGATAGTTCAACGTTCCCTCGGTCAATACTTGGCTTCCGACGGAGCCGTTCTTTTAAACAGGGGAATTTGCCAAATTAACCGACGCCTCTGAAATCGCGCGGAGTATCTTCGTGAATCTGCGTTTTTGTACGAGTTCTTAACAAAACAAAAACAAAACAAAAAAAAACAAACAAACAAAAACAAAAAAAATGCGGGCAATTTTCTCAAACACGAAGCATGCCTAGCAGCGCAAAGTGTGAACACACGCGTAACATCTTGCACACACGTGAAATCCCATCACCAACTTTCGGAAGAGGCCAGTTTGGCCGTTGGTATGGATGACGCGTTACGCACAGCATCCACCCTGCGTGAAAAACCGAAAGAATGAAGGAAGTAAGGAAACTTGAGTGAACGACATTGAACGACACTGACTGGATGACAACGAGAAACGACTGAATGAAGCGCCAGCCGGCGGCTCTTCCGTCGGCACTAGCCAGGTAGGCAGCCCGTTGTGTTAAACGAGTGTGGATTGTACAGCGCTTAGAGCTTGGTCTCTGACCGAGGATAGGCGCTAAAAAGTATTCACAATAATATTAGTAATAATAATAATAATAAATGTAATTATTGGTTCAATTCAGCGGCAAGCGATGGTAAAACTGTGGTCTGCTCGTGCGACGATTCAAGGATGGAAAAAAAAAGAAAAGAAAAAAGAAAAAACAAACAAAAACACGAATGGACTGTCTCATTGCCAAACGCTTCGCTCGCCCTCAAATTTTCCAGGGAACAACGTGAAAAACAAAACAAAACAAAAAAAAAATGTACGCAGCGAAATCCATTTTCGTAACTCGGTTCTCACAATGGCGGAACTGGCAACCGTCGTATACTGCGGGCACAGCGGTCGGTCAAAGAACGCCGCTCTTCTGATTACGCCACCAGACGATTCAACCAACCGTTGGAGATCAGACGGATACGGTGTAAATAAACAAGTCGAAGACGGGCAAACCGTACAGACAGACAGACAGGCAGACATCACGCACAATTCATGCAGCTGTAGACTGTGGTGCCGGGCTGGCTCAGGTCACAGGGTACACGGAGTGTTCGTTGCCAGTCTCTGCGAGTTCGAATCCCCTCTTGAAGAACAATGACCCTTTTCGTTAACCATCTTATTAACACACCGTCGTTAAATGGTCTGAGTACAGTATTAGACAGCACCCCCCGCCCCCTCCCACGCCAACCCACCCCCCTTCACTAGATCTCCTGGTATATTCCCCGAGCTCTCTCTCTCTTTTCTTACACACACATACACACACACACACACATACACACACACACACACATACACACATACACACGCATTCACAAACAGGCCTGCGCGCGCGCGCGCGCACAGCCTCCACCTGGGTGTGAAAGGTTGTCCAAGAAGTTACACATTAATGCCCCCCCGACTCCCGTAACACCCTTTGCCGATTACTTCCACCTTGAGCAAGAATGCCAGAGTGATCCCCTCACCCCCACCACCTTCATTTCCCAACCCCACCCCCCTCCCCTCTTCCCTTCTGGCCGCCAGGTGGCGCTGGCGCTACGTCTCGCTGAAGTTTGCTTTATCTCCAGTTACTTCCCCTGACACCCCCGGTTGCAAACGGAAAGAGGGCGCTGTTCCGCTGGCGCTGGTCGTCTAGCGTGAGGGGGTGGGGGTGGGGGTGGGGGGGGGGGGGGGAGAGGGTGTCTTTCACAAAAGGGCGCCGAAAACACGTCTACCATGGCGCAATGAGCTTCGTGCCTGCCAAAAGACAACGGGGCCCGGGGAGGGGAGGGGAGACGGGGGAGGGGGACGGGGGGTGGTGTAGTGGTGGGGGAGGGGGTAGGGTGGGGTGGAGTCGTGGAGGGGGGGGAGGGGTGGGGGGGGGAGAAGAAGGGTAAGGGGGAGCTGTACTTGGAAATTTATTTCATTTCGCTTGACAGCAATAATCGGAGCCATTCCCGCGCGCTGCTGTGAGATGAACCCAGCACTGCCAAAACAACAACAACAATACAGGGTCCTCGCGTAAATCTGTCCCCCCGGTATTTCTTCTTCTTCTTCTTCTCCTTCTTCTTCTTACTATTATTCGTCAAGCCTACTAACACTGGTGTACTTTTCCCCGCAAAGTACTGTTGCTATCGTCGGTGTTTAATTAAAATGTAGGAGTAGTCTCACGGGATGGCCGGGGCAAATGTTACATTTCAAACGCTTTGTCACCAATGGAGCCAACGGTTCCAAAATCGACCTTGCAGTTTGGTAGCCGCGGGTTTCCAATCTGTAAAAAGGTTCCTGAGTGCCCGGCTCACTGGAAACTCCCTGCTCTCGCGGCGTTTTCGCTTCCGCCAAGGAACTTATGTTTTGAACCTGTTCTTGTTTGTTTGCTGGTGTGGTCTGTCTTTCGGCTATCTGTGACTCAAGAATCTACATTACTGATTTCAGCTAACTGGACGGAAAGCTGGACTGCAGCCCTGGGGGACGAACACATGAAAGTTTGGTGCAGATGTGTGGAGCAAATCCAGATACAAAACTGCGGATCCAGGACCCGTTCAGCAATTTGTTTTTTTCATACAAATGTTCCACTGAACATGAACGATGTCAAGACTCTTTTGATGAATTTACTACTATCTACAAAGCTTTCTTTTCAAGCGCTACTGACTTCTAGTGATGTGGAACTTTTGACTCCGCCCCCCCCCCCCCCCCCCCCCCTACCCCAACTTTTCTCCGAAAGTACATGGGAAATAACTCTTCCAGTCAGTACCATTACTTCCCGTGATCGGAAAAAAAAGGCTTGTGTGGTGGAGGTTTGCACTGTCCGTAGCGCCCTTTTAGGTGAACACATCAAAACATTTGAGCTTACATACAGATGGCTGGTTTACTTACCCGCCAACACACCACCACCTACCCTCCTCCCCCCCCCCCACACACCTCACTCACAACTATCTCTTTCTTCCCTCGTCTCTTACCTTCCCCTTAATCTCCCTCTCTTTAATTTCACCATCTGTTTTACCCGCCGCTCCCTCCCTCCACCCCCCGCAATGGTCTCTGTCCTCTCCCTGTGCTCCTCCCCTCCCCTCCCCTCCCCTCTTACCTTCCAGTGTCTATGTTTGGAAAGTCACGTGAGGAGGATTACCTCTCTCTAGGATCTGATCGGTTATTTCCCTTCAATCCTCTAAACACTGTCTTTCGTTGCAAGAGGTCAATACGGAAATCTTTCTCAACAATAATAAAGACCGATAGTTACAACAGCGGCTTACCTATTGATTTTGACGCTTAAAATGACTACATTCTCTCTCTCTCTCTCTCTCTCTCTCTCTCTCTCTCTCTCTCTCTCTCATCCCCCACACACATACTCACTCAAACACACACACACAAATCCTACTTTTAATCATACAAATGGACAAAGGAACAAACAAAACAAACAAACAAACAAAAAACACCTTTTTCAGCAGATTCTGGCCCTGAAGGAGCCGTCTGTACCCCATTATCCCCCCTCCCCTCCGATTGACAGCATCATTCACCCTCTGATCGGCAGATGTTACGATTTCACTTCTCGCTTTCCTTGCTCTACACACCCGAGATACCCAGAAAAAAAAAAAAAAAAAACCATCCTCGGGCTCCCTTAAAAACAAAACAAAACAAACAAAAAAAAACCCGGCGCCTAATCTGAGGCAGGGGGTCACGGTCGCGCGTTTCACCGTCCCCGACGGATCCCAATGGAGGGGAAAATGCCTCTGTGATTGGCTGCTCTCTCCCCGCTCTCTTTGGGCCGCAGCGGGATGCTGCCGTCTTCTCAATAATCCTTTACTCTCCAACACGCTGCTTCTTCGGTCGGGGGCTCGCTCCCCTTCGCCCTTGTGCTTGTGTATTTGCGGCGCCTCCTCCTGAACATGCTGTATATATATATACATACACACACATGGATGGAAGGGCTGTCGTTCTGAGTGGGCCTTTAAGTTATTTACACGGCGTTTCGGCTTTCTTTGTGAAACACTACTGCAGTCGTTATGAGGAGGGGGTGGGACGGGCAACCCCCCCCCCCCCCCCCCCCCCGGCTTCTCACCCAAGTCCTTACCTGTTGGAGGAAAGTGTGTGTGTGTGTGTGTGTGTGTGTGTGTGTGTGTGTAAAGGGGGGGGGGGAGAGTGCAACACCTCTACTTATGATATATGTGCGAAGCAGGAAAGGAGCAAAACCAAGCAAACATCAAAACGCACTTGCACAATAAACATCTCCCTCTCTCTCTCTCTGTCTGTCTGTCTGGAAGAGCACTTCTTCGGAACTACTTGCTACCTGTCAAATGACGACCAGACAACTGTCAACACATCAACCACAGCGACGACTCAGACAACTGTCAACACATCAAGCACAGCGACGACTCGGACAACTGTCGACACATCAACCACAGCGACGACTCGGACAACTGTCAACACATCAATCACAGTGACGACTCGGACAACTGTCAACACATCACGCACAGTGACTCGGACAACTGTCAGCACATCAACCACAGCGACGACTCAGACGACTGTCAATACATCAACCACAGCGACGACTCAGACAACTGTCAACACATCAACCACAGTGACGACTCAGACAACTGTCAACACATCAATCACAGTGACGACTCGGACAACTGTCAACACATCACGTACAGTGACGACTCGGACAACTGTCAACACATCAATCACAGCGACGACGCAGACGACTGTCAACACATCAACCACAGCGACGACTCAGACAATTGTCAACACATCAACCACAGTGACGACTCAGACAACTGTCAACACATCAACCACAGTGACGACTCAGACAACTGTCAACACATCAACCGCAGTGACGACTCAGACAACTGTCAACACATCAAGCACAGTGACGACTCAGACAACTGTCAACACATCAACCACAGTGACGACTCGGACAACTGTCAACACATCATGCACAGCGACGACTCAGACAACTGTCAACACATCAACCACACAATGATAACACAGACGACTGTCAGCACATCAACCACAGTGACGTCTCGGACAACTTTCAACACATCAACCACAGCCACGACTCACACAACTGTCAACACATCAACCACAGTGACGACTCAGAATGAATGGTACAAAAATACATGACAACCCATACCGGCCATACAGACACTGCCGAACGAAGGACACCCGACGTCCACTTAGGACGGTGCGTATAATTTTCACCACTACACCTGGTCTCAACATTACAACAAAAAGCTGGCATGACATAAATTGTGTGTGTGTGTGTGTGTGTGTGTGTGTGTGTGTGTGTGTGTGAAGTATAAAAGCGTTTCCAGAACAAATTCGGGAGGACGGTCTGCTAAGGCGGAAAAACAGCTGACGACGGTAAAGAATGACAAAATGCAATGAAGGCCGAGGCAAAGACAGGCACAGAAAAGAGAAAGTTACTCGTACAAAACTTTAAGCAGCCGTGGGGAATGGGGAGGAGAGAACTGGTGTGTGGGTGTGGGGGGTGGGGGGTGGGGGGGGGGGCGCAGAAGGGGGAGGGAGAGGGAAGGGGAAAGTTATACTGTAAAAGCCCCCGCGGCATTTCAACGAGGCCTAGTAAGCAATCAAAAGCTACAAACTAGATGCTACTTTAAAAAAAAAAATGAATCGATTAAAAAAGAAAGAAAGAAAGGAAGGCTCACTTTGTGCTCGTCTGAACATGGTACATATGTTTAAAGAAAAAAAAAAATCACTGAAAATCAGTAGCAACACAATTAATTTGTAATACTTCGAGTGGGTCCAAGATCTCTTGGACTTTGACAAGTTGACTGTGTTTCAAAACAGTTCCATTTCTTGTAAAAGGATTTGAACGCGAGTCGTCATGCGGTTATCAACTCTGGAAAGAAAAAAAAAAAACGTGTACGTTTCTTTATTTATTTTCCACAGTACAGTCGACGTTTGAAAAAAAAAAAAGTGATTTTTTTCTTTTTTTTTCTTTTTTCTTTTTTTTTTTTTTTTGCGTACGCAGGCTGATACTCCTGGGGACACTCGCTGTATAGACTAGGCAAGGATTAATCCCATCCATCCAACAAAGGAGTGGAGTGTTGTGTGAATGACTTGATCGACTCACCTGGCTTAGACAACACCGCCGGCCGACTGACCACGGTCCCTGCCGAAGTGCTGGCGGAGCACCTGTACTCGCCGTCGTTACTATGGGAACTGTCGCCCGAGCCGTGACGGAAATGGCCGAAGTGGAGCTCGTGGCCACGGGCCTGAAGGCCCGGGTGGGAGGGCGGGTCCAGGGACTCCCCGTTGAAGAGCCAGGCGATGCGGGCGGAAGGGGGGTGGGCCTGGCAATGGAGGGTGAGGGGAAGGTGGTGGGCGATGATGGCGGACTGCGGGTGTTGTGTGATGCGGGGCAGCTCCTCTGAAAACCCAAAGAAAGAGGTAACATCTCACATCATTCGTTGAAGTATAAAGACGTGCGCGCATGCACGAATGTGTGTGTATGTGAGGGGGGGAGGAGTAGAATGCTCGCTCTCTCTCTCTCTCTCTCTCTCTCTCTCTCTCTCTCTCTCGTCGTGTGTTGTGTGTGTGTGTGTGTGTGTGTGTGTGTGTGTGTGTGTGTGTGTGTGTGTGTGTGTGTGTGCGTGCGTGCGTGCGCGCGCGCGCGCGTGTGTGTGTGTGTGTGTGTGTGTGCAGGTGGTGAAGAGAGATGAGGGATGAAAGGTAAAAATAAATAAGGTAGAGAATGGAGCAAACAGTACGTGTAGTTCGATTTACAAACAGTAAAAAACAAGTGTTCGTTTATGGAGAGACTGAGGGAGAGACAGAGAAACACAGAGAGAGAGAGAGAGAGAGAGAGAGAGAGAGAGAGAGAGAGAGAGAGAGGGAGAGACAGACAGACAGACAGACAGACAGAGACAACAGACAGTGACAGACAGAGACCGGTACAGACAGTATGAATCAGACAACCAGACAGACAGACAGGGTGAGAAAGACACCCATAATACACAGCCAGACAGACAGACAGGGAGAGAAAGACACCCATAATACACAGCCAGACAGACAGACAGGGAGAGAAAGACACCCATAATACACAACCAGACAGACAGACAGGGAGAGAAAGACACCCATAATACACAGCCAGACAGAGAACACGCCGTCAGGGCTGGTCCCCCAGAAGACCAACAGAGCACACACCAGTCTACCCCTGCAACTATCTCAATATTTGATTTCCAGACAGTCTGGCTGGATGGGGGTCGCGACGTGTTGGCGATTGACTGGCAAGTGTTTATCATTCCATAGACCTCCAAAATGGCGGGCTAAAGAGAGGCGACTCTGCCTGCCAGCCTCCGAGACAAGAGAGTTCTCGCTTCCAAAGAGGACTGTGATTCTATCAGCGTCGATCTGTTTACCGCAGCGGCGCAATGCTTGATTTGCGGGCGAGTTCCTTCCTCCCCGCCCTCTGCTGTTGTGTGTGTGTGTGTGTGTGTGTGTGTGTGTGTGTGTGTGTGTGTGTGTGTGTGTGTAGGTGTGTGTAGGTGTCTGCGTCTGTGTGTCTGTCTGTGTGTATGTGTAGTCTAGAGGAGAAGGACAGAAGAGGAGGGATCGAGTGTGCGGGTGTTTTTTTTTCTTCTTTTTTTTTTTCTCGAAGTAAACCACATCAAACCAACCAAAGAAAAAAAAAAAGCAATAGAAAAAAGTTAATAATATAAACGATGAAGACAGAAGAAACGGAAGAAGCAGTCTGTCTGTCTCTCTTTCTCTCTCTCTCTGAAACAAGGCATTTTCAAACCTCTTGCTCTGAACTTTTTACGCATTAATTTCTTTGTACATAGAGAAGGGAGAGGGGGAGGGTGGGGTGGAAGTAGCATTCCATCCAAAACGTGGCATTTTGTTTAAGACACATGATTCAAACAAATGTTTACAGCAGACAACAGTAAGTAACCCTCATATCAAAATATATGGATAAATATCTCCCCCCCCCCCTTTCCCTCCAATAAAATGCATGAAAACCCAAAAGCTTTTTTTTTTTTTTTTTGCTGAAAGAAGCACGAATAGTTTATAACCATAACTTTAAACATCCGGGAAAATCTGATTTCATACAAAATTGTTGGTTGAAAAAAAATTCAAAGTCAAAAAAGAAATACAGTTGTCATCTCGCCTGCATACCGACACGAACAGAGAGAGAGAGAGAGAGAGGGGGGGAGAGAGAGAGAGAGAGTTCAAGCTGAAATGCCTCACAAAGAAATAAGTCAACAACAAGGCTAGCTATCTCGTCATCAGTTTACCGTTTCATTACTCTCAGAAAACACTCTTTACTGGCTCCATCACAAGCCAAAGCACACCGAACATGTTTGTGGCGTCGTTGTTTTGTTATCTTCAGAAAGCAGTCTTAACCAGTATCAGCCGAGACCATAGTTAATCCAAACACATCGACTGTTCTGTTACCTTCAGAAAGCGCCCTTAACTGACACCACTAGCAGCCCACATAAACACAACTCTTCGACTTTTTCTTCCCCTTCTGCAGGCGCTCTTAACTGGTAAATCCAACAATCTGCCTGCTTCGTTACTTTTAAGAACCTAATTTGAACATTCGATTCGTTAAGTAAATACTGAATTCGACAAGGCACAAATATTCAAATTCACATTAATCTTGAAAAAAAAAAGTCGGTGAAATTTTGATCAAAGAGATTACCCAGATCAATTTCACAGCCGATTCAAAATGGTTTCTACACATCAACAGAAGACTTAAAGATCTACCCCGATTGA
>CM065748.1:18400580-18403449 GCA_033310375.1 Conus canariensis
GAGAGGAGGGGGGGGGGGGAGAGGGTGCGGGGGGGGGGGGGGGGGGGGGGGGGGGGGGGGGGGAGGTGGGATCCGAACACGAGGTTTCAATGCAGGTAACATGGGAAAGTTTGTAGCTTGCTCACATCATGCCCTCGTAGAAATAGATAAAAACTGAGAAGAAGAAGAAGAAGAAGAAGAGGAAGAAGAACGAGGAGGAGGAGGAGGAGGAATGAGGTGGTGCATGGGGGTAGAGTGGGAGTAAGGGTATGATCCGCGCACTATCTACAATATTTATCATTATGTGTTTCCATAGCTTTTTGTTTGTTTGTTTACTAGTTTGAAGGGTGAGATGGAGGTGGAGGCTTTTTTGCGCTTTTCACCATTATTGCTTCCCCCCCCCCCCCCCCCCCCCCCCTTGCATATGCACTATACGGCGCAGATTTTTATTTTTCAAAAAAAGTGGGTTGGGGGGAAACAAAGATGGTGGTGGTTCAGAAATCCCAGCAATCCCCTTCCCCCCTCCTCTCCCCAATCCATTCCTCGCTCCTCTTGTCAGAAACGCCTAAAGACCCCAAAGAGAAATCTCGACATCCTTTGAAAAAGCTTTCCTTCAGATTTGCCCGCCCCTGCTGTTCAGAACTCAATGCCTGTCACTTTAACGAAATCTGCCAACCTCTTGTATGCTTTCAAAACAAATTTAAACGAAAACAAAGGGGGAAAAAAAATAAAGGAAAAGATCCCCCCCCCCCCCCCCCACACACACACACATATAACTCTCCCCCCCCCACCCACCCTTTTCAACAACAAAAAAAAAGGGAAGAAAAAAGAAAAAAAAAAAAAAAAAGGGAAGAAAAAAGAAAAAAAAAAAAAAAAAGGGAAGGAAAGAAGAAAAAAAAAGGAACAAACAAATAAAGCCTCAACCGTCTTCTCAATCAAGCATTTCAGAAATACGGTTCCCATGTGTGTGTGTGTGTGTGTGTGTGTGTGTGTGTGTGTGTGTGTGTGTGTGTGTGTTTATGTGTGTGTTTGTGTGTGTGTGTGTGCATGACAGGTTTTATAGCCAGTCAGTTGTTACCATTTGAATGAAGAAGTGCTGCGTGAAAGCCCAGTAAGTAGTTTTCTACGAGAATTCCGCTGTATACACACGATTTATCACCGTCATCATAACCTATCATTGTCACGATTGTTGTTGCTGTTGTTGACGCTGTTAAGGGGAACGAAAAGGAATCCCTTCCTCCCATTTTCAAGTTATTTACGTTACTTTTCTTCTGTTTTTTTTGGTGTTTTTTTTTTTTCTTTTTTTTTATGTTTCCTTAAAAAAAAATCTCAACCATGAGGTGAAATGTTTAGTATGTTGTGAATGTATTTAACCGTCAATATCTTGTAAATATATATCTGAGCACAGTATAACCATAGGCCGGGATTGTTGTTGCTCATTTGTCCTGACAATCATGACGGTATTCTGTTTAATTGTTTAAGTAAAAGCTATTCAAACCAAAAGGAATTGTTCTACGTGAAGGTTCTTCCACAGGGGAGGTCATCAACGACACCAGCTAACGACAACTGTGTCGCTGTGTTTGGAACTCGTCAAGCTTGCTACTGGACACTGCTAACCTGTGGATGAGAAGCACTTCCACGGAAAAGGAAATTCCCCAACACACGCACACACACGCGCGCGCGCGCACATGCACACACAGAGGCGCGCGAGCGCACACACACACACGTACAACACACACATGTGCAAGTGTCTGTGTGTGTGTGTGTGTTGTGTGTGTGTGTGTGTGTGTGTGTGTGTGTGTGCGTGTGTGTGTGTGCGTGTATGTGCGTGCGTGCGTGTGTGTGTTGTGTGTGTGTGTGTGCGTGTGTGTGTGTGTGTGTGTGTGTGTGTGTGCGCGCGCATGTATAACTGAAACGTGTTTCTCAAGACTTGTCTTGAAAGTGGCGAGATCCTCCGAGTGTCCGAAAACAACAGAGCAATTTGTTTCCGTTACAGCCAGGGCTTGGGAAGTGGGGAAACTTTCACCCTCGGTGTTCATGTTCCCGTGCGGCCAGCAGTCCCAGGAGGCGAAACGTGTCTCAGGTGGCGGCCACTACTAGCGGAGCCGACGAGGAAAACAGATGTGAAGTCACTCAGACTGATTCGTCGGGCTCAGAACGGACAGGGGAACCGACAGGGTGGGAACTTTATGGTCGATCCTGTCACAGATCCGGATGCCAGTGTACAAGACGACATCAACTCAACCAGCCACAGAGGGCGCTTTCAGGGCTGTGGCCACAGGGGGGACAACTTGGTTTCAACAGTTTTATTTCCATGAACATAACATAAACATTGAACACAAAACACATCTGCCAGGACAACAATAGGACTCTATATATACAGCCCTGGCGGTGAGACTTGCAGAATAAACATGCGACTGATGGCGGCCTCGCTAAAATGTATAATACAACATATTACCATAAACACACAAATCTAAACTTAGAAAACTTAGCTCTGTCTTTTCATAAACAAACGAAAAAAATTAAAAAACGAAAACAAACATTATAAAATCATCTCATAAAATATTTACAATTCATCACGTTGAGAGGTAAACTACTGCCCACCCCCCCCCCCCCCCCCACCCCCCCCCCCCCCCCCCCCCCCCCCCCAAGGTGGATTAATTATACACAGGCGGTGCTGATGACACCAGTCGTCCCCGCTCGATTTATCACCCCCCAGATATGAGAGAGAGAAAGAGAGAAGAAGAAGAAGAAGAAAGACAGAAGATTTTAGTTTACAATCCGAATTTCTGCCAGAACAATCGCCAATTTTACCGGAACAATCTGCCATCTGACCAGAAGAGATTGCGATCCCAACGTAGTTTTCCAGAATCATCGGAAAGACAAGTTT
>CM065748.1:18403549-18436049 GCA_033310375.1 Conus canariensis
AGGGAAAAGTAGTAGTGACTGAACGAGAGTAGTACAGTGTAGGGAAAAGTAGTAGTGACTGAACGAGAGTAGTACAGTGCAGGGAAAAGTAGTAGTGACTGACGAGAGTAGTACAGTGTAGGGAAAAGTAGTAGTGACTGAACGAGAGTAGTTAAGTGTAGGGAAAAGTAGTAGTGACTGAACGATAGTAGTACAGTGTAGGGAAAAGTAGTAGTGACTGAGCGAGAGTAGTACAGTGCAGGGAAAAGTAGTAGTGACTGAACGAGAGTAGTACAGTGTAGGGAAAAGTAGTAGTGACTGAGCGAGAGTAGTAAAGTGTAGGGAAAAGTAGTAGTGACTGAACGAGAGTAGTACAGTGTAGGGAAAAGTAGTAGTGACTGAACGAGAGTAGTACAGTGCAGGGAAAAGTAGTAGTGACTGAACGAGAGTAGTACAGTGTAGGGAAAAGTAGTAGTGACTGAACGAGAGTAGTACAGTGCAGGGAAAAGTAGTAGTGACTGAACGAGAGTAGTACAGTGTAGGGAAAAGTAGTAGTGACTGAGCGAGAGTAGTACAGTGTAGGGAAGAGTAGTAGTGACTGAACGAGAGTAGTACAGTGTAGGGAAGAGTAGTAGTGACTGAACGAGAGTAGTTAAGTGTAGGGAAGAGTAGTAGTGACTGAACGAGAGTAGTACAGTGTAGGGAAGAGTAGTAGTGACTGAACGAGAGTAGTTAAGTGCAGGGAAAAGTAGTAGTGACTGACGAGAGTAGTACAGTGTAGGGAAAAGTAGTAGTGACTGAACGAGAGTAGTACAGTGCAGGGAAAAGTAGTAGTGACTGAACGAAAGTAGTACAGTGTAGGGAAAAGTAGTAGTGACTGAACGAGAGTAGTACAGTGTAGGGAAAAGTAGTAGTGACTGAACGAGAGTAGTACAGTGCAGGGAAAAGTAGTAGTGACTGAACGAGAGTAGTACAGTGCAGGGAAGAGTAGTAGTGACTGAACGAGAGTAGTACAGTGCAGGGAAAAGTAGTAGTGACTGAACGAGAGTAGTACAGTGCAGGGAAAAGTAGTAGTGACTGAGCGAGAGTAGTACAGTGTAGGGAATAGTAGTAGTGACTGAGCGAGAGTAGTTAAGTGCAGGGAAAAGTAGTAGTGACTGAACGAGAGTAGTACAGTGTAGGGAAAAGTAGTAGTGACTGAACGAGAGTAGTACAGTGCAGGGAAGAGTAGTAGTGACTGAACGAGAGTAGTACAGTGCAGGGAAGAGTAGTAGTGACTGAACGAGAGTAGTTAAGTGTAGGGAAGTGGTGGCGAAGGGAGCAGAGGGAAAGATGGGAGGGATGGGGATGAGGAGGGTGGGCATTTATCGGCCACTTCCTGTGATGGTTCTCGCCCCTGATGGATGTTTCCGCTTCCTGCCTATCCCACTTGCCCCCCCCCCCCCCCCCCCCACCCCCCCCCCCCCGCGTACCATGTCTAAAACACAGATATTTTGGCGCCTGTCTTAGCCGCATTGGGTATTTTGCGTCGGAGACATGCCAGTTATTTTGTGTTGGGAGATATGCCAGATATTCTGTGTTGGGAGACGTGGCAGTCATTTTGTGTTGTATATATGGCAGTCATTTTGTGTTGTGTGACGTGGTAGTCATTTTGTGTTGTGTGACGTGGTAGTCATTTTGTGTTGTGTGACGTGGTAGTCATTTTGTGTTGTGTGACGTGGTAGTCATTTTTGTGTTAGAGACATGCCACTTATTTTGTGTAGGAGATATGGCAGGCATTTTGTGTGGGAGGACATGCTGGTTATTTTGTGTTGGAAACCTGGCAGTTATTTTGTATATGTGTTTGAGAAATACCTGTTTGTTGTAATCTTTCTTTCTTTCCTTCTTTCTTTCTTTCTGTTTTTCTTTTCCCTCTGAGATACAATGTGGCGATTTGGCATCTGTCTTGAGCCACACTAATATATCCCTTTTTCATAGTTTTTTTTTTTTTTCATTAACGGCAGATGCGCGCTTACCATTAGTGTGTTGGATATAATTCTAGTGTATGTCTTTGCCGTCGAATGTTTAGAGCATAATCATTTGGAGCATAATCATTTCTGAGCGTGTGTGTGGACACAGTGTTAATATTTGGTTTGGTTTGTTTGTCTGCTTTGCTTGTGTGCTTGTTTGTTATGGGTTTTGTGATGTGTTCAATGCGGTGTGTATGTCTGTGCGCAGGGCGGCGCGTGCAGAGGTTGCCGTCTGGCAGTGTGGTGCTGGCGGCGGTGAAGAAGGAGGAGGACGAGGACGACTACACCTGCGTGGCCCACAACCCCGTGAGCGGCCACAACCGCTCAGCCACCCACCGCGTCCGGCTGACCGTGCTGCCCGGTGAGAGACGGCAGGGTGTGTGTGTGTGTGTGTGTGTGTGTGTGTGTGTGTGTGTGTGTGTGTGTGTGTGTGTGAGAGAGAGAGAGAGCGCACGCGCTTCCGTGCCTGTGTATGTTTGTATGTATATGTGTGGGTTTGTGTGGGGGAGAGAGAGAGAGAGAGAGAGAGAGAGATCCAAGAGGAATTATTTCCAAATTTGAAGTTTCTACGACTATTGGATAAGTAAGTAGAGGCTTAATATTTTCGCGCGCGCGTTTGTGTGTGTGTGTGTGTGTCAGAGAGAGAGAGAGAGTGTGTGTGTGTGTGTGTTTGTATGTGATGATGAGCACAAGTAATCGCGTCAAAATATTCGTTTTCACTGTGTTTTCTTCTGTCTCTGTCTCTGTCTACCATTTCTCTCCTTTCCTCTGGCGCTATGTCTGTCTGTCTCTGCGTGCCGGCCTGTCTGTCTGTCTGTCTATTTCTCTCTTACTCTCTCCTGTCTCCCTTCTTTCCTCCCTCCCCCCCCCCCCCCCCCTCCCAATCTCCCAAGACGTCAGTGTGGTACAGGTGCCGGGACGGACCATCTCCAGGTGGTCCTGACTGATGAGGTACAGGTCACGGTGAACATCCCTGTCATGTCGTCCCCACTCCCCTGCCCTCCAGCTTTCCCCGACCCCTCGTCTGCACGTGCAACGTGCCATAGATAGCACAGCGCACGTCTGTCCGTCTGTCTGCCTGTCTGTCTGTCTCACTCACTCTTTCTCTCTCTCTCTCTCTCTCTCTTCTCTCCTCTCTCTCTCTCTCTCCTGTTCCCCTGTGTATGTGTGTGAGTGCGTGCGTGCGCGCGAGTGTGCTTTGTGTATTATAAGTGGGTGTTCCGGGCACGCGCATGTCTGTCTGTCTGTCTGTCTGTCTGTCTCTCTCTCTCTCTCTCTCTCTCTCTCTCTCTCTCTCTCGTATATCACAGTTGTTTTCTTTGTGGATTGTAAGCAAGAAGCGTGGCAAAGGAATCGGTGAAATAGGTATATAATGACTTCCTCTTCCTCCAAGTCAGCAGACTAAAGAACAGCAACAAAAAAGACTGAAGGAGAGAGAGAGAAAAAAAAGGAAAGTGTGGTGATGGTGGTGTTGGTGTGTGTGTGCGTGTACTTTATTCTCTCTCTCTCTCTCTCTCTCTCTCTCTCTCTCTCTCTCTCTCTCTCTCTCTCTCTCTCTCTCTTCCCCCCGTGTCTCCCACTGTAGTGTATGCATAGATGTATGTGGTTCGCGTGATACTTAACGACAGGTGACGGATGAAGTGTGATACATGGTGAGGTGTTAAGTGTGGTACATGGTAGCACGTGCAATGTGTGGTCCATGGTGACACGTGCAATGTGTGGTCCATGGTGACACGTGCAATGTGTGGTCCATGGTGACACGTGCAATGTGTGGTCCATGGTGACACGTGCAATGTTGTGGTACATGGTGACGTGTGAAGTGTGGTGACAGGTGAAAAATTTTGACTGCCAGAACCCAGTATCTTATATAGATATGTATATATATATATAAAGTAAGATACTGGGTTCTGGCAGTCAACCCTCGGAATATTTGATAAAGAGTGACAGGTGAAGAAGTGTGGTCTGTGCTGACAGGGGTGGCGGAGGCCCAGACGCAGATCGTGGACCGGAGCACCCCCACCTTGCAGGTGAGGGAGGGGGAGCCGGTGGTGCTGGAGTGCCCGGTGACTGGGGTGGGCACCCCCTCTGTCAGCTGGACCCGGGGCTATGGCACCCTACCCCACGGACACACGCTGGGCCCCTTCGGTGAGAGAGAGAGAGAGAGCGCACACATGTCTGTATCTGTATGTTTGTGTGATTGTGAGTTTTTTTGTTTTGTGTCTTTTTTTCTCTTTCTTCATCTTTTCGTCCCTCAGTCCTCTTACCCTCTTCACCCCGTCTCTCTCTTGTCCCGCTCATCTATCTTTTCTTTCGATCTCTCTCTTCTCTCTCTCTCCTCCCGTTCCCCTCTCCCTTTCTCTTTCTCTTCCCCTTTTTCCTCCATACCCGACTCCCTTTCCTTCTCCCTCCCTCCCTACCCCCCTCTCTCTCTCTCTCTCTCTCTCTAACCCCCACCCCCTCTCTTTCTCCCTCGCCACACGCGTGCAAACCTTACACATTCTCGTATTATTCTGTTGATTGAATTGAAAATAAAAGTAAATGTTAATTTCGCTAATGCATGGTCATCATATGACGTTGTCCTCCGTTCCAAATCCAGATTTGGGCGTGTTCTCCATCCAACTCCCTGACGCATCTGTTCCATGTTTGTTACGCTCCCGTCCTCGGTTTATCCTTTGTTGTCTCACTCTCTCTCTCTGACCTAGTCTGTCCTTTATTGCTACGCATCCTGACTCACTCTGTCCTTTATTGCTACGCATCTTGACTCACTCTGTCCTTTATTGCTACGCATCTTGACTCAATCTGTCCTTTATTGCTACGCATCTTGACTCAATCTGTCCTTTATTGCTACGCATCTTGACTCGGTCTGTCCTTTATTGCTACGCATCTTGACTCAATCTGTCCTTTATTGCTACGCATCTTGACTCGGTCTGTCCTTTATTGCTACGCATCTTGACTCAATCTGTCCTTTATTGCTACGCATCTTGACTCGGTCTGTCCTTTATTGCTACGCATCTTGACTCACTCTGTCCTTTATTGCTACGCATCTTGACTCAATCTGTCCTTTATTGCTACGCATCTTGACTCAGTCTATCCTTTATTGCTACGCATCTTGACTCGGTCTGTCCTTTATTGCTACGCATCTTGACTCACTCTGTCCTTTATTGCTACGCATCTTGACTCAATCTGTCCTTTATTGCTACGCATCTTGACTCAGTCTGTCCTTTATTGCTACGCATCTTGACTCAGTCTGTCCTTTATTGCTACGCATCTTGACTCAGTCTGTCCTTTATTGCTACACCTCCTGACTCAGTCTGGCCTTTGCTGTTATGCCATCCTGACTCAGTCTGCCCTTTACTGTTATGCCATCCTGACTCAGTCTGTCCTTTGCTGTTATGCCATCCTGACTCAGTCTGTTCTTTACTGTTATGCCATCCTGACTCAGTCTGTCCTTTACTGTTATGCCATCCTGACTCAGTCTGTCCTTTGCTGTTATGCCATCCTGACTCAGTCTGTCCTTTACTGTTATGCCATCCTGACTCAGTCTGTCCTTTACTGTTATGCCATCCTGACTCAGTCTGTCCTTTGCTGTTATGCCATCCTGACTCAGTCTGTCCTTTACTGTTATGCCATCCTGACTCAGTCTGTCCTTTATTACTACACCTCCTGACTCAGTCTGTCCTTTGCTGTTATGCCATCCTGACTCAGTCTGTCCTTTACTGTTATGCCATCCTGGCTCAGTCTGTCCTTTATTGCTACACCTCCTGACTCAGTCAGTCCTTTACTGTTATGCCATCCTGACTCACTCTGTCCTTTACTGTTATGCCATCCTGACTCAGTCTGTCCTTTATTGCTACGCCTCCTGACTCGGTCTGTCCTTTACTGTTATGCCATCCTGACTCAGTCTGTCCTTTACTGTTATGCCATCCTGACTCAGTCTGTCCTTTATTGCTACGCCTCCTGACTCACTCTGTCCTTTATTGCTACGCCTCCTGACTCAGTCTGTCCTTTATTGCTACGCCTCCTGACTCAGTCTGTCCTTTATTGCTACGCATCCTGACTCACTCTGTCCTTTATTGCTACGCATCTCGACTCACTCTGTCCTTTATTGCTACGCATCCTGGCTCAACCTGTCCTTTATTGCTACGCATCCTGACTCACTCTGTCCTTTATTGCTACGCATCCTGACTCACTCTGTCCTTTATTGCTACGCATCCTGACTCACTCTGTCCTTTATTGCTACGCATCCTGGCTCAACCTGTCCTTTATTGCTACGCATCTTGACTCACTCTGTCCTTTATTGCTACGCATCCTGACTCACTCTGTCCTTTATTGCTACGCATCCTGACTCACTCTGTCCTTTATTGCTACGCATCCTGGCTCAGCCTGTCCTTTACTGTCCCACTCCCTGACCCAGACCGTCTTTTGTTTGTCCTGTTCCCTGACCCCAGCTTGTCCTTTGTTTAGAATGCTTCATGACGCAGTATATGTCCTGATGTTGTCGCACTCCCTGACCTTTCATTACTGAAGGTGTGCCCTTTGTGTGTGTGTGTGTCTGTCTGTCTGTGTGCGTGCGTGTGTGTATTGTGTGCGTGCGTGTGTCTGTGTCTGTGTGTGACAACACAGGCAACCTGCACATCCAAGCGGTGAAGCTGCGGGACGTGGGCACCTACATCTGCCAGACGCCGGGCGGCCAGAGGCGGCAGGTGGTGCTGGAGGTGCACATGGGCCCCCAGGTCAGGAGGGACCCCCCGGACGGCCTGGTCCGGGCGCGGGAGGGGGACAGTGTCCGGCTGGTGTGCCGAGGGGGCGCCCTCCCTCCGCCCTCCGTCCGTTGGTTCCACAACGGCGGGGAGGTGCCGGCGCAGGCTGGCCTCCATAATGTCGGTGAGTTGGTTGCAGAGACACGTGTATGGGAGGTCCTTACTATTTTCTGTGGTTAGTTGGGGTTGGGTTGGATGTGGGGGGGGGGGGGGGGTGATCGGAAAGGGCGGAAGAGGGGGGATGGTGAAAGTGTGGTGGTGACGAGGATGATGAGGGTATTGATTTTGAAGATGATGATGATGGTAAAAGTGATAAGTCATAATGTTTATGGTTCAGCCGACCACGGAGGCTGTGTGACAGGATAGCTGATCAGTTAAAGCAAAGCTATGTATGACTTAAAATCATAAGACTTGACCGGGACAAGTTTTGAATTGAAAAGACCAATCTAAAATCAAGTTTATCACTAACCTCGTGTTACTCAGATAAAAAAGAAAAAAATTAACGATTTTCTATAGGTAATAATAGTAATTATAATTTAAAAAAATAGCAATAAAAATAATGATAATAATAATGGTGATGATGATGATTGTCGTGATGATAATGGTAACGCAGTAGTAATGGTAATGTCTCTAATATATTGTCACTGGAAGAAAATCAGACTGAACACGTAGATGGATGAACGCGACTTCACCTTGTGGATGATGGGGATCTCAGTATTTTCTGTTGTTTTCCCACCTTCTGGGCATTCCGTCCATATGAAACGTTCCACTATTGTATTATTCTCTTAATGCCTTTAAAAAGGGAGCTTTTTTTTTTTGCCTTTAAAATGTGCTTTTGTAAAATCTAGTTTTGTCATTTGTGCCTTAGTGGTCCATTTAATTCGACATCATCTTTGCAAACCGTCTTTTGCTCTTTCCGTGGGCAGTGTCATTCAGTCATATGTCTTCAGGAGTATTGTCTATGCTGTCTGCGCGTTTTGTTTTGTTTCTGTGTGTGTGTGTGTGTGTGGCATATACACATTTAGTGAATTGGTTTTCGATCTCCGGTCACAAGAACAGAAAACACAAGCATCTGAATGAGGAGGTAAAAGCTTTCGTTTGAAATGAGAGATAGGGTTTTGCAAAGTTGTAAAAAGAAGAAAAAAAAAATGGTAGGGAGAATGGATGAACAGCAGGATCTTAAGGAAAGATCAAAAGAGGAAGTTGTGGACCAGAGAGAGAGAGAGAGAGAGAGAGAGAGAGAGAGAGAGAAGAACACGCAGGTTTCGCACTGCTGAAAACAAGTCGGGCCAGCTGTCTGTGAAAAAAGCCGCTCAGAACTGACGCGATTCCACTCATACTTTGAATGACTGTGTTCGGAGGATGAAGCAAAGAAAACAATCAAAAAACAAAAAAGAAATATGGAGGAAGAAAAAAGAAAATCTTTTTTGACCTCTAGCCCTTAACCATATAGGTGACGTTTTGTCTGCTGAATATCCTTCTTTAAAAAAAAAATGAAAACTGATCTTTCAGTTGAAGCTATGGAGATTTTAAAAGAAAATGACAGAGGCTAAAACATACGCAAGTGTGTAGAGAGAAACAGACAGAGTGACTAACAGAGAGAAGGGGACAGACAGAGAGAGAGAGAGAACTGTAATTGAAAGGTCAGGTTTTTAACCTTAAAATATTTGCAGGTAAAGTGGATTTAAGACATTATCTTGTTTGAATCGCAGATGAAGTTGATTTTAAACGAAAAAAAAGAAAGCAGCAACAACAACAAAAACTGAGTCACAGACTAGATTGTATAAACTTAAAATTTTGTTTTTCAGCTGTGTTTCAATTATTCATATGTATAAGACGTAAGTATGGGATTGCATACAACGCGTGATTCGTCCCAAATATCAGAAAACTCGCCTCACGATCGGTACTATACTTCATGAGGACCGCGTTTCACGTGCAGGGAGTTTCCACGCTCTGTCTTGCTGGTGGTTTCAGGGGAGGTGCACACGCTGCAGCTGGAGGAGGTGCGGAGGGAGGACGCGGGGCTGTACGTGTGCGAGCTGTACAACAGCGTGGGCCAGGACAGCGCTGTACTACAGCTGGTGGTCACCCGGCCCGGAGCCGCTGACCAGCACTGGCACGCCCAGAAAGGTGCGTGGGCCTCCCTCCTCGGTGCTTGCCAAGAAGATGGGGACTACTTGTGTGCGTGTGTGTGTGTGTGTGTGTGTGTAAGGGTGTGTGTGTGTGTGTGTGTGTGTAAGTGGTGTGTGTGTGTGTCCGCCAGGGCTTGCTGACCTTCTCAGGTTTCGGCATATCGCCCAGTTTGCCTGCTTTGTGTCTGTCAGATTTGTCTCTGTTCGTGTCTCGTACTGTCTGTCTGTCTCTCTTTCTCTTGTCTGTCAGTCTCTTTCTCTTGTTTGTCTCTCTTTTTTTTTCTCTCTGTTTCTGTCTCTCTCTCTCTCTCTTACTCTCAACCCATGCCCACCCTCCTTTCTCTGTCGCTGTACCGTCCTCTCTGTGCACTCTTCTCTCTCCATCTCTCTCGGCGCAGGCGTAACCCCCCCCACCCCCACCCCCCGCCGCCTCCCGTCCGTTCCATTTCTCTCTCTCTCTCTCTCTCTTCTCTCTCTCTCTCTCTCTCTCTCTCTCTCTCTCTCTTTCAGCCAGCACGCGCAGGTGTATGTCGTGCGCGCGTGTATATTTATGTGTGGATGCAGGCAGCCGATAATTCAAGCGGGTCAGATATCTGGATGTATGGTGGGGGGGGGGGGGGGGGGGGGGGAGATGTGGCGTTCTGGAACAGATGGCGAACACACAACTGGTACATCCACGACTTCCTGGAAGACGGCTGTTGGAGCTATCATGTAAAAATTTAAAACCAAAAAAAATTACAAAAAAAAAAAAAAAAGCTTCACGGCACGCGTTGGTCCCTCGCTGGGATCATTATATAGTGAAACAAATGCTTCAACTATCGTCAGTTACGCTACTCTGCGGCGCTCGACAAACAGGCGAGGCTTGGGTGTCGTCGTTTGTTCGCAGAAAGGGGCATTAACTCTGCCCGTAAACCTGTCGACCCATCTTGAAATGATGCCCTCGAGGCTCTCCCAAGTAGTGGGGGAAGCTGTTAAACTGTTCGGAGTTGGTGATCTGATACAATAAACCCTATGCAGTTGTACGCCAGTGTGTATTCTGATCCCCGCCGCAAGCTGTTTCTTGTTTTATGAAGTCGAAACAAAGAAATGATTTTAATGTTTGGAAAGATCGTAATGTGATGAACTCTCTCTCTCTCTCTCTCCAGATCGTAATTATTATGATCAGCTCTCTCTCTCTCTCTCTCTCTCTCTCTCTCTCTCTCTCTCTCTCTGTTAATGTGGAGGGGGGAAGTCTCCCCGACGAGGGCTATCAATTATGAGTTATCTTGTCAGCCGCATCCCCAGCCATCCAATGAGTCCAGTGACACGTGTTACAAACTGCCGACCGACTGCCCCCCGGTACAGACGTAGGCCGAGTATCGTTGAGGTCGTGACGACTGCCCCTCCGATACCAGTGCCACCCAGTATCGGTCAGGTCGTGACGGTCATCTGCCGAGGACTCGCTGATACCCGAGAAAGATGGATGAGGGAAGGCAGCCACGCTGTGCACGTGAGATCAGATGATGGGAACCGAAGTTAATGCGGGCCTGAAGTCTTTCAGGGTCTGCAGGTAGATGATTAGGGAGCGTTATGCGGCTGAGCAGACGGTCTTCAATTCGAGCCATTCTTAAGGTTTGGTTTTCACGTCTTGTCCACCCGCTGTAGATGGGAACCTGACTGAGTGGGTTTTAAGGTGGCGGAAGTAGAGGGTGAGGCCAAACCTTCCGTAATGCATTGCCCTGGACTCGATGCATCTCTTAACGTTTCACCACCCGTGCGAGCATTAGGTAGCTGGACTTTGACTTAACCTTTTATAGCTGCCCGGGGATCCCATCTTTGTTAAAACATCTAGACAGGATGCATCTCTTAACAATTTCACCACCCATGAGATCATTAGGTAGCTGGATTTGACTTTAACCGTTTATGGTTGCCGGGGGTCCCATCTTTGTTATTACGTCTAGACACGATGCATCTCTTAACAATTTCACCACCCATGCGATCATTAGGTAACTGGTCTTCGACTGCGATCATTAGGTAACCGGCCTTTGACTTTAACCTTTTACAGTTTTCGGGATCCCATCTTTGTTAAAAAGTTACACGAAGAATTCGAAAGGACTGGCAATATCTACCTGTTATTTACATTGAGAAGTGTCCAAGTGTCGAACAGACCTACTACAGAAGGAGAATCCGTTGGACAGCCAGTTGGAATTGGGGGGGGGGGGGGGGGGGGGGGGCTGGCTCCAATGGATTGCCGGTGCCGGGGCTGCGGCGGGACAAGCCAGGATGATACTGTGGACGGGAAGACGAAAAAACGGCGGGGGGTGAGGGGGGGGGGGGGGTATTGAAGTGGCACAGAAGAAGGGGGATGGGATGGGAGGGCTTCGGTCTAGTGGATCAAACATGGTTTCTCGTCATCAATCCCCCTCCAGAGACAGCAGGTGACTTGAGAGATGTTCTCTTTGGAACTAACGTCCATCTGTGTTGACTCCGCAAGTCCCTCGAATGATATGTTAAGCCGAAGTCGCGTGTGTTCACGCAAACATCAACCACCACCACAAATAAATACACTTGCACGCACGGTGAAATCCTTTCCATCCTTCGTAGTAGAATAGATGATCGTGCGCATGTGGGATGGATCGCACTCGCACGCCACACTCACACAGAGAAACATTCTCTCTCTCTCTCTCTCTCTCTCTCTCTCTCTCTCTCTCTCTCTCTCTCTCTCTCTCTCACACACACACACACACACACACATACACACTCGCTCGCTCGCTCAGCACCAACCAGTCCCCTGCAATTCATCCATCCTCCACTTCAACACACACACTTTTCCCTCCTTATATCTATCATGTGGTATCCCTTTTAGTGAACAGACATGAAAGTAAATAATGACCACACAAGCACATACACAGGGCCATTGAGTTTAGACACCATCGCATAATCGTCAGACCGAAAAGGTCACATTTAGGGGTGAAGGGGTTGGGAATAGGGGGATGGGGGGGGGATCTCGTCAGCAGATAATCTCGGAACGCTTGGTAAGGAACGAGGAAAGAACAGTAGTCCCCCAGAAGGACGCAGGTTCCACTTGTGCAGGAGACGGCGTCAGTGCGCAGGGTTTGTGAGCCTTTCTGCTCATAGCTTGCAGCCAGGAAATGTAGTGGGTGCAGTGCCATAGAAAATGATTTCCAAAAATGCGTCAGCGGCTCGGCTAACTCTGTCGACGGTTAGTTTTAGTTTTGGAAACGAGAGTGGGAATTCAAATGTCCGTCCATCAGTGGACGTTGCAAGAAGCATGGAGGAAAGGGAAATGACGGCGGCGTGTCATTAGAGATTTCCTTTTCCGACCTCTGACCCATTTCCCATGATTCCATGCGCCAATCAGAAGACGTTACAGAACTGGTCATGGTGCTAGGAAAAGAAAAATGGCGGTACATCATTGACAAAGATTCGAGTTCCTTTTCAGCCTCTAACCTACAGTGACAACACTTTTATCTTGTTTGTATTGAAAATGGGGGTGATTTTTTTAACGGAAATAGGGGGATTCGGGATCTAAGAAAGATGTTAAGCGTCGTTCTTCTTTTTCGTCTCTTGTTTCATGCGTGAGAGTGTGTGTGTGTGTGTGTGTGTGTGTGTGTGTGTGTGTGTGTGTGTGTGTGTGTGTGTGAACGTACGTGTCGGACAACGCTTTTCGCCGGATCACGGAAAATGAAATGGACTTCACATGCGAAGAAACAGAGACAAGGTCCTTTTAGCTTTGGTGTAGGTTTTTAATCTCCGTGTCTGTCTGTCTCTGTCTGCCTCTCTCTCTTTCTCTCTCTGTCTCTCTCTCTCTCCATTTTGGTGTACGTTTTTAATCTCTCTCTCCCTCTCCCTCCTTCCCTTCCTCCCATCTCCCTCCTTCCCCCTCCCTCTTGGGAGAGAACGCGCTGAACGTGCCGAATTCTCTCCCAACTTTTCCGTCGTTCACCACTGACCAAGATCTCACTTGTCCCTGTTCACGTTGCCAGACAACCCATCGGACACCTCAGTGGAGGAGAGTGCGGCAGGGGAGGTCAGGCCGGAGAACAGCGAGGAGGGGGTCGGCCACAAGCGGAACTTCCACCTGGAGGTGGCCAACAACAACCAGCAGCGCCACAGCCGCACCAGGAAGAAGAACGGACGGAAGAAGAACAAGAGGAGGAAGAACAAGAAGAAAGGGAAAGCGAAAGGTAGGGGAGTTTTTAATGTGATGGGCCGCTGCACATAATAGATAAATCAGACTAAAATTATTATTAATATTATTATTATTTAATATATGTATATGAGATACTGGGTTCTGACAATCAACCCTGTCAACCCTATATTATTAATATTATTATTATTTAATATATGTATATGAGATACTGGGTTCTGACAATCAACCCTGTCAACCCTATATAGATGTATGTGTGCATGCAAAAGCACGCACGGTTCTGTTTGTGTGTTGGGTGTATGTGTTAGTCTGTGTGCATGCGAGCGCGGGCATGTGTGTGTGTCTGTGCGTGTGCGTGCGTGCGTGCGTTCGTGCTTCTGTTTAACAGTTGATGAATGAACACTTTGACTAATGTAACGAATGAATGGATTCAAGTTCAGTCAGATAAGTAGAACACTTTCATGGTGAGAGGGAAACACCTCTTGCATAACTACCGATCAAGATGTTCTCGCAGTCACAGCCGTGTTTGTCCGTGGTGTTTGTCTGGCCAATAAGCATCGAAACACTTCGCATCTCTGTCTCTACGTATTCGTTCCGTTCATTTCGTGCTCAGCTTTACCAAACTTACTCCCCGCACCCCTCCTCTTTTTTTCTCTTTTTTTTTTTGTTTTGTTTTGTTTTTGTTTTTGTTTTGTCCGACTTTTCTTTTAGTTGTTTTAGTTTTTCTTCAGTAGACCTTTTGCCTCGTAAGAGAAGACAGCAATGCACCGACACGGGAAGCAGCTTTCTGGCTACGTTGAGTTTCTTTGCCTCACGTTGTACTCCCTCGCGCTCCCCCCCCCCCCCCCCCCCAAACCACACCCATCACCACTCAGCCCCCAAGTAAGTGATGGCGATGTTGAAGTCAGGCTCGTTCCCTAATCACGTCGATGATAAATAATTAACGCATGTCGTGGACTCGACGGTGTTGCCAGTGGATACCACGCGCGTTTGTCGCGATAATGGATAACAGTGTGTTGTAGTTGTTGTTGTTGTTGGCGATGTTGCAGTCAAGCTGGTGCCCCCGTCCGCCCCCACCGTGTCGCGGCTGTCGGAGACGTCGGTGCTGGTGCACTGGACGGTGCCGGACAACGACGGGCTGCTCATCTCCCTGTTCCGCGTGCAGTACCGCGAGGTACGCCCCAACAACGGCCAGTGGCAGACGGTGGACGACGACATCAACCCCAAGGCCCGCCGCTATAAAGTCACCCGGCTGAAGGCTGGTCGGTGCTCGCTGCGTGTGTGCGTGTGTGTGTGTGTGGGGGGGGGGGGGGTGTTGTGTGTGTGAGTTTGTGTGTTTTGTTGTGGTGGTGGTGGTGGTGAAAGTGGTAAAAAGTCACACGTTTGAAGGATGGTTGGTGGTGATGATGGTGGTGGTGGTGGTGTGTGTGTGTGTATGTGTGTGTGCATTGGTGGTGGTGGTGTTAAAAAGTCACCCGGTTGAAGGTTGGTCAGTGGGGGGGAGGTGTGTGTGTGTGTGATAAAGTCGCCCGTTTGAAGGCTGATCAGTGTGTGCGTGCGAACGTATCAGTTTGCGTGTGTGTGTGTAAAAGTCACCCGGTTGAAGGTTCGTCAGTGGATTGTGTGTGTGGTGGACATGTGTGTATGTGGGTGGGATGTGTGGACATATACGAGTATATGTGTGGATATGTGTGTGTTGCTGCTGTTCTTGCCCCTTTTTTGTCGTGATGTTAGACGAGTTTATGCTAGTTTTTACGACGAGGGCGTGCCAGTTTTACGGCGAAGATGTATGGGTTTTTACGATGCGAGTTTCTCCGTTTTTGCGTCTTTGCACCGTGATTGACGTTAGACAGGAATAAAAGTGAATGTGGGACAAGCATGATGCGTACGTTGTGTGTGTGTATGTGTACGTACGCGTGTGTGTGTGTATGCGTGCGTGCGTTGCGCGCGCGCGCGCGCGGGTGTGTGTGCTTTTGCAAACGCTTGCGCGTGAGCATATCCTCTACATAGAATATAGGTATCGGGGTTTTTTTTTTCTTAATGGAAGTGTGTTTTTTCTTCATCTTCCTCTTTAACATTTTCTTTTTAAAAAAATTTCTTGCTGGTCCCAGAACCCAAGAGAGTGTGATCGGAGCACTATAATAATTACTCTCAGATAGCGAATACACCCAAGAGCGACAAGAATCATTGAATAGGTTGGCATGGTATGTTTAATGTTTGCTCTTTTTTCTTTTTTTTTTTTACTACTTTATCAACAGTTCCAGAGTGTGTGAGACGGACGTGTCCACTACCTAAATGACACGGTGCACCCCCCCCCCCCCCCCTTTTTTTTTTTTTCCAAACCACTTAACAGTTGCAGAGTGTGTGAGACGGACGAGTCCACTACCTAAATGACATGGTGCCCCCCCCCCCCCCTTTTTTTTTTTTAACCACTTTATCAACAGTTCCAGAGTATGTGAGACGGACGAGTCCACTACCTAACTGACACGGTGCCCCTTTTTTTTTCTCCGTGCCAGGGGGGACCTACAAGTTCCGCATCGCCGCCGTGTACTCCAACAACGACAACAGGAACAGTCCCAACTCTCGCCGTTTTCACCTGGCCATCAACCCGTACGGCGAAAGCCGTCCGCCGACCCTGGCCCCGCGGGTGGTGGAGGCCAAGTCCTTCATCTACCAGAACATTTACGCCATCGGCATCAAATGGCAGGTGAGGTTTTAGTGTGTGTGCGTGTGCGTGTGCGTGTGTGTTGTGTTGTGTTTTGAGGGTGGAGAGAGTCGGGGCGGCGGGTGGGAAGTGGCTGGTGTGTTTTTTTTTTCTCATCTTTAAGGGGGGGTGTGGGGGGGAGGGGGGGGAGTGAGAAGAGGGTTTGAGTGGCGGAAACGAAAGAATGCTTTAGGCCGAAATATTTGAAAATAAATACAGTTATTACCATCTCTGATGGTGTCTTTCTTCTCTTTTTTTTTGTATTTGTCTGCCTGTTTAGCTAGCTGGCTGTCGATTGATATTTATGTATCCGTACCTGTCTGTCTGATCTATATATCTGTTTGTCTGTCTGTCTGCCTGTCAGTCTATCTATATCCTTATTGATTTATTGATGTATCAGTTTACCATTCTGTCTGTCTGTCCGTCCGTCTACTGTCAAACGTGTGCACATAGAGTGTTGGGATTTGCATGACATTCCACATAAACACTTTACAGCAGAGTACATAGAGACCATGTTCATTGATGTTCCACTGGATGCGGTTTTTTTTTTTTTAGTGTTATTCTATTTATTAATTTATTTTCTAAGCTTAAATCTTGTGATTTTTACTGGAAACAGACCAGTTCTAAGGCGATTTGAATATGTTGGAAATAACCTGACCTGACTGTTGATTTCTTTTGCATTTTTGGAAGGATTTTGTTTATTGGAAATCGATCAGTTGTAAGGCGATTTGAATATGTTTGAGAAAAACTGATGCCTTATAATACGTTTTGCATATTTGGAAGGATTTAAATGACTAGTTTTAAGGCTAGTTGAATATATTTGAAAGAAACTGACTAGTTAATGTCCTTTGCATATTCGCAAGAATTTTTTAAAGTTGGAAATCGACCCGTTTTAAGGCGATTTGAATATAAAAAAAAAACTGATCTTTTAATGTTTGTTGCATGTTTGTTTTAACAAACACGATTTTAACGTTGTGACCACCTCCCCCCCCCCCCCCCCCCACCAGCTCTCCCCCACACCACTCCTTCACCTATCCCCTTCTGGCGATCGGCCGGGCTTTGAAGAACGTAAATGAACGAAGTAATCTGCCTATGCTGAAACCTTATGTTCCCTAGGGGACTCAAAGGATTGAGTCAAGTTCAAGTCTTTGACTCTATACCCCTGTGTTGTGGCCTGTTGTGCAGTACATCCCGGAGGTCATCAGGACTGTGAGCAGCATGAATGAGTGAATTAATCTTTCATTGCGTCTCTCAGGCCTGATTGACGCCAGGATATATTTTGAAAGGAAGCGTAGGGTACAGCCCTGTCATGCAGTCTCAGACCGGAACGGAAATCCGTAGCAGCTGCATCTTCATCATCCTCATTTTCATCGATCAGCATAAAAAAACCCTCAAATTCTGTGGCCCTTCATGCCCTGCTCTCACGGTGACCTCTCAGTTTCGATGTTCTCCCCACCTCTGTGGCCTTGGTTTGGTTCGGTCGGGGTCACCGGTATGGGCGAGTCCTTGGGGGCTGTCGTTGGACGGACGTGGTGGGTGGCGCCTTCCGGAGGGACGGAGGGCTCACTCGCGCCGGCTCCGCGACTAAGTCAGTTATTGTCGTCAGTAGGGGGGGTTGGGGGGGGGGGGGGCTTAGTAGGTGGTGTCCTGCGTATGTTGGATCAGAACAGGCACCACTGAACAGCACCGAAGTGACTCGGCAGTAGTGCAGTGTCTCCTCCGGTGGGTTGCCTCTTGGCGACTTGACATTGACTGCTCCCTGTGGGGTTGCCGGTGCTGCGCCGGGCCGGGCCGGGCTGTGTGGACGGGGTGTCTGAATGAGCGGCGTGGGTGCGAAGACACTGTGGTGGCTTAGAAGGATAGGACGGCAAGAAAAAAAACAAACTTTCATTCCATGATCTCTACACCCTCCCGTTTTGTGTCCCGCTGTCCTGCAGTACATCCCGGTGGACGGGTCGGCCATCACGGGCTTCTACATCTACCACAAGCCTTACGGGTCCCAGGAGGACTTCAAGATGGAGACGCTGGTGGGCGCCGGCATCCGCAACCACCTGCTGACCGACCTGAAGGCCGACACGGAGTACAGCATCAAGATGCAGTGCTTCAACACCGCCGGCGCCTCCGACTTCAGCAACATGGTCGTCAAACGGACGCTGCGTGAGTGTCGGGGAAGGGTGGGGAAGAGAGTTTGGGGGAGGGGGTGGGGGTAGGAGGATAGTGGGCGGAGTGACATGACAGAGGACGTTTCATGGAAATGAATCGCGGTAGAATGACAGTCGTGTTTTCTGGTGTGCGTGTGTCTGGTTTTTTGTTGTTGTTTTTTTGTTACCTGGACATATTTTATGGGCAGTTTGTACCTTTTGGGGGGTGGGGGGGGATGTTTGTAAGCGCGTTTGTGGGATGGGGAATGGAAAATGGGCTGGGATGTACGAAATGGGGGGGGGGGGGGAAGGGGTACTGTTGACATGAAATGATTACCTTGAACCCTTAGCATCAAGCATGCGGTAACATCGATCCACTCATTTTGAGAATCGTCTGCTGATTTTGTATCCGACTTAAAAGAAGAAGAAAAAAAAAAAGCTTGTTGAAATAAGATAATTTGACACGTCACGTGACCATAAAGTCGTGCATCTTGGGTATGCCGTCTGGGCGAGAGTTTGGGGGAGGCGAATTGTAGAGGGAAAGAGGCGGGGGGTGCATGTATGGGCCAAGTGTTGGGAGGGTCGAGGGTTGAGAGGGGTCGGGAGAGCTGGTATAGGGAGAGTAGAGTAGGGTGGGGATGATGATAGGGTGGAGCGCGGTCTGGAGGGGGACCGGGGGAATAGGATACTTCTTCGAGCTTCAGTACATGTATGATTGCCTCGAGGGATTGGTAGAAAGGGCAGGATCGCCTAATATTCACTGTGAGTTTGGTGTGTGTTTGTCGGGGGGGAGAGACGGAGTGTGTGGATTTAGTCATTCGATTAGCTCTTTTAAATTGTTACATAACTTTTCAACTTCAGGTTACCTAGCATACATTTTACTTTGAATCTCTCTCTCTCTCTCTCTCTCTTCTCTCTCCTTATTCAAATTGTGCTGATTGATGTCTTCAACCTCCACGAAAAGTTGTTAAAAATTTTTCCGTGTTCTTTATATAAAGCGTTTTAGCCCAAGAGAAACGGCTAAATCGTGAAAAGAATAATACTGTCCATTCTATATCCAGCTTGTAGTTTTCATTTCCGCTGTTGTTATATTGTGTTCATGTACCCCTTCGTATAATAAGGGGCCCAGGCCTATATATGAATAAAATATCTGAATCTCTCTCTCCCCCCCTCTCTCTTTCTTTCTCTCTCACACGCATCCCCACAGCGCTGAAAGGCCAAGCTCCGGCGGAGCCCCCGACGCCCGCCCTGCCCCCTAGCGAGAGCCACGAGACGGAGGCGCCCCTGGCAGTCGGCGGGCCAGCGAGGGTCTGGAGCAGCCGGTGATCCTGGGCATCGTGCTGGGGGGTCTGCTGCTGCTGCTGGCCATCTTCCTGGCCATGTGCTGGTGGAAACAGAGGCAGCAGAAACGTCGGAGTGAGTGGAGTGCTCTGTGTGTGTGTGTGTGCGTCTGTGTGTCTGTGTCTGTGCGTGTGTGTGTGTCAATATGTGTGTGTGGTTTATAGTTCGATGGGTTGGAGAATGGTGATTGCTGGTTCTTTTTTGTTTAAATCTGTGGTTCTTTGAACGACGTTGTGGATTTGATGGTGACGCCGTCTGTGGGTGTCGGCACAAGCAGAGACTCTTTGGAGACAAAGTAGAGTGACCGTTCAGTCTCTGTCTGAATGGATACAGGTTTTGAGGAGATAGAGTTTTTCTTTTTACTGTATTTAGTTGCGATGTGTCCAGTATGAGTAGTTCGTAGTGAATATAGTATGCCGCAAGAGAGAGAGAGAGAGAGGGGGGGGGGGGCTCTGAAAGACCTCTCAGCCCCCCCCCCCCCCCCCCCACTCCTCTTTCAGCCATTCTCCCCCTCAATTCCCACGAACATCAGTCCTCCTCTTCCCCTTCTTTCACTCTATCCTCCTCCTCCCCCCCCCCCCCCCCCCCCCCCCCCCACCCCCCCTCCGCACATGTCGGTCAAAACCACCCGTGTTTGTTGTTGTGTGCCCCAAGCAGACCAGAGCCTGGATGGTCATCACCACGTCAAGTACCCCGGGGATCCACCACACACCCGGAACACCCTCTACAGCGACAGCCTCCGGGCCAAGCCCCCCAACGGCGGGCCCTACCCGCTCAACGGCCTCAACGGGGTGGTGGCGCTGGCTAACGGCCACGGCCCCAACCCCCTGTCGGACCAGCCCAGGATGGCCTACAGCGGGGGTGGTGGAGGAGGAGGAGGAGGGAGTCAGGGCGGTCTGGAGGAGCGACATCATCATCATCATCAGCAGCAGCAGACGTTGGTGGCTTCCAGTCAGACGGAGATGTACCCGGGGAAGCCCTACTATCATGTGAGTGTGTGTACTGATGGGCGGATGAGAGGATTGGGGTGGGAGGGGTGAAGGGGTGTGTGTGTGTGGGGGGGGGGATTGGGGTGGGAGGGGTGAAGGGTGTGTGTGTGGGGGGGGGATTGGGGTGGGAGGGGTGAAGGGTGTGGGGGGGGTTGGGGGTGGGAGGGGTGAAGGGCGTGTGTGGGGGGGGGGGGATTGGGGTGGGAGGGGTGAAGGGTTGTGTGTGGGGGGGGGATTGGGGTGGGAGGGGTGAAGGGTGTGTGTGTGTGTGGGGGGGGGGGGGATTGGGGTGGGAGGGGTGAAGGGTTGTGTGTGGGGGGGGGGGGGGGATTGGGGTGGGAGGGGTGAAGGGTGTGGGGGGGGGGGGATTGGGGTGGGAGGGGTGAAGGGGGTGTGTGTGTGGGGGGGGGATTGGGGTGGGAGGGGTGAAGGGTGTGTGTGTGTGGGGGGGGGGGGGGGGGTGCTTAGAGGCGGATAGTCAGATGAAGCTGTAAGACTTTAAGGCTGGGAAGGGCATGTGTGATGCCACACGGACGGTCTAAATGATGAGGGGTCCTCGTGTGGTTTTGAGGTTGCGCTTTTTGGGGGGGACGTTTCCTCTGCATCTCTCTCTCTCTCTCTGTCTCTCCCCCCCCCCCCCCCCCCCAACTCCTGTATTTCCACGTTTCCCTCCTCTTTCTCTCTATGCCGTCACTCCTCTCTGTCTCCAGCCCCCCCCCCCCCCCCCCCCCAACCTCTCGCCCCTCTGATTCTTCCCAAACTTCTTTGTGTCGGCCTTTCTCTTTCTGCCTGTGTCCCTCTTTTTCCCCATTCGTATTGCTTCTCTTGTTTCCCCCTCTGTCCGTCGACCCCCCCCCCCCCCACCCCGCCCCTCTATTTCTACCCCCACTCCTTTGTCTTGGCCATTCTCTTTCGGCGTGTGTCCCATTCTTTCCCCCCAGTCGTCTTCCTCCCCACTCTTTTTTCGTCAGTCAGTCTGTCTGTCCGTCTCTGTGACTTGCCTATTTGCATCACAGAGGTTTGTGCGTTGTATTTTTGTTGTTGTTGTTGTTTGATGGAAACACTGAGCCATGAAGTTTAAACACATACACCCTGTTCCATTAGCTGGTTTAATACGCGAAGATCTAACAGGGAGCTACCAGCACCAATTCTCCAGCGTCATCATGGTCATCCGACAGCCTTGTCAGCATCATACGGTTGAAATAATAATTAAAAAAAAACACATCTCCTCCCAGGAGAATCCATCCCCCCCCCCCCTTTTTGAAAGTTTGTTTTAATCTTTGCCTACACTAGATTCAGCTTCCAACAGACTGCCTTCATGTGCTAAGAGGTCCTTCTTAACGAAGTATAGTTTTATGTGTCTGAAGAATGTGAGTAGTTTCTGAGTCGGCAGGGCATGTATTTAGGAGCCGTGACTCGTGTATGTGTCCTGGCCCTGTAGAAGAGCAACGAGTTGTGGTTTGAGACATTGGCGTGAAGGGGGTATCTTAGCTGAGGACCCTCTGCTGAAGGGGGTATCTTAGCTGAGGACCCTCTGCTGAAGGGGGTATCTTAGCTGAGGACCTTTGCTGAAGGGGTATCTTAGCTGAGGACCTTCTGCTGAAGGGGTTATCTTAGCTGAGGACCTTCTGCTGAAGGGGTTATCTTAGCTGAGGGGGGTATCTTAGCTGAGGACCTTCTGCTAAAGGGGTTATCTTAGCTGAGGGGGGTATCTTAGCTGAGGACCTTCTGCTGAAGGGGTATCTTAGCTGAGGACCTTCTGCTGTTCAGCCCTCTATGGAGTTTGTTCCCACTCCAAAATCAAATTATGAATGGGTCTACAGACATAGTTATGCCTACGATTGTTTTCTCCGTCGGTGACTACACTTTCTCTTGTGTGTGAGAGGCGACAGGCCAGAGAGGCTCTGTGCTGTGATAAAGAAAACCACCCTACACAACCGGAAACTGTTGCAGGGCAATGGGAGGGTGATGAACGGCACGTTGCCAGGGTACGGGCACGGCGGAAACAGCGACAACAACTTCAACAAGATCCGTCAGACGCACAGCACCGACAACATGATGATGTCCTCAGGTGGGTGGGTGGGTGGGGCGGGCTGGTCAACACTGCGCCCCCTTCCCCCTCTTCTCCTGTCGCGCATACCCACCCTCCTCTATAACTCTCACCTCCATTTCCATTGTAGGTGTCTAAAGTACTTCTAAGCGAGCTGTCGATGCTCAAGAAAGACAACTGTAAGACTCGCAAAGTGAGGTGACTGCAGGCGGAAATTAAAACAAATTTTAAAAGGCATTTGAACCAACTCCGCCAGTCAACATGGACAAGCGAATTACAAGACTAAAACACTTTGCCTTGTAACTCGTTTGTCCGTGTTACCAGGCGGAGGTATTTCAAACACACTTTTAAAATTTGAAAAGACTTGTGTTTTTGTTCCACTACAGCCTTCATGTTTGGTTTCATTAGTAATGTGCTAGTTGTGAAGCAAAATGTTGGAGCGTTACTTGGAGTCTTAAACTCCTTTTGTTTCGCCATGCCAGCTAAAGTTACCTTCCTGCTTTGATTTTTTTTTTAAATAAAATTTGGAATTACCATAACTTTTTTTTCTGTATTTGTGTCTGTGGATAGATGTAGGATATGTTGAATCACAGGAGTGCCAGAGGAGTAAACCGAGTCACTAGAGATTATAGTTTCAGGATGATGGCAAAGGGAGATCAGAGCACTGCACTTTGCCGAACTCGATGACTTAACTTTTGCAGATGTCTGGTGTTTATGTCTGTACTGAAGTTTGTTTCAGCGCTGAGCCGGAAAGACGGTCTGTATGGCTTCGACTATCGATTTCTTCAACCTACCACCACCAACCTCCTCCTTTCCCTCATCTCCCCCCCCCCCCCCACCCCCTCCTAAAAGGAAGATGAATATGATTAAGCTCACCTGTGCACAGGTGCCATTTAATAATGACCGAGTATCTGTTTCTGTCTTACCAACCCCCCACCCCCCACACAATTGTAAAGCATATGAAACGGAAATACTTGCCAAGCTACTGCTTTGCATGACCTGACGCAGTTGTGTGATTTTTTCCTACAGGACACCTGCCCAACGGCCTGCACAGTGCAGGGTCTCAGCCCCGCCACGGGGGTCCATCCCACCACCAGACAGGAGGAGGAGGTGAAGGGGGCCACCTTCCCCACCTCTACCCGCCTCCCGCCGCCTCGTCCTTCTCCTCCTCCTCCGCTGCCTCCTCCTCCTCCCAGCGGCGCCGGCGGCGGGCGTCGCCCGCGGAAGAGGCCGACTCTCTGGAAGAGCTGGAGCCGCTGACCCCAGGCGGCGCCCACGACCCGCGCGCCGGGGAGCCCCCTTCGTACTTCTGTGTGTCGGGCAGAACTTCAGCGCCCCTGGGTCAGGACAGTCGGGACAGTTATCCCCAGGGGGGTTACGGGTACGGTGGAAGCTGCCCCCAGGGGTCGCGGCCTGCGTGGCACGGGGAGGAGGCGGAGTTGCTACCCCCGTGGTCGGCCCCCGGGTCGCAGGGGTCAGGGGGGCACACGGGTAGACACAAGCGACGGCGGAGGAGAGCGCAGGGGGAACGGGAACACACTGTGAGAGACCAGGCCACCAACACGGACCTGAGCAGTAATGGGGAAGGTGCGTGCGTGCGTGGGCCGCTTCGTCCTGTCTTTCCTTCCTTCCTTCCTTCACCATGACCCGTTGTTCTGAGACAGGAATGGTGGTCCTGCTAAGGAGATTGCATTGCGGATGGTTGGTTTCATTGTCTGTAAGAGAAATAATGCAGAATCTGCTAAGCCGATTTTTTTTTTATACAAAACTTGATAAAATGTGTCCCATCGACAAACTCTTTAACATTTTGCATTTTGGTGCCAATCAGAATTAAACGGGGAGGGGAGGGGGGGGGGGGGGGGGGGCGGAGATTTAGAAATATGTTCCGGAAGATTTCTTCAAAACTTCCACACAATATGAACTCTTTGAGGTTAATGTTTACAAACGGGGAAACGCCTACATGGATTTTCATGGAATATTGATCAACGTTGGCATTTCTTAATTTCCAAATCCCATTACGAAAACGTGCGTGGGGAAATAACTCTCCTGTCCATCCCAGCTGCTCTGGTTGTATAAGGGTTAATGACCCAACATGACCTTGGTTGAGGTCTGTGCGGTCCTAATTACCATTATAGCTCCTCTGTTCCAAACTTTTTGTTGGTTTATGATATTTTTGCGTTTTGTTTGTTGTTGTTTGTGAGTGTGCCTCAAAAAGTCTGCCTGTTCTAGTGGAACTGCACGACACGGTACAAAAGCACAGCGCAATGTAACAATATGATGCGGTAAAATAAGACAGTGATTCCATGACGGTCCAATGAGCGGCACAGAGTTGTACAGCTCAGAGCAGTAGTCATACAATACTGTTATAATACAGTGTTAACAGCCGAGTTCAGACTGCCCTTATGTTTTGTTCTGATTGGCCTTTTTTTTTTTTTTTGTTTCACCGGGCATCAAGAACACAACATTCGCTTCGTTTTCAGAGGGCACCAAGGAATACGATTGCATCGTTTTCAATATCACGTAGAAAGACAAACGGTAGCTTTGTTTCAGAGGGCTTCGGCGAGATTGCCGTATTTTGGGGCACCAAATGAGCTCAATGATTGCCTTATTTCAGAGGTAATCAAATTGCTGTGTTTTCAGCTGGGCACCCAATGAACTCCATGAATCCCTCCGCTTCAGAGCTACAGGTCATGATGGAAGAGATGATGTTATTTCAGAGGCACCAGATGTGCACGAGATGGGTATGTTGTTCCAGAGGACATCGTATGAACTCTGTTATAGCTTTGTTGTTTCAGGGGGCACCAGAGGCGTGCAGTGATTGGCTTGTTTGATGGGGCACCAAATGAATATGATGTCCTTTTTTGTTTCCTAGGGCACTGAATAAACAAAGAGATCACCATGTTTGTTTTTTCAGGGGGCACGTGATAAACGCTGAGGTTATTATCTGTTGCCCTCTGAAACAAAAAGGCCAACATGGAGATTGCGTAGTTGTTTCAGAGGGCACCGAGTGAATTCAGTGTTCGTCTTGTCGCTTCTGATGGTACTAAGTGAACTCGAGGATTACCTTGTTGTTTTAGAGGGCACAGGATTTGTTTTTTGATAGTTGCTTTGTTGTTTCAGAAGGCCCTTGACATTTTGTATGGTGTCTTTGTGGCTTCAGAGGGCACAGTATTTTTGTTGATGGTTGCCTTGTTTTAGAGGTCACGATTTTTTTTATAATTACGTTGTTGTTTCAGAAGTTTTTTTTTTATGATTGCTTTGTTGCAGAGGACACAAGATTTTGTTGACGATTGCCTTTTGCTTCAGGGGACACGAGATTTTTGTTGACGATTGCCTTGTTGCTGCAGAGGACAAGATTTTTTCTTATGATTGCCTTGTTGTTTCAGAGGAGAAGATTTTTTGCCGTGTTGTTTCAGAGAGTACGGGATTTGTTTCCCCTGACAATTGCATTATTTCGGAGATTACAGGATCCCCCCCACCCCCACCCCCACCCCCTCGATGATTGCCTTGTTTCAGAGGTAACAAGATTCCCTGACAATTGCCTTACTGTTTCAGAGGGCACGGTGGAGGCCAACACGGGCGGCAAGTCGCCGGCGGGGTCGCTGTCCAACGGGTCCGACAACAGTGCTCACAGCGACAGTGCGGCCAGTGCCGACGTCCCCTCGGTGACAGTGACAGGCAGGACAGCCTCGGACAGGCTGCTGGCCCCAGTGGCCGTGTCCCCCGTGGGGTCAGTGTGACAGACCTCGGACCTGTCCCTTCAAGGTGCTCGCTCTGACGTGTTGCCATCGGCCCAGCTGTGTTGGTCGGAAATCTCTTCGTCAGCGTCGTGGTGGCTCAGTGATAAACGGGGGGCACTCGCTATGAGCGTTAGCGGTGTGTTGCTGCTGATGGTTAGGAGATTCACGGTGACGAGTTGCTGATGAGGCAGCAGGTGCTCTCGCTGCGAGCAGCGCTGGTAAGCTTGAGGGACAACAGGCTGGCAGTGTGGTGCCATCATTTTCGTGCGTCTGCCATCAGGGATGTTGGTTTTAAAGGCAGGTCCGTGGGTGGCTGTTACGGCCCGTGTTGTATACGTAGATATTATTTATTTGCATGCAGGTGAGGGTCTGTTATTGTAAGCAAAAATAAGTGACCAGTAGCCTGTATCTGTTGACAAGGAGACCCACTTCTTCCCCGGGACTTACGTCAGGCACCTTGAAAAAATGGCATCGACTGATTTTGTATTGTTCCTGTCAAAGGCTGAATCATGTTCAGTGGCAACACTGACAGTAATCTTTCCCTCTCTGTTTCACTCGGTCGTTTATCACAAATGGGAGTCATCAAAATATACATCCTTTTATTTTGGGGGAGACGGAGTTTTAACATTGTGGTTTAAAAAAAAAAAAACCACACACAAACGTTTTTGTTGAGTGAGCAACAAACATTTCTCTGGAAGCCAGAAAAATAAAGAATGCCTGTTTGATTGAAGCAGAAAAAAAAACCCACCTCAACTCCAAACTATCATAATATACGATCATCGTTTCATTATTTTATCTATATATTTGTGCGCTTATATGTGAAAACTGCCATAAGTGGGAATTGTCAATATCCGCGATGAACTAGATATGCACCATGAGAGATTAAGAAACCCCCTTTCGGGGGGTGGGGTGGGTGTGGGACTTGCGCGCCAGGTGATGCGACCTTGTGCCCCAGTTGTACAGACGATGGGGACCGTGCCTTGTGGGTCCCCGCCAGCTACGGAGAAACTGTTGTCGGTCCAGAGACGGTGAAACCACTCAGCTGATCTACCTCTCTTTCCTTTCACACTGGAACCTGGACTTGCTGGCCTGCCGACCTCTTCAGATGCTGTGTTCAACTTGCACCCCCCTCCCCCCCACCACCACCACCGACCCCCCTCTACCCCCTCCCCGTTCCCTGCGCCGCTGCCTACCTTTGGATGGTCTGGGACCTTGGGCAGCTGTGACCACTGTCCACTCGTGTTTCGGGGTTGAAGGATGTGCCATGGAGGTGGGGCCGGATTTGGATGGGTTTTTTTTGTTTTTTTGCGGGGGGGGGGGGGGGAGGTTTACAGGGGAGGGGTGCACTCTGGTGATTCACTGCAGTCTGTGTGACAGTCCTGTAGTGTTGAATATGCAGCGTGATGTTTCGTGCTGCGTTCAGTGGACACCTTCATAAAAAACAGGGATACAACCGTGGTTGTTCTTTTGTTTGTTGTTGTACTTTCTCAAGTGCTATGAACCAAGGGTCACTTCTTACTGTTGAATCCCCCCCCTGTATGAGAACTGGCAATATCCAAGTGCTGGTGCTGACGGAACTCGAAACCCGTTTGTTTTCTTCACCATTTTGTTGTGGTCTGTACGTGTGTGCCATTGTGTGGGGGGATGAAAGCGTGACTCGACTCGTTTGCGACTGTCGATGAAAGGGACAGGTGGCAAAAAGTGAGCCGTTTTGAGTGGGACGTACTGAAAGGGAGTGAGATAAAGTGGACAGGTTTTTGTAAAATTGTGTCTCTGGGGTTGGGGGGAGGGGAGGGGGGGGCAGGAAGGGAGAATTGAGTGACGACCACAATCCTGTGTAAGAAAATGAAGAGCCATCATGGTTAACTTGATGGAAAGTTTTTGTATGGGCACCTGTAGATGAAATCAGTGCCTGTAATAGGGGTAAACTGGGAGTGAAGTCATCGTTTGTGTGGGTAAAGTGAGTGTGAAGTCGCTGCAGGTATCCATGGATAAGTTCAGGACTTGTCAGGGTAAATTGAGGGTAAAGTCATTGCTCATATCCATGCGTTAATTCGGTTCTTATATGGATACACTGAGGGTAAACTCAATGTTCGTTGGGTAAACAGTGGATAAACTGTAGACGTTTGTACGGTTGTAGTGGGTAACTGTTTCAGATGAAACGGAATGGATGGTGAAGTGAAAATCGGATGCAGCAAAATGAGAATCGGCGTTGATGGGGGTAGACCGGATCCATCAAACTAACAAAAGTTGAAAGTGTGCGAATGGGATTGAAAGGTGCGGGGGCCGAGCGTTTGTTTAACTGTGGAGGAGTGTGTGAAGAAGACATCCATATAGCTGAGGAAGTTTGCGCGTGGAAGGGGGTGTGGTGATAGCATTAAGAGGGGCTTGTCAGATCATCTAAAAAAAAAAAAAAAAGGTGTTTCATGGCTGCGCCTACACTTAACCTCCCGTAACAGAAGATGGTATATTGACGGAAAGCCTTCTGAAGTACTCGTGGAGCTTCTTTCCGTCAGTATCATATCATCGTCTCTTACGATGAATATGGATGTAGATCCTCGGTATTACATTATCGTCTCTTACGATGAATATGGATGTAGATCTACCAGATGTAGCTTCTTTAGGACTCTGGCATTTGTAGTTTAAAAAAAAAAGTTCTGCAGTCTCAGCTCGGTACTTCTCTAGAGCCGTCGAATTCCTTCCATCCTTAGCGGTCTGCGCAAGTTGCAGATAGCAAACCTGGAGAATCGTTCCAGGACAAAACAACCGTCGCGTGGTCAAATGCTGTCACACACTGCACTTCCCATGTGGACAACTTATCGAGCGCCGTAAGAGTTTTGAGTTCAAATTAAACGCTATTTCTCTGTGAAAATTCGACCTCCTTTAACAGGAGTTAACGGCTAAAACATGTTACGAATCCTGCAAGTTCGGTTTAGCGCTCCCTTTTTGACACTCGACAAATGTGACCGCTCAGGTAAACGAACGCCAGATTGACATACTCTCAAAGTTCAGCAAGTTGAACATGATCAAGGTCCGAGGCGAGACACTCGCACTGCGAAGGTGATCCAGCCAGTCGCAGCAAAGGTGAAGGTCTTGTGCTCTGTAGTCCACCATCCCATGCGATCGACCTGGTTCGAAAGAGTATTCGTCCGCGTTTTCAAGTTCAGCGTGATTTTTTTCCTGCAACTTCGAGCTATTTTCTGAAATGATTAAGTCGGAACGCCACAACGCACACTGATTTTACATGAAGTGAACCGCCGAAGCGAGGAACGACTTCCGCGTCTCGTGACCAATCGATGCGCGCTCTGCTTTCCTACGAACTCGCCTGGGGTGACCACCACAACATGGCGAGGCGTGAAAAAGTTCTTCGCGTGGTGTGGCAGGGGGTTAGGACTCCGAGATGAAGTTGAAAACAGGTGAGAATTAGGCAGCTTATTCTGGAGAACGTCGTCTGAAATTGTTGTAGGCGTTTTTTTCTTTTTTTTCTTTTTTTTTTTTTTTCCTTCCCTTTTCCCACGTAGGTCGGTCAGTGACGGGTCTGCGGGTGTACCCCGATAGATCAGGTCAGTGTGGAAAATAATGCTGTGGAGGAAATAGATGTATGTGTAGGAGTCATCGGGAATAAACGTTTAGAGAGGGGAAACGTATGATAAGATTGATCAATGTAGAGAGGAAGATAACTGATCAATGTGGAGAGGAAGATATGTATGATACGATTGATCAGTGTGTGTGTGCATGAAGTAGAACGTTTAACGAGTACATTGAAAGTCTGTGATCGTTGATAACCAATCGTGTGTGTGTGTATGTGAGTGTGTGTGTGAGTGGTGAATGTAATAAGAGGACATCATGTTTTGGTCAAAACCAGAAGCTGTACAGGATTTTTGTTCTCATACGAGTGGAAGGCGGTTTTGAGAAAAAAGGAAAAATGTGATGATGATGGTAATAGTGTGGTTTGTAGACGACAAAAATGCATGTAGAAGGATGGAGGATATGTCAGGCCAGAGGAGGGAACGCAGGGTACTTGATATGGCTCAGTAGAAACATAGGCAGGTGAGCAGGTGGGAACATTGCAGACTCGAGGGGTGTGTGTGTGTGTGTGTGTATCTGTGTGTGTTAAATGATTAATAGTCAGGAAGACGGAATGATGGACTGTGGCTACGTTGAAGTTTGCAAACCGCAGATCGGCTGGGTCAGGGTAAGGTTGTAAAATTTTGCAACAAAAAGCCTGGGTCGAGGTTGTAAGATGTTGATACGAAAATTACCAGCTGTATGATAGTGAAGATTTCGGGAGAGGGTTGTCGATGTGAACTTGCGAGTTACTGTCATGGCGTTTTTGTGTCAAATGTTTCCAACTTATTTTTTAAAGTGCCAGCTCTTTTGGAACGGATGCACTTTGAGGGATGGGGGATGTATAAATCTGTGGAAGATTTTGTCACGGAGCGCGTCTTCGCAGATTTATAGTTTAGTATTCATTGTCAGAAAGGATATCGGGATAACATGGTAAAGTGAAGCGTACGATTACAAGAAAAAAGAACAGCCCCCTAACCTTACAGGTGAAGATAAGTAGTCTTTCTCCGTGTGACTGGTTTGGCGATTACGAAATTCATAGTGGACATACGTCATAATGTATTCAACGTAGATTTAAGGGAATTATCAAATATAATTTTAATCATGCGACCTTGGCCGAGAGAAATCCAAAATTTATGATACACACGTCTTTAAGCAACACAAGAGACTCGACTGAATCCCAAAAGTCACGGTTCACACAATTTTTTTTTATCCATGTGGCTTAGGCCTAAAGGAATCCAAAAGTCACAAGCGATTTGTATAGGTTTAACGGAAACTGTCTGTCTACGTGACACGGGCAAAAGTCATGAACCATGCGTCTCGCTAGTTCACATAAGCATTACAAAATCCATACACATCTGTATCCATGGGAAACCAGCAGAAAAAAACTGTGGAAACTATCGATAAATATCTTCTTAATCTTGTCATACTAACGGAGGAAGCCATAGATACTTGCCCATATCTGTGTGGACACTTGACAAAGTTCATGCTATAGAATTCAAAATTCATGGTGAGGCCATACAACTAAATCGTTTTTCGTCTTCACGTGTTTAGCGTACCGTGAGGGAAATTGCCAGGGTATGTTGGCTACGTGACCAGATGCCGTCAAATTTTTTTTCTTTCTTTTAAGAAGAAAGTAAAGTGGGAATGAGAGTGCCAGGAAGAGTGCGACAACCCTTTTTTTCATTTGCTCAAGAAAAGAAAGAGAAAAGGTCGTGTGCAAGTGGTCCCTGTTATGTAAATATCCCATCTGGTCTGCGTGTGGATTCGTCATTCATCGTCACCATGGTCACTATCGGTTATGTGCAGATTCATTCTTCATTGTCATAGTCACTGTTGGGTCTGTACGTGGATTCATCGTCATAGTCGCCATCGTTAATTCCGCAATCCGCCGAACTGTAAAAAGAAGAGACATGGAAGGCCTTTTTTTTTTTTCACGCTGTTGACCCAGTAAACTGGTCGGCCATGTTGGCGTCACTGTCGGCACAAAACGAGAATGAAACAATGTAAAGGATTTAACTTATGAAGTATGGAGTGTATGTCTACCTATATACAGTGATACACCATGTTAAGTGTGTCCCTCACGCCAGTATTAGCAAGTAGTTCGTGCGGATCAGGTGCGATACCGGCGTGGGTGCGGTGTCGCTTTTAAGTCGAGATGCACAATGGAAAGAATGGGACCCGGACAAAAACTCGCCGGGCGGAAATGCGGGGAGGGATTTAGGGATTGGGTCCGGTCGTCAGCTTGTACAATGAAGAACAGACCGTGTTTGGGTTGTATGCTCGGGTATTTTCATGTGTTTACGTGTCTGCGTGTGTGAATTCGTTACGTGCATATGTGCTGGCACACATTTTCATCGGTGGGTAGTCTATGTATTCAAAGTCGTGTGGTTGACGCGTTTTTTGTTGTTGTTTCATAAATGTATGTACGCGGATGAGTTTGTTGCGTGAATGTCTAGGTAACAAGCTGGCCAAGTTCGATGCGATGATTTTGCTGGGCGAGTCTGTGTCCATGGGAATATTATTCCTGGATTCAGGTCGGGGGGAGGGGTAGGAGAGAGGGGGAAATACAGTGTACACGTTTGCTGCCCGTTGAGTTATTGTCCGGGTCCTGAGGAGACTGGAGTGTAATTGTTAGGACACACCGTGTACACCATCCTCACACAGAGCAGCCTACCAGGAGACTGCTGTTAACGTACGCAGGAATAAGCTGGGAGGCTGCTCACAGCTCTGACTGTAGGGGCGATTTATACTCGATAGGTGATCAAGAAATACGGAAATTGAGAAAGATTCTCTGTGTGTGTGTGTGTGTGTGTGTGTTTGAGAGATTATGTGCACGTGTGTTGGCTATGCATGTACATAATGTAATCGGCGTGGTTGATTCAACAGTACCGATTATTTTTCTTTGAAGTATTGCCATACATGGTTTTCGCAGTGT
>CM065748.1:18441049-18478549 GCA_033310375.1 Conus canariensis
ACCCAGTATCGCGACTTATCCGGGGGGGAAAAGGTCCAAGCAAAGAAGGACCAAGGCCGGAGAAAGAGCTAGTGAGATGTCGGTTTATTCCAGCGTCAACTTATCGGATCCCCGACTGGCAGGCCACTCGATTCTCCTTTGCTTGTCGACTCAAACGTAGAGTGCATCAACCACCTCAAGAACAGAAACGGGTTTAAAAATCCCCCAATCTATGTGACTATGTGAACTTTTTTTTTTATCATTAAAGAGCGATGCCGCCAAGTAACGAAAAGTATACTTAATCCCCACAGCGCGCGCCCCCCCCCCCCCCCCCCCCCCCCCTTCGATTGAAGTCTTCCAGGAGACGTATAATGCGGCGAGAACCGTACCAAGGCCAGGGGAGGTGATCTTCAGCTCCTCGGCTTATTGTAAATTACCTTTTTCTTTCTTTTATTTCTAACCGGTGTGCCAAACATAAGATAAGTGGTTTCTCGTTCTTCGTTTTCACTGTCCTAAATGTTATTCATTTTTGCCTGAAGAAGACCCAAGAGGTCGAAATGCATTGTGTTTTGTCCTGTACTTTTGTTTGTCTGTGTCCTTGGCGGTAACTAACCCCCTCTCTGTCTAAATTTTGCTTCCATTTTCTGCCCTCAGTCACTCCGTTTTGAAACGTAAATTACCCTGTAAAATGAATCGTCCAAAAATCCGAGAAGCGGTTCTCCAAACTTAAGGCATACCCACCTAAAAACAAAACAAAACAAAAAATCTGCATGAGCAGCAGATAGGTTTTTCTTTTAACGCCCCCCCCCCCCCCCCCCCCCCCCTTTTTATTCTTATTTTTCTATTTTTTCCCTTGAGAAGGGGGGGGGGGGGGGGGGGGTCACTTACACAAAGCTTGTGAAATGAAACATGATTTGGAATGCTAAGTTTGATGGGGATGTTTATAATTAGAGAAGTAAATAAAGCATCAAACTTTTTTGCCCTTCCAAATGTTCTCCCTCTAAAGGATATCGTCTCAGCGCTGTCACTAAGACACATGTACTATGGTACATCTACTCACTGCCCCTCAGTCACATCTTCAAAGCGTGTTCACTTCTTTTTTTCATGAAATGGGTCACCATAAGCCACCAAAGCATTGAAGGAACAACGTGTTATCATACTTAATAAGAAAAACAGATTCACAAAAAGACTCCTGGTGAGATAAACAATTTACAACATCGAAACTAAGCAAGCATGTACACAATTCACCGAACGGAATTAACATACTGAGTAAAACAAAACAAGGAATAGTAAAGACAGAATACGCTAGCTAACACAGAAACACCGAAACAGATGGCCGCACCCACCTCCCACACCCAAACTGCCCAGAGAACTTGTCGCCACCTAAACCTGCTAAAATGGAACAATGGAATGTGATTAAAAGAATTAAGAGAAGGGAATTCCACACACTGTCAATGTGACTCTATTATCGGTGAAAGATTTCACGTAGGAACTCTTCGAAACTTTGAGGTCACAAGATTATTTTCATTGATATCCATAATCCTTCTTAATGTTCTGAAGAACTTTTTTTTACATTTATTTATTTATTTGTTTGTTTATTATCAATATTATTATTATAATCATTGGAGTACATTTTCAAAACGAGTTTCCATCAACTTAAGAGGATTGAAAACAGCATTGTCACATACCCCGAGCAGAGTAAATACAGAGGCAGGTGCTGCTTTTTTGTGTGTGTTTTTTTTCCACACGATGAGACACGATTCAACACAGGCAGCACCCTCGCATGCGCACCTTCAATCTCCTTCCTCCTTTTAGATGCATGCAACAGGTAAGCTACGCACTACCGCCACGAAGGTTCGATCACTACAACTCTCGCCTGCACGTAAGGGGAAACAATGTCCCTCTCGACGATTTTCGACCCGTAGTTGTCTCCCTTAACCTGTATAAATGCTCAACCACGCGGGACAAAGATTTTAGAAATAGACTTCTGGGTTATACTTAATGTTTTGAGCGCAGTCGGCAGAGAGGGGCCTTACCAGGGCAGACATCAGGTCAAAGCCAGTGCCCTACACAATTTGTAAACACACACACACACACACACACACACACACACACACACACACACACACGAGGGACAGAAGAGAGAGAGAGAGAGAACGAAAGAAAAAGGGAAGAATTTCTAAAACATTTTATAAAAAAAATTGAAATTGCTTTAAAACATTTCTTTCGTAAAATCTCAGATCAGACGAAAAATCGTACAAATTTTCGGAAGCTCAAAAACCACAATCCCGCGGGACATCTCTGAACAAGATGTTCATGGAGTCTGCTGTAAGGTATGTCTGGCATCATGCAAGTGCCAGCACACTCTAAGGATATGTCTTATTTATAGTATGTGGTGCTTCACAACGAATGGCACCATGGAGCTTCATCGCTCTTTAAAAGAAATGAGCGAGTGTGAAATACGTGTCCTGTGTACACACGGCACAAAACTATTCTTTACGTCCCTTTCTTTTCCTCTATCTCTATTTCTGTTCGCCTTTTCCTTCAATCTGCCTCTCCTTTTTTTCAATTTCCCCATTACACACGCACGCGCGCACGCGCGCGCGCACGCAGGCAGGCACACACACACACACACACACACACACACACACACACACACACACACACACACACTTAAACACGTATTCGTCCGTTCACATTTATTTTGTTATACGTCATTATCTATAGGTCTGTCTTTGTCTTTTCTTTCATGTCATCAGTCCCAAAGACGGTCTATGACCGAAACTTTGACGATTTCTGTTCTGTTCTGTTTGTTTTTTCATTGTAATCTTCAATACTCCTCAAACATCGTTTTCATTTGTGAGAAAGATCGCCGGTCAAAAAAATGTTTTCTTGTTCTTTGCGGCGTCAGTGGCACATGATAAGAACTCCAAGGTTTCGACGGATTCCAGTCTGCTATCCGTCTGTGAGTTCTAGCTCTCTTGTTAAGTGTTCTTTGATCTGTGTCTGAGCTTTAGGTTTCACATCAGTGTTAGGGATAGAGGATCTGCTAGATTCTTAATTCAAGACTTTTTTTTTTTTTTTTTTTTGCGAGTTGATCAACCACGTCGTTGCCTCGAATGCCAACATAACCAGAACTCAAGCAAAAGCTATGTTGTAACCAACAGATTTCAGAGAGCTGTACAGTTCAAACAAACGCAGAAGTTTAGACTGCGCAAGTTAACAGTCAGCAATGGTGTTCAAAGCCGAAAAGAAGTAGGAATGAAGACGTCTTCCTGTTGTGATTTAGAGACATGTGAAGTGCCAGGACCCAGACTGTGAGCTCAGCAGTACAGATGGCGCTGTATGAAGGGGGAATGTGTTTCGACCATCTCTGAGAGGGAGCTGCTGAGCAATACGCAACAGAAGCAACTCCCCCGTCAGGTTGGAACCATCAGTAAATCATTCTGTAAAGGATGGGGAATTTAGAACGAAGTCCTGCGAAAACAGAAATGTCTTGTACGCCAGAGAGCTGGTGGAACCTTTGCGGTAAGAGGCCAGGGTCAAAGCGAATTTCCGGGATGTAGAAAGTCCACGGTGGGTCATGAAGAAATATGGACGAATCATGCACACCACTCAAAAGTCTTTGAACTGTTCAGATGGGGAAGAATACAGTTCCCAAAGGCAGAATGGAACGCGGGTTGTCTTCGAATTTCCTAATGAATTTCGTTTTTTTTTTTTTTTTTTTTTTTTAAAGTATTTAGTATGGTTTTAAGGTTCCGAAAATTGATTCAAACAATAATTCAAAGAAAATTTCAGCCGACGGTTTTCAAAATGATGCTTCATCTGCTTCCGCATAAAGACTGTATAGACAAGTGATTTCAGTACGCCCCCAAAATGAAGCCCTTGATGGTGGTGAGAGAATGTCAAAATGTCTGTTCTAAATCAGCCATCTTATTTCGCCCGCAAACCCCACTTTTCACATAATCAAATTTCTTTAACCAAAAAAACAGCTAAAAACCTACAAAATCAAAAAACTTAATCACATGAAAAGTGGGGTTTGCGGGCAAATAATATTGCTGCTCTAGAACCAGACATTTTGACATTCTCTCTGATTAATCTTCTATCTCAAGCACTACTAACAAATCAGAACAAACTGGCTTTCCGTCTTGGTTAGTTATTTTTACACACAATGAATTTATATCCCCACCAACTAATTCTTTAAATTGACTGTTTTCACCAAATGTGTTTAACTGATAATCGCAAAACCCCACCTTAGTTGATGGGAGTGCTCTTAGAACTGTAGATGGCTGACCATTAAACAAATTAGCATCTGTTTTTAATTCACTTAAATGAACATACAACCTTGGGTTAATTAGAAAATCGGATGGTCTACTACCTACATACTCATAAAGACCACTTTCTACGTACTTATGTGTTTTAATATGATACGTTTCATCACTAGTATGAAAGCCCAAAATTCGTGCAAGGCTTCTAGGAAAAACGTACTCCCTTCTTTCTTCTGGAAGATTCATAGTAATTATAAGATTTGCCTCATTAATTTTTAACTTAATGCCAAAATTGCTGAATACTTTTTTTTAAAGAACAAAAGTTGTAAACCATCTGGTATTTTTAACTGCTTTAATACATTACCTTGTTCGTTCTTAACATCCACCCAGTTATTCTTAGCTTTTTCAGCTATATTAATCCACTTTATTTTAAAACCGATTTCTCTAAGAGCAACCCTATTATCACCGCGCCTATTGTTAATTGGATACTTTAAAAACACACGTGTGTTTTGTTTAGTTATATAAATGTGCATCCTTTTTAAATCCTTTTTTTTTAAATCTATTTAAAATGGAACCTTTTAAATATAATGAAAGTGTCGCTTACGATATAGGAGGGGTTTATGAGCCCAAATCGTTGGACTTCAGTAACCTAACCATCGCTGTAGATGAATCATATGGCTTCCAAGCCAGACTTGTATACCCACTAACTAGATATTTAAATCCTCCAATAAAGAGTGATAGAGTGCCATCAGCATGGTCAACTCATCCCATGGCTTTTTACCAGAATCAGTTAAATTTGCAGTTTACTGCTCAACCACGCTGCGGTGTTTCTATGCAACCATTTAACACCTATCTTAGTAAGGTCGGTATTACTTTCATGTTTATTACCAGTATAGACGCATACTAACTGAACTACAGGTACGCCTCCCCAACGACAACGCGTTTAATCCATTTCTCAGCCCAATGGACAATAATGCATATGAAAGAATCTGCAACGAATTTAACATTAAACCTTCAACTGACTTTAGACAAAAGTTAGACCGCAATCACGGGTTAGGCACATTGTATTTGTGGGGCACACGTAGAGAATATAATTTTGACTACTGGCCTGGCCACACCTCTTTTCAACCAAACTCCCAAGTTAGATTGGGGTCAATAGAACAAAAACACCCAATGCTTGGGCAACATTTATCTTAGATGAAAGTAAAGGCCTAACAATGCCAGGAGTGCAAAGACTCAATGACTCCATACGGACGTACGTTTGGTGTCTATTAGGAGCGCAAGCACAGACCAAGTCTAGCATAGTGGATCAACCTACAGGCTTTGACGCCAGAAAACAATTTCTAGCCAATTTAGAAGATGCTATTAACTCTGCTGTTGATTTGCCTTCCAGCATACAAAGGTACCAAAACGTTCTTTCACATGCTAGGTCAAAGGTTGACTTTGTTGTGGTCCATGGATTATACATGCTGCCTTCTGACCTTAGACTACAGATTGGCATGATACAGAATTATAATAATGAAATTCTCATAGCCGGAGACGACCAAAACTTAGGGCACAATCAAGGCTTAAACACAAGGCCCGCACCAGCCATTTTAAAAAAAGCATCCAGCCCAGAACAGCCGGAAAGCGACCCACCACCAGCTATAAGCAGCCCGCAGCCAGAAAGCAGTCCACCACCGCCTGTTGATGTACCTCACCCCGACAGACACACTAGCGAAAAGACAGCCCTTGTTGTGTTTTTAACTTTTACTGGACTGGCTATACTTTATTTCACTAAAAATTAAACCGGCAGCCAGCACCCCCAAAGTCCACAGATGGTCGGCCATATAACCAACCACTTTGCCTATAGTAGACAAAACCCAACTAACAACACTGCCTATTATGCCAGGCAGAGCATCAAGCGCTTTGGCAGCTAACTTCTTTAATAGGTTTGCTAGATGGTGCAGTTGTTTTCTAATCCAACTTTTACCAGGCTGAGGCGTTGGAGGCGCTACTGACCCTGTTGGCGCACTGCCGGTTAATGCATAAACCAGTGTAGAGATAGCAAACCCAACGGCCGTTAATATACTAACTATTGTAATCCCCTGCTCTCTGAACAGAATTCTTATTCTTTCTGCTAGCGTAGTATTTTCATGAAGGATTCTGTTTATAGTCTCTTTGATTCTGTTTGTTTGTGATGCTATTTGTTCTCTGTTAGTAGACAGCGCTTCTAACCTGGCTGCCCTTTCTAGCATTAAATCCTGTATTTTCTGCTGTATTCTGGCCTTTTCTTCTAACCCTAAATTGTTATCATCTGCATTAGCCAGTTTATTTTTTTCTTCTATCTCTCTATCCAACTCGCCAAGTTTTGCCAAATTGTTTGTTAGTTCACCCCTTATAGTCCGTAGAGCAGCATTAAGACCCCTGATTTCACGCATAGGCAATGGAGAATCGCCAATTGTTTTTAAAGCCGTTTCTTCATTAAAACTTGTTTCAACTTCTGTTATTGCTTCATCTGTTCTTTGACCTAACTCTTCAGTAGAAAACATCTGTATTTCAGACCGTGTTGGCAACCTCCGCTCCACGTTCTGTAAAACTCTAACGGCCTCAGGCTTTAGATTTGTAATGTTTAATCGTTCTGCATCAGCAGCAGGGAGTCTTTGTTTAATTGTACTTAGACTTAAAAACCTAGTTGGGTTTTGCATTGAAGTAACTCTTACACGGTCCCCTTTAGTTTTTATATACAAATGACCGCCGTCTTCTTCAAAATCGTTAGGATCAAGTACGTCCGGTAGCTTTCGCCCTATACTTCTATATAATGATTCAATTCGTTGTCGCAATAGTTCTTGACGGGCTTTAGGGAGTGAAGAGCCTACTCCTACAAGTTCTTGACGAGCTCTAAGGAGTACAGAACCTGCTCCTACATCTTGACGCTGTCTAGGGAGTAAAGAACCTGCTCCTTCAAGTTCATCTCGCAATGAACGACCCAGTTCTGTTTCTTCTTCTTCTTCAATAGGATCAACCGCGTCAAAATCTTCATCAGCCATATTTATATATTTATTATTTTTTGTTTTATAAAAATGAACTCATACGGTTGCGACCTTGATCCATACAGAAAAGCGAAGGATCCCCATGGCATAAAAGGCATAAGACAGACTGTGCGTGTTGTAAATAATCCATCAACAATTGAGCCCAATGAAATATTAACAGTAAGATTTAGTGACCTTGGGCCTGACGATGTTATAATGCCAGGCACTGCCAAGCTATCATTCAAAATAAATATTGATTCAGTGGATCCTAATGCCACTGTCGTTGCTAACCTGGGCAGGGCCATCATTAAAAATATGGTAATCAAACTGGAAGGTAGAGAAGTCTTCTCACTGAGTAGCGCAGACATTTTTAATCTCTATTCTGATCTGTGGCTGCCTAGAACAGAAAGAAAAGACAAAATCTTTCAGGGGATCCAGAGCCCAAACGGTCTTAAGCACAGGCTTAATGCTGCAGATGCAAAGGAAGACGAGGGAGACCAGGCAATAGCGCGAGCATTTAAGAACAGATTTTGCATCCCTCTAGATTTTGAACTGTTAAAAACCCATCAGCCATATTACCAAGGCGCACTAAGAGACAGACTTACTTATGAACTGACATTCAATGACAGCCGGTCTGTTATTCTATCTGAAGACCCCTTAGCCAAATACACTGTTAGTAACATCTCTCTTAATTTTGACGTTGTTACTAACCCCGAACTGGCTAGAACAATCATAAACCAATATAAAAGTAAGACGGTTGTTTACTTTGAAAGAGTTTTACACCACAGTCTGGCGATTAAAAACAAGCAAGACGCTGTCTGGGAAATAGCTATAAGCAATTCTTTAAGGTCCCTAAAGGGGGTTCTCTTGCTATTTACTAACCCCCCAGCTCCTTTTAAGAGGGAATCTGAGGTGTTTTACAACCCAAAAATTGAGCAGTTGTCTTGCACAGTAGATGGCAAGCCTTTTCAGCTGTATTCAGCTGGACTTTTACCTGACCAACACTTTGATGAAATAAGAAAATTGTTTGCTGGAGGCAGACAAACAGATCCCACAGCTGATCATGTGTGTAAAAAACTTCACCTTCACGATGTAAGACTCGAAGATTGTCTAACAGACAAATATGGACTATGGCTGGATTTTAGGTCCACGTATGACAACAGACTGCACGGGAGTGGAAGAAGGGTAAGGTCAGATGGCATAAGCATACAGATTAATAAGGAAAAGGAGGAGAATGGTCAGATACAAATGCACGTTTCTGTGGTTTGTGACGCTCAGCTGAACATTGAAGAAAATAGACTGAAAGAAATAGCCTATTAAAACAGATGGATAGTTTGAACTTTTTGCCCAAAGACCCGCACTGCTCGCTTATTTGTGGGATTACTGGGTGTGGGAAAACTGTCTTCGTGCTTGATTTGTTACAAACAGTCTACAGGTTTCATTACGAGTACATTGTTATATTCTGCACAACCATTAAGCACAACAAGTCTTACAAAGAAAGGCAGTTTGTTTGGACAGACGAGAATATATTTTTAGTTGATCCTACTGACAAGCTAAGCGACTGTTTAGAACATTACTATAGGTTATTTGAGGGAACTGAAACGCTGTTTATTATTGATGACTGTTCAGCCGAACAAGACATTGTTAAAAAAAGAAGGACTCTGTCTAAGCTGGCCTTTAGCGGAAGACACGCATTAGTTTCTGTGTGGCTCTTAACTCAAAAATACAATGCTGTCTTAAAAGACTTTAGATCGCAGTTAAAATCGGTTGTGTTATTCTATACTAAGGACAAGGATAGTTTTGAAGAGTGTTTAAGTGAAAACTATATAATCAGGGACAGGGATGAACTAAAAAAAATAAAAGAGCAGTTAGAAAAATCTAAGCACGCTAAACTATGCTTACGGACTGACCAACCAGTTCAATACGTTTGCTTATTATAGATTATTATAGACTTTATAATAAATTGTTTATAATAAATTGTTTATATTAAAAAATGTCTCGAGGGCCAGAATCAAAACCAGAGTTAGCTCCTAAATGCGTTTCAGTAGAGCTAAAAGACCTAGCAGACACAACTGAGTTTGATCTAATAGGAGTGGCAGGAAATGTTTATGGATTTGAGTACACGGAAGATGGGGTTTACAAACGAACAGAAATTGAAGACAAAAAACTGCAGCAATATCCCACCCTAGAAGAGACAAGAAATCTAAGGGCAAACGATTTTGGCAAATACGAATACAAACTTCATAAACGAGAGAATGCCTGGGCGTTGCTTCCTGACATTAACTGGGATTTAAAGTTTGAACTACGAAGCCCCTATGTATACTTTGGTAAGAAAAACAATTTTAGAAAAGCTTTGAATGAAGGACACCTTCTTGTTAGCCTAGTCCCAGGAACACAACAGAAAAAGCAGATTGAAATAACTAGGCGGGGCTCTGAGTATATGCTGCGGAGAAAGCAGCCCTTAGCTGAAGTGGGGGATGACACCGTTGGCTTAGAATTTAACCCAACGCTAGAATCACTGCCTAAAAAAATGACGATGTTTTTTCGCTTATTTATTACTCCAAGGGAGTCTGATCCTAGTTTGCCAGAGCATACGTTAATCAGGGGCGTACAAATAAAGTCTGAAAAATTGGACGAACCTCTTAGGCTTGTTATTGCTATTACTAAAAACGGGGATGAAATAAACACTTCTGTGTCTTCTGACAAAGTTACTGTGATGGTTGACAATGCTAAACTAACAGTGCTTGATTTTATTTTCATTAAGTATGTTGATTTTATTGCGTTTTACTCTGTTGATGAAGTGCTGCCAGAAGGGTTAATAAGAAGATATGTACAGGATTAAAAAAATAATCTTGTTTAAAATGGAAGACGGTCAACAGTTTAGATTAAAGCACATGACTGAGCTTGAAGAGGAAATAGAAAGTGATTTGAACAAGTATAGGGTTACTAGAAAGAAATATGCTAAAGCTTTGAATGCTCTTTCTTATATAATCACCGGCTCATCGGTTGTAGCCAGCTTAAGCACTGGGTCTAGTGTCGCTCTTTTAGCTACTGGAGTTGGGACACCGATGTCCATAGCTTTTGGGAGTGTTGGTTTGGGTTTAGGTGCCATGTCCACGATTGTAAGTGCCGTTTTAAAAAAGCTAACGCCCAAATGACAAAAGCACACTGCCATTGTAGCCCTAGCAACGCAAAACTTCATTCATTAAGGCTGATTATAAGCAATACATTGCTGGATGGAAAAGTAACAGACGAAGAATTTAAACGAGCCATGGCTGACGGCGATGATTACAGACGACAAAAAATTGACCTCCAAAAGAAATGGAGAAAGACTTTTACTTCACAACAGGTAGACACTGAAGCAATCAGACAGAACATTGCAAAGCAGAACCTTGCAAAGCAGAACCTTGCAAACGATCAACTAACCCCAAAATAGGTTAAAAAAAAAAAAAAAGTTGATTTAATTATTGTATTACTTATATATTTGATCTTAAAAATGACGACCAAAGTAGTTACAGAGCTTAAAAATATATGCTGCGCCTTAGAGTTAATGATGGAGCGGGGGGCTAATAAAGAAGAGTTAAGAAACAAGTTTGACGAATTAATTGCGGATCTTTTTGAGCACACAGATATTCGTGAAAGTGTAACGTAATCAGTAAAATGCCAGATTCTTGGCCCAACCCAGTTATAAAGTGTATTGCAATTTTAGTTAATATTATGGCTCCTGATGACGCTGAATTGTCTATTTTTACTAACTCTGAAGGAGTAGCTATTCAATTTAATAAATATTAGCTAAATTTTATTATTTATTTTTGGTATTACCTCAAATTAATAAATATTAGCTAAATTTTATTATTTATTTTTTGTATTACTTATATATTTGATCTTAAAAATGACGATCACAAAGACGCTGGATGAGATATTTGCCGAACCGGTGGGCAATATGTTTAGTGAATTAGACATGGACATTATTAACCCCACAAATGTTCATGAAAGCGTAACACATGCCATTTCTAAAATCCCAGAGTCTCTTCAAATTGGCCCACCAGTAAAAGTGTTGTTGGCCATTCTGATTGAATATATAACCCCCGATGATAAAAACATGCAAGTCTGGGTTTCAACTAGACAGAAAGAAGTAATCAGCTATTACGACTTTAATTCTGAATGGGCTGATTACATGCTTACACTGTTTAACCATGCAAGTGAAGAAGCGAAATTACGCGGCTCCGGCTGGTCTGAAGGAACAGTCCTTGAAATCAGATTAAGACAAAGTTCTATCCTATAGTCGGCAATTCTTACATCCCTCTCCCAAGAGAGTTAGAGTTAAAACGAGCAGTCTTAAACATACATAATTCAGATAACTTATGTTTCATGTGGTGTATTTTGACGCATTTACGCCCAGTTAAAAATAATGCAAACAGAGTATCTAATTATGGGCAGTATATAAATGAGCTGAACTTTAATAACATAAACTTTCCAGTAAGCATAGACAGTTTAAGCCAGTTTGAAGAGCAAAACAAACCAATAACCGTAAACGTATACACATGGTCTGTAGCAGACAATCTGCGGCCTCTAAGGATTTCTCCAATTTAGGTAAATCCCTTAACAAGCATGTAGACTTGATTCTGTTTACAGATGGTTCCAAGAGCCATTATGTATTAATCAGATCAATTAGCAGACTTATGGCTTATACTACAAACAATACAGCTAAACAAGTGCTTTGTAGAAGGTGTTTGGTTAGAATCCCATCTATAGAGGCAGCTGCTGAACATAAAAACATTGTAAAAGTTTTGTAGACTGTAAAACCGAACTTCTTACACCTAAACCAGGGTCTAAAGTTAGTTTTAAAAACATACACAAAGTGCAGATGAGACCATACGTAGTTTATGCTGACTTTGAAGCGATTTTGCCACAGTACTATGGCCCTCAACAACTAGAAGAACAAAACACAGCTTTATTAACCCACCATCAGATTTGTTCTTATGCGTTTGTTGTTGTTAGACCAGATGGGGCACACACACAACCAGAGTTTTACAGAGGCCCCAACGCAGCCGGTCGATTTTTACAACACATGAAACACCTTCGCAATCAATTCTCTATTCAGCTGAATCTCTCAGACATTAGATGACTCCTGAAGATCAAAGGCGCTATGAATCATCTACACACTGTTGGATATGCGGCTCAGAGCTAACACCTAATAGTAAAGAAAACCCAACAGTAAAGGACCACAATCACATTACTGGCAAATTCAGGGGAGCAGCACACAACAGTTGTAATCTTCAACTCAAGGTTGACCCCAAAAAATGGAAACTGCCTATCCTCTTTCATAACTTACGAGGCTATGATTCTCACTTTATCATGCAAGCAATAACTTCTGAATGTAAGAGGGTTAGCTGTATTGCACAATCATCAGAAAAGTACATGACCTTTACTGTGGACCGTTTATCCTTCTATGACTCTGCCCAACATCTGATGGGGGGCTTAAGCAAACTAGCAGAATCTCTACAAGACTGCCCAATAACTAAAAAATATTTTAACTCGGCTTTAGTACGTAAAGGCGTTTACCCTTATGAATACATGGACTCGTGGGACAAGTTTGATGAGCCAGCGCTGCCAGCAAAAGAAGACTTTTACAGCCGTCTTACGGGCAAAGGCATAACTGACTCGACTATGAATACGCACAGAAAGCCTGGACAGAATTACACTGTCGAACAATGGGCGATTATCATGATCAATATTTATTGGCTGACGTGTGTTTATTGGCAGACGTCTTTCAGAATTACAGATCTACATGCATGAAATATTACGGCCTAGATTCATCACATTACATTTCTGCCCCGGGGTTGTCTTGGGACGCCTTCTTAAAGTCTACAAACATTGAGATTGACTTAATATCTAATCTGGCTACACTTCAGATGATTGAAGACGGCCTAAGGGGAGGCATTAGCATGGCCTCGCACCCTTACTGCAAAGCCAACAACAAGTATTTAGATGACTATGATCCCACTAAACCATCTATCTAATGTACTTAGACGCCAACAATCTGTATGGGTGGGCCATGAGCCAGGCACTGCCATTAAGAAACTTTAAAATGTTCGTAGGATCTCATGACGTTAATAAAATGTTAAGTTATCTACTACGTCTTACGCCTGATTATCCAATAGGACTAATCTTAGAGGTAGACTTAGAATATCCTACAGAGTTGCATGACCTCCATAATGATTACCCCCTAGCGGCAGAAAGATTAAAGATGAGTCCCACAGAACCGCCTAAACTCGTGCCTAATCTTCGCCACAAGACTAAGTACGTATGTCATTACAGACTGCTACAGTTTTACTTAAGACACGGACTGAAACTTACTGCCGTTCACAGAATAATTACTTTTGACCAAGAGCCCTTTATGAGGCCATACATTATGAAGAATACTGATCTTAGGACTAAAGCCACTGACGCTTCAGAAAAAGACTTTTTTAAACTAATGAACAACAGTTGTTTTGGCAAAACCATGGAGAACGTACACAATCGTAAAGATGTAAGATTAGTTACAAAAGAAAAACAAGCAATTAAGCTGGTCTCTAAACCTAACTACCAAGACTTTAGAAGATTTAGCGACAGCCTGGTTGGCGTTATGATGAAGAAAATGTGTGTAAGGTTGGACAAGCCGGTGTTTATTGGGTTTACTGTGTTAGAGCTGTCAAAATTGTTAATGCTTGAGTTTCTGTATGACTACTTTAAACCGCTGTACCCAGAATCAAGAGTTCTTTACACAGACACCGACTCTTTTATTCTGGATGTTCCAACTGAAGACTTTTATAAGGATTTAGAAGCAGAAGTAGCCAAAGGAGCCGATGGGTGGTACGACACATGTGACTACCCAAAAGACAGTTCTTTACATTCAACTGTAAACAAGAAAGTAATTGGAAAGATGAAGGATGAACTTAATGGAACAGTTATACAAGAATATGTTGGTCTGCGGTCAAAGATGTATAGCGTTGCTAGCCAAACTCCGTAATGAAGAAGGCTAAGGGCATAAGTAAAGAAGTTGTAAAAAAAAATATAAGTCACAACAACTACAAGCAGGCTCTCTTTGAAAACAAAGTATTTCATCACACAAATGTTAATCTGCGCTCTACTCTTCATCAAGTAAACACAACTGCTGTTAATAAGAAATCACTCGTCTCTAACAATAACAAGCGAACTTACGTTAATCCTGAGTTTTCATACGCTATAGGTCATTGGAGAACTGACTTAAGATCTTAACTAGTACTTAACTAGTACTTTACTTAAGATCTTAACTAGTACTTAACATGACTTGCACTTAACTTGCACTTTACTTACACTTAACTTGTTATAACTGACTTTACTTGTACTTAACCAGTACTTAACTTGTACTTAACACATTAAAAAAACTAATTCAGTAAAAATAATGGGTTTACAGAAGGAGGTTGTGCTTTTTTTGCAGAGGCTGGTTCTTCTTCTTTTACTGTTTTTGTGGGGGTTTGTGACTTTGTTGCTAGGTATGGGTTTAGACACTTGTATGCCAAAAACCCCCCACCAACAACAACACCCCCCAATACATAATACATTTTATAGTTGATGTGTTGTTGTTGGTGACGGCGGCGGTGCTGGTGGCGGTGTTGTATTACTATCTACCAATTTTTGTTTTGCTGCTTGGTTTGCTTTTTGCAGTCCGTTCCATTCAGCTAGTTTACGACCGGCCTCAACACGCTCAGGACTTTTAGCTTTAGTAACACTACTCACTTGTGGGGCACTCACTTGTGGGACACTCACTTGTGGGGCATTCTGTGGAGCCATATTCTGCTCCTGTGGAGTCTTCTCCTGCTCGCTCATTTTTTTTAGTGCGATTAAAATTAATATGATTAAAAGTAATTAATCCCATGATGAATGGGCATAACAACGTCCGAAATCTATAATACATGTCACATGCAAGAGATTCTAGGGACTTGGTTAAAACCGGATCTTGTGATAAGTCATATTTTAAATCTTCTTCTGAATCAATCGGTGCTATCTTGCCTACTAACTTAGCATATAAACTAATCATTGTCTGTCCCACCGATCTAACCATTTTTGACCCTAGCTGTGCTTCGTACCTAGCGTAATACTTCTCAATGTCTGATGTAGACAATTGCTGAATCTGTTCAATACTTAGTTCAGTGCCTAAATACTGCCTGGTTTTCCCACATGCAGCCAGAGAGTATAATCTTTATGACAGAGGTTTGGGTCTGCTGCCTCCTCACACTTTAATAGCTCGTCGCAATCCATTTTTAAACTCTTTTTAAAAACGATAAAAATAATAAAACCTTTTTAAAACCATGAGTTTAACGCTGGTTAATTATGCAGTGCCTATTGTTGGCGTTATAGTTTATTCAACCCTAGCAAAATGTTTGTTAATATAACCGCCCAACATGGGAAAGATAGAAGATTCGCCGAAACTAGTTGCAACCTTATTTTTAGCTCTAGCAACAAAAGATTATCTGATTAAAAAGCACATAGACAGTATTTCATATTATGATTATTTTAATTATTTTTTTAGTTAATAAAAACATGAGCACCGCAAAGATCATCAATACTATTTACCACTCTGCTGTAATCAGCGGTCTTAGTACAGGGTACAGCGTGTTAGCAAAAAACATGTTTAAGATGAGACCAGCTGATCTAGGAAGGTTAGACACTGAGGATGTTGTTAAGGTTATAGCTGTAATAACGGCAGGGATTGCCTCAAAAGACTTTCTTGTTACACAGGGGATTATCCCAGAAAACATCAATGCATAGAAAGATTAATGCATAGAAATATTGATTTATAAAAAAAGATTCATTCTAAAAAAATATTGACTTATAAAAAAGATTCATTCATTTATAAAAAGATGTCTGGATTAGTTCTGATGGTGGGGGGAGCTATTGTTAATGCGTTGGCTTTCTCTGGCAGCAATTACATGTTTAGTAAACTGCGGTCTGATGAAGAAAGAGAACGTCATAACAAGGCAATGGAAGAGTTAGCTAAGGCAAAAGACGCTTACGAGAAAAGGAGAATTGCTCACTTAGACTTTATTAATAAAAAGTTAAGAGAACAAGGACATGCAGAGCACACATTTACAGCGTTGAAGCAATTAATGAATATTACTTAGTGACAGGAAAGAAGTTTCTAACATTGTCACCGCCAGAACTGTCCGACTTTTATGAACCATCTGAGGATCAGAAAATGGTAGAAATAGGCTTTATTATAGGCGCTATGGGAGCATCTTTCTTCTTGCATATTCAATCTAAAAACAGTTAAAATGTAATAAAAAAAAAACAACAGTCCCTTCTTATGGACGATACGAAGTACAAAATATATTATTCTCCTAGAGGGTATTGGAAAGGAAAGGCTGCTATTGATAAACTGAGTAAAGCTGCTAGGGTGTCTGAATCAGAAGCGAAAGACTGGCTTTCAAAACAAGCGATCTGGCAAATATATCTGCCTGCCCCAAAAAGAATAATAAGGCCTCGATTTGTTAATTCAGTTCCTAATGACACCCACCAGATGGACTTGTTGTATCTTCCACATGACAAAGTTAGAAGAAAAAAGTTTAAGTATGCTCTTACAGTTGTTGACATGGCTTCAAGGTATAAAGATGCTGAGCCTTTAACAGATAAAAGCTCAACTGCTGTGGCTGTGGCTTTACAACAAATATACATGCGAGGCCCATTAAAGTATCCTAGGATGATTCAGGTTGATGATGGGAAAGAGTTTAAAGGAGCTGTAAACCAACTGTTTTTAAGACATCGGGTTACAGTTAAGAGAGGGATCCCAGGCAACCATCGCTCCCAGGCTCTAGTAGAAAACTTTAATAAGAATCTAGCTGAACGTCTGTTTACCTATCAATATCACAGAGACCTTATGGACAAAACACGCAACACAGAATGGGTCAGAAGGTTGCCAGCAGTCTTACGCGCCATGAACAATGAAGAATTTAAAGCAACAGGCCTTAAGCCAGTAAACGCGATCAAACTAAAAAAAATTAGCATTACTGAAGACATCCAGAGTACTCAACAACTCTTGCCTTTTGGATTAAAAGTAAGATACTTGTATGCGCCTGGAGAAGCAGAAGGCGATGTTAGAATTAGAGCCACAGACCCTATATGGAGCGTAGATGTATATGAAGTTGAAAGAATTATGAAAACAGCCCCTCCTGTGTATTATTTAAGAGAGACTCTTTCTTCTAAAAAGCCTGCCCCTAAAAGATCGTTTGTTCGCGAAGAGTTGCAAGTTGTTCCGCCAAACACAGTGCCTATAAGTTAATCAGAGAGAATGTCAAAATGTCTGGTTCTAGAGCAGCAATATTATTTGCCCGCAAACCCCACTTTCACGTGATTAAGTTTTTTGATTTTGTAGGTTTTTAGCCGTTTTTTTGGTTAAAGAAATTTGATTATGTGAAAAGTGGGGTTTGCGGGCGAAATAAGATGGCTGATTTAGAACAGACATTTTGACATTCTCTTGGTGCGGAACATCAGTTTTGAGCTGGGAATGTCTTGCAGAACCATAGACGACACAGGCGTGGTCTAGTGTGGAGCAGATCAGAGCCCTGTAAAGATGGAGAACAGTTTTCTCTTCAGCGTCCCAGTCCATACACATCACAACTCGCAGAATGTTCATTGCTTTCTGACAAGAAGTTTTTAAGCGCTGGATGTGACTTTTACAAAGTTCAGTTGTTGATAGAGGACAACTCCCAGAAATCTGCCTTCTTTCACAGCTGGAAGGGTGGATTTATCCAGACGATATTTCAGGGCCAGCAAAACGCTGTCGAGAATTCTGAAAGTGGATATACTGAGTTCTGATTGTTGAAAAAGTTAATTTTCTCTGCCCACTGTCGGATCTTATCCACGGCAACACTGGTGTCGACGTTGTTCTCCAGCATAGTGGCTCCAACTGTGTAGAGTACAAAGTCGTCAACAAACAGAGAGGACTCGGAACCTTGGTCTACAGATTTGTCTGTCTTATTAATTTTGATGTTGAAGAGACCAGGAGGGAAGATGCTCCCCTGGGGTACACCCAACTCCTGTTGGTAATGTCAAGAGAGCTTTGTGCCGACACGGTATCAACCTTTCTACCTACCCTTGTCTGCCTACACCTACCTCTTTACCCACCTGCCTACCTCTCCCTACCAACATACCTACCCTCACATTAACTTCATACACATTTATCCATCATCGCTTATCGCTCACCATACATCATTCCTTCCTACCTACCTACCTACGCCTACCTCTAATTAGCCACTTATCCCTGTCTACCTACGTATACCCGTACGCTTATACCTACCTACCTGCGCGCCTGCGTGCCTGCCTGCCTGCCTACCTACTCGTGCATGCACACTCATCTACCTACCTAATCTTACTTACCACTCCACCTACCTACCCGGATATACCAATCTACTTACCCTAAAATTTCCATACCTACACCTACCTACCTACCTACCTATCCTACATCCTCATACCTATCTACTTACCTATCCCTAGCTACTAGCCTATCCGTGCCTACCTACTTACCTATCCCTAACTACTAGCCTATCCGTGCCTACCTACTTACCTATCCCTAACTACTAGCCTATCCGTGCCAAACCTACTTACCTATCCCCAACTACTAGCCTATCCGTTCCTAACTACTCTATCCTTCCTAACTACTTACCTATCCCTAACTACTGACCTATCCGTTCCTAACTACTGACCTATCTGTGCCTACCTACTTACCTATCCCTAACTACTGACCTATCCGTTCCTAACTACTAACCTATCTGTGCCTACCTACTTACCTATCCCTAACTACTGACCTATCCGTTCCTAACTACTAACTATCCCGTCCTACCTACTTACCTATCCCTAACTACTGACCTATCCGTTCCTAACTACTGACCTATCCGTTCCTACACTAACCTACGTCCAACTACTACTATCCTGCCTACCCACTTACCTTCCTATTCACATCTACCTACCTGTTCCCTACCTCAGTACCTGTAACCGTTCTGCTACCTAACCTAAGACTGTAACCTGTCTGCCTACCTTCCCTACCTAAGGACTGTAACCCCTGCATACCTGTCCCTACCTAAGACTGTAACCTTGCTGCATACTCCTACCTAACTGTAACCTGCTAGCCTACCTGTCCCTACCTCAGTACTGTAACCTGCGCTGCCTACCTGTCCCTACCTCAGTACTGTAACCTGCGCTGTCTACCTGTCCCTACCTAAGGACTGTAACCTGTGCTGCCTACCTGTCCCTACCTCAGTACTGTAACCTGTGCTGCCTACCTGTCCCTACCTAAGACTGTAACCTGTGCTGCCTACCTGTCCCTACCTCAGTACTGTAACCTGTGCTGCCTACCTGTCCCTACCTAGTACTGTAACCTGTGCTGCCTACCTGTCCCTACCTCAGTACTGTAACCTGTGCTGCCTACCTGTCCCTACCTCAGTATGTAACCTGTGCTGCCTACCTGTCCCTACCTAAGTACTGTAACCTGTGCTGCCTACCTGTCCCTACCTAAGGACTGTAACCTGCGCTGCCTACCTGTCCCTACCTAAGGACTGTAACCTGCGCTGCATACCTGTCCCTACCTAAGGACTGTAACCTGTGCTGCTACCTGTCCACCTCAGTACGTACCTGCCGCCTACCTGTCCACTAAGGACTGTAACCTGCTGCCTACTGCCCCTACCTCTACTGTACCTGTGCTGCTACCTTCCTACCTCAGTACTGTAACCTGCGCTGCCTACCTGTCCCTACCTCAGTACTGTAACCTGCGCTGCCCATCGTGCCGTTCCTACCAGCCTCACTCTGCCCCACACACCTGCTCCTACCTGCCTGTCTACCGAGCAAATGATCCTCTACCTACTTACCTCTGCTTCCCTTTCTTTCAACCTACCTGCATACCCCTACCTACCTAACTACACCTGCATACCTACCCGCCTATCCATCCCTTCCCACCTCTCTCCCTCCCTCCCTACCCACCTTTCCTCCCACACCTATCTGATGACTACCTACCAACCTACAGTTACTTACCTACTATTTACCTGCAAACACCTGCATACCTATCCTAGTCACTTGTCTACCTACCTGTCTGCCTACTCCTGCCTGCACCTGTCCGTCGACCTACCCAGCTCTGCTTAATTTCCCAGCCTTCCCCTGCCAACGCACCTACCCCTACATGACTTCAGACATACCTATCTACCATACAGCCTTCCTTCCAATCTACAGACCCCCACCTCTGTCTCCTCACCTGCCTACCCCTATCTTTTCTGCGTTATCTCCCGATACATACCTACCTACCAACATCTACCTGCGTATACTTAAACTTCCTGCTTTACCCGCCTACGCCAACCCTCCTACCTGCATAACTACCTGCCACTATCCCTAACGACCTACCTACCTATCCTGATATACCTACTCCAGCCTACCCACTTAGACCTGCACGACCCACGTCCCTACCTACCTTCCTACCTTCCTGTATCTACCTCTTAACCTATCCCAATCCACGCAACCGCTCCTTGTCAATTTCTTATACTTCCCTATATCTGCGTCTGCCCACCTAACCATACCACCTTCCTCGCTGCCAAACTACCCACCCCTAACTTACCGTCTATCCCAGTCTACCTACCTCTGTCGTTTATATACCCACGCGTCTTCCTACCTCCCTACCTGTCTACCTACCTGCCCGCCCCACCTTCCTATCTACCCGACTGGCTACCTACCCACCCATCCATCCACTTACCTACCAGCGTACCCCCCCCCCCCCACCGTCCCTCACTCCAGTATCTGCCTGACTACCTATCTATCTGCCAACCTGTTAATACTAACCTACCCCTGCCTACCTACCTACCTACCTGCTACCTCTGCCTAGTCCTAGCTGCACCTGTCTACCTATCTAACCTTAACATGACCCTGACTAACCACGCACACCCCTCCTAACAAAACTACCCACACAAACCTCAACGTCCTCTTTCCACCCGCCACCCATCCACCCTCCTGCCTACCCAAACCCGTCAGATGACCCACACCCTCCTATTTCTCCACTCCCATTTTAACCTACCTACCCATCTTCCACTTACCTACCTACCCACCCACCCACCACTACTCAGCTACCCTCCACCTACCTACCTGCCTTACTCCTCCTGCCCACCCCTATCTATCAACCCATCGACCTCAACACCTTTCTCCACCCCATCTTCCCACCCCTATAATTACCCATCTATCCACCCACCCTCTAGCCGCCTGCACGCCTACCCAGACATCCCTACCTGTCTCCTTGCTCCCTTCCAACTACTACCTAACTGAATACCTGCCTACCTCACTGCCTACCTACCTACCTACCTACCTACCTACCTATCGACCCTCCCTGTGAATGAATGACTTTGTGGATTTTCACGTGGTGACAGCCCTGATATGGCCCTTTGTGGTCGGCTGGGCTATAAGCCACATTACTTTACCTTACCTTACCCCACCACACCTACCTGACTACCTACTAACCTATACTGACTTACCTACCTACTTACCTACCTACACCTACATACCTGTGAAGTTACTTATCTACCCACCTATCTACCTACCCACCCGTACGTGCACCTGTCTGTCTCTCTACCCAGCTCGGCCTAACCTCCCAACCTACCTATCCCTGCAGAACTACCCACACTCACCTTCCCATCTACCTATCCATACAAACTGATCCCAACCTACCTACCCTAACCTACCTCTACGTACCTACCTACACCTCTACCTTCCTCCACCTACCTACCCTAACCCACTTACCCCTAGGCCCTACCTTCCCACACACGTTCCCCTACTCACTTACACCTGTACCAACTTAATCACCCTCTTATACCTATACCAACTTAATCACCCTCTTATACCTATACCAACTTAATCACCCTCTTATACCTATACCAACTTAATCACCCTCTTATACCTATACCCATTTAATTACCCTCTTATACTTAACTCCCCCTACCTACCCCTCCACCCGATCCCACTGGTGTACCTAGCCATCTCTGCTTACCCACCCATCCCTCTCCCGCCTACCTACCCACTACCTAAGCCACTTCCTCAGCCACTCACCTTCTGACCTATCCTGCCTACCCTCTCACCCACCTACCTACCGACCCCTACCCACCCACCTACCTACCTACCCCCGACCACCTGCCGACCTACCCACCCACCCACCCGGACTTGCATACCCACCAACCAACACCTACCTATCCACCAACCCACTCACATAACCATACCCTACCGATCTACCTAAGCCAACCTGCCCCCTTGCTTACCTATCTGCCCGCCTACACTTGCCTACCCACCAATCCACCGCACCCCCACCCCACCCACCCATCCACCCCAACACCACCACCTGCCTACCTACCGAACCCCTCCCCCCGACCTATCCAACCCACCTACCTGCATACTCTTACACACCACCACCCGACCCCCACCCCCTCCTACCTACCGACCTACTGATTGTTAGGCATCGGTTGTCTGCCCTAGTTGACCGATTCTGTTTATGTTAAGTTTGCCATCTTTCATCACTCCGATCGGGCGGTGTTGGAATAACTTCACGGAAGACAAGAATTGGCCGGAGGGGGGGGGGGGGGGGGGGGGGGGGGGGGGGGGGGGGGGGGGGGGGGGGGGGGGGGGGGGGGGGGGGGGGGGGGTCAAGAAAAAGGAGTATGCTCCAAACCACTGCAAGTTATTAGGTGTCGCATGCTCATTAAAATAAAACAAAAGTTAAACTGTGTGTCAGCTCCCAAAGAATATCTCCTTGTCAAACTCTTCTTTTTTTTTTTTTTTCTAACCCGTTTTTATAGCAAGCATGTCCTGTGATTGACGACACTTGATCTGTGAATTCAGACACATCTCCCTCTCCTCCTCCCTGTCCGATGTCCGATTTCAGGCCTCAGAATTCAGCCCTGGCCCCCTCGTTCTGACGAGCTTTCCCCCAAAACATTTCTAGTTCATTTTCATTTGCAAGAGAGAGAGAGAGAGAGAGAGAGAGAGAGAGAGAGAGAGCGAGAGCGAGACGGAGACAGGACAACCAGCCAGCCAGAGAAACACACACACACACGCACACACACACACACACACACACACACACACACACACACACACACACACACACCGAGAGAGAGACAGACAGACAGAGACAGAGAGGCAGAAGAGACAAAGAGAGAGAGAGAGAGAGAGAGAGAGAGAGAGAGAGAGAGAGAGAGAGAGAGAGAGGTCAAAGGGAGGCAACCCTTCCAGAATCAGCGTCGTTGCAGAAGTGTAGAAGTTAGTGTTCTTAGTGCCCTAACGGAACCACTCGGCCGCCCGAGATCGTTCACTTTGCCTTCCACCTCTTCTCTCTTGCCCCCTACTCGCAAGATACCCTCCTTCCTGCCTCCTTCCTGCCCCCTCCCTCCCCCTCTCCAAGCTCCGCTCCCCCCCCCCCCCCCACACACACACACATACATACACTCCCAATATGCTTAAATGACGGCTACCGGTTTTTTGTTGTTTTTTTCCCCCAGGTGTCCACCTGATAGAGACAGTGACACACTGAACAATAACAGGAGAAAGTTTACACACTTGGGCGAAACGTTAAGCACGACACATAACCAACAACAACGACAACGACAACAACAACAACAACACCGATTTTCCCACTTCACGAACGAAAATAATAATGGGCTTACAGGCTCAAAACACTACAGTACAGGTCCGAGGTACACCAGTAGAATGTACTGGGTTATATATAATACGGTATGGTATTGTACGGTATGAAATCATCTTCCCAACAAATGTTGCATTGCATCGCATTAGATCTATTGCATTGTTTTGCACGTCTTGTAGTGTAGCATATTCATTGTATTGTAGTGTATTTAGTATACTGTAGTGCATTCATTGTTGTGCATTGTTTAACAACATTGTCACAGCAGACTGTGAAAGTCGGGCCGCCGTTCTCCAAGCATCGCGCGTCGACCTGACACCACGCCCCACGTTCCTTACAGCCTCGTCTTTTCTTACTTTACCTTTTTTTTAACATCAAAGTGACTTCTCTCTTCTCTAAGTGTTTTAAAGCCTGCTGCAGATACAGGGATTTTCATTTTCCCTGATCAATTTTTTTTCTAAAAATCATTTTCTTGAAACAGACAGCATTCAGAACGTACCTGCATTCACATGTGGAGCATATGTCATTCAGAAAAAAACCCTCTAAACTATGGTTGTCAAGGTGGATAATGACAAAAAGCAAAGGAAAACTTTTCGATTTACTACAGACTTTTTTTATTCGCCTGTTCATAAACACCCCCCCCCCCCCCTCAAGTCCTCCCGACCCATCTCATACCCCCACCCCCCTCTATCATTCCTCCCATATTCTTTCTTCATCTCACATAGTGCATTAATTTTATTCAGTATTTTTAACAGATAAGGTTATGTCTATTATCAAGACTGAATACCATATGTTTTACTCTGCGCGCGCGCGCGCGCGTGTGTGTGTGTGTGTGTGTGTGTGTGTGTGTGTGTGTGTGTGTGTGTGTGTGTGTGTGTGTGCGCGCGCGTTTTAAGCAGAATCAAACCTAGATGGAAAAAAAAGTCAAGACCAACGAGAGATCGATAACTAACCCATAGGTCACATGAGAGCCAAGCAATATTGCCCATTCACTTTCATTAAAAAAAAAAAAAAAAAAAAAAAAAATTCCGACGTCATACTGAATTTTCAACTGTAAAGTTCAATTTCATATCTATGTTTCGCTTTTCTCCTGAACACGACAAGGATTGGCTACAAGGTCTTATCTCTCTACGTTGATATTCAAGGTATTTTTGCGAATAATAGGATAAAGTCAAAAAAACGTAGTCAGATACACGATTTTTGTTTGTTTGTTTTTTCCAGCTACATGGAGTTTGTTCCTTGCCTCAACCCAAAGACTGGCCCGATGGCGTCACCATGGCACCCACGGGCACGCCCAGTGCTGCCACACGCCGAAAACACACTATGAAGGAACGGTAACCACCGCTCACTCGCCTTCACCTAGGCTATGATTTCTCTCCCTTGTGTTTTCTTTTCTTCCGTGACCCGAACCATCCCCCCCCCCCCCCATCCCCCCCCCCCCCCCCCCCCCCCCCCCCCCCCCCCCCCCCCCCCCCCCCCCCCCCCATTAAACCGCTGGCTGAACAGAGTGGTGGGTTTTCAAGCGGTAAAACTCCCGACCCCGAGCGGAAGTCGAACTCACGATCATCGTCTCCACAGGGAAACGCGCTAACCATGTGACCCCTCATCTTTCTTTTGTTTGGTTAGTTCACTCCGCGGAATGCGTTCTTGGTTGATTCGTTTATCTGTTCTTTCGTTTAGTGATCACCTCAGCCAAAGATGTTCACGTTTCCACCCTCGCTCCGTTTGTTTGGACATGCAAAACAAAGCGCGCAAACCCTGCTAGTTTCTGTTTCAGGTTCAACTCGGTGTCACTGCGCGCGGACTAGTCCTATGCGCTACACGACACGTGCTGCGCTTCGAGATCACGAACGAGGCGCAGGATTTACAACTGGACGGATCAGTAACTCGATAAGTAAGATGAAGGGATTTAGGATGAAGGTCTCGTGGACACGACTCAGCAGATGACTGACCCTTCGCTTCAGCCCAACGAGCCGGTCAGACCTTGGGTATCTATTGTCCGCGTGACTACTAGCTGTGCGTGCGTGTGCGCGCGCGCGTGCATTTGTGTGTGTGTGTGTGTGTGAGAGAGAGAGAGAGAGAGAGAGAGAGAGAGAGAGAGAGAGAGCGCACGCGCGCGGGGAGTGGGGGGGGGGGGGGGAGGAAGCGGGGGTTGGAACCAACAAAATTCAGTATTTGTGCGTGATGTGGCGTGGTTGCTTGGTTGGATTAAGTTGTCGCTGGGTTATGTGAGGCCGGGATAAGCTGGATTGTTTGGCTGTGTAACAGATACTAGACTGGGTCGATTGGTTGGGTTATCCTGGATGATCTTGTATTTATTTATTCATTATTTTGTTTGGTATGGTTGGTTGGCTGGCTGGTCTCATCATCTCTACCACTTCAGTGGCATCATCCCCATGCCGCCCTTTCTGGCTCCCCGTGTCTACAGCCACACTCTGCCTCGTCCCGCTGGAATCCCAGTACCGGCAGTCCTCACAAAGCAGTCAATGTCAAGCCATGAGGCAACCCACCCGAGGAGATTCTGCACTGCTGCTGAGTCGCTTTGGTGATGGTCAGTGGTGCCCGCTGATGCATAATTCGCAGGACCATCCATGAGAGTGAATCGCGTTGCACTGCCGTTATGCACGCAGTGCCCCAGGGCATCCGTCTTCGGCGTGTTATCTGACCCATAACGTACCATCTGCTAACAAGATCAGAGCAGGTGGCCATCTTCAGGCTGCGGACAGGCCACAACCGCCTGAACTATCACCTCTTTCCCAAGTTCAGGATCGGTCAGTCAGACAAGTGCCCATGCCAGACCGGCAGTTATGATTAACAGCACATCTACTGCAGGACTGCCCGTTGCACGAAGCTCTGAGACAACATATGGACGGAGCAAACATCAGTGGAGAGGAAGCTCTACGGTGCCCTTGGGGACCTGCAGCGCACGGCAGCGTTCGTCAGGGGAGCTGGCGTTCCCATCTAGTGTGTTCGAGAAGAAGAATTCGCAGGACACTACTAAGCCCCCTACTGACGACAGTGACCGCTTCGTCGCGGAACCAGCGTGAGTGAACATCCCTCTCCGGAGGGTTCCCACCACGTCCGTCCAACAACAGTCCCCACGAACCTGCCGATGTCGGCGACCTCAACATGAACTCCCCAAGGACATAGTCGGCGACCTCAACATGACTCCCCAAGGACAGTCGGCGACCTCAACATGACCTCCCCAAGGACATAGTCGGCGACCTCAACATGACCTCCCCAAGGACAGTCGGCGACCTCAACATGAACTCCCCAACGACATAGTCGGCGACCTCAACATGACCTCCCCAAGGACATAATCGGCGACCTCAACATGACCTCCCCAAGGACATAGTCGGCGACCTCAACATGACCTCCCCAAGGACATAGTCGGCGACCTCAACATGAACTCACCAAGGACATAGTCAGCGACCTCAACATGAACTCACCAAGGACATAGACGTGAAGAAGAAATCGAAAGTGAGGTCAGGGCATGGAAGGCCACAGAATTTGAAAGTTTTGTTTGTTTGTTTGTCTGTTTAATACTGATAGATGTAAGATGGTGAAAACGACGCCATGGACTGCGTAACTGACATTAGATGGGGGCTGATTGGTCGTGCCGTGTTGGATTGCTTTGATGAGTAACTACTGTTAGAATAGAATGATTTATTACTGTGTTTAGGCGGGGTTTAGCTGGGTTGCTTAGTTGTGTAACTCTGCATCAGATCGGGTTGATAGGCGGCGTTACGTAAAGTCGGATGAGATGCATTACTTGGTTGTGTGTAATTTACATCCGATCGGGTTGACTGGTCGGGTTACGGTGGATCGTTTGTTGTGGAACTGACCACATCAGATTACGCTGACTGGTGGGGTTATGTTCTTTTGGGTTACACTGGGTTGCTTGGTCATCTAGCTGCTTTTAGATTGGATGGATTGTCGGTGTTACGTTGGATTGTTTTTTTGTTGTGTAATGTTTGAATTGGTGATTGGTTGTGTTGCTGGCTGGATTGCATATATGCATATATTAGACTTGGATGATTGGGTGGGTTATGTTGAGTTGGGTTACGTTGCACTGCTTTGTTGAGTAAGTGATAATGGATTGGGTCGAGTGGTTGGGTTCTGGTGGATTACGTGGCCGTCTAACCGATATTACATACGTTGATCGGTTGGGTGACGGTGAATTGTTTGGCTGTCTAACCAATGATAGATTGGGTTTGACTGGTTGGGTTATGTTATAGCGAGTTGACTGATTGGGCCATGTTTATAGTGGGTTGAATAATTGGGTAATGTCTTTGTGGGTTGATCGATTGAGTTATGTCATAGTGGGATGATTTGTTGAGTTATATCATAGCAGGCTGGTTTGTTGGGTTTTGTTCCACTGCATTCACTGATTGGGTTATGTTTGGTTGATGTCTTGATTGCTTGAGTTATGTTACGTCGGATCGATTGCTCAGGTTATGTTGGGTTGATTGGCTGGGTTATGTTATGTTGACTACGTGGGTTGGTTTATGTTGTTGTGTGTTGATTGGATGACTTATTTCACATTCGTTTGATTGGTTGGGTTTATACTATGTTGGGTTGATTGGTAATGTTATATTGGTTTGATTGGCAAAGTTAGGTTAGGTTGGTTTGGTTGGTTTTAGTATATTGGGTTGACTGGTTGGGTTACGCTGTGTTGCGTTTATTAGCTGGGTTATGTTATGTTGGGTTGATTGGTAAGGTTATGTTATATTTGGATGATTGGTCGTGTTACGTTATGTTAGGTTGATTGGTTATGTTATATTGAGTGAATTGTTAGGGTTATGTTATGTTGGACTGACTGGTTGAGTTGTGTTATACTGGGTTGATAGATCAGTTATTTTTATGCCGGAAAGACCGGTTACGTTATATTGGGCTGGGCTGACTGCTTGGCTTGTCACAGTGGATCGGCTAGTCGGATAACGTGTGTGTGTGTGTGTGTGTGTGTGTGTGTGTGTGTGTGTGTGTGTGTGTGTGTGCGCGCGCGCGCGCGCGCGCGGGTGTGTGTGTGTGTACGTGTGTGTGTTGGGAGTAGGGGGGGACATAGTGGGTTTGAGTTCTGTCGCATTAATTGATTGGGTTTTGTTCGGTTCGGTTAACTTTTTGAGTTACATTATCTTGGGAAGATTGCTTACACTGGGTCGAGTGGTCAAGCTGTCTTATCTTGGGTTGACTGCCTACATCATGTTACTGTGGTGTGTGCGTGTCCGTGTGTGTGTGTGTGTGTGTGCGCGCGCGCGCGCGCGCGCGCGCGCGCACGAAATAGAGAAAGAAAAACACGGAGAGAAAGCAACTAAGTATGCAAATACAGAAATAGATTACACAAAACATGAATGTGGATGACACGTTACACATAGCATGCACCTTCCCCGAAGATGGAGTATGGCTGCCTTAATGGCGGGATAAAAAAAAAAAAACGGTCATACACACAAAACTCCACTGCCTGTCTATACAGGCAGTGTCCGCAGGAGTATCAGCCTGCGTACGCAGAAAGAAAGAAATTGCCTTCAATAGAAAACTGATCCGTTCAACGCATTCACGCCACACTGACCTGACAGACTATCGGCTGGTGGTAAGGAGCAAGTCCTTAATCCTTGAACGCCGTGTGGAGACGGGTCCTGCACCGAATCACACACACGCCCTCAACCAGACCTTTTTCTCATGTTTCTTCCAGCGTGGTGCCTTCGCTGCATGCAGTCACATACTGAGAGGTCGCAGGAGACCGATTTTGATTAGTACCCCGTATGCCAGAGTTTTGGACTTAGAGCAAAGACACTTCCCGACTCGGGTTGTTCATGTTTCTGTGTGTTCTGACTCACAGTCTAATGAAATTTACCTGAGGGGAAATTTTCGGCCAGCTACTGCTGGTTTCATCAGCCCAGACTGACTGGTAGTTGTGGTGGATGTTGGTATCCTCTGAGTTGTCATCTCTGGTGAAGTGATTGGTGTTCAGCACACACTTGTAAATGGAGTTTGGACTAGCTTGCACAGGAGTTGAACAAGGTGGTCAACTTTTCCTCGATACCCTTTAAAACCTATGGGGTCGACTGGTTGAAAGCACAACACGATTTGCTCACACAAGGGTGTCGAGTGACAACTGGAACGGGTTATTGCCATGTTCTGAATGCACACACACAAAAAACCCAGCAAAGAGCTGAAGAATTTGCTCTTCTTTTTTTCTTAATCGAAATTGACAAGAAAGGTGCAAATGCGTCCTTTGCCGACACAAACATCTGCCTCTCTAACCACGCCAGTTGCAAACGTAGCCAGGCTTATCTGAATTTGAGTGAACTCCAGCTCGCCAGTCGCACGTGCAGCTCGTGCATTTCGCTACTTGCTTTATCTACGTGTGTGTGTGTGTGTGTGTGTGTGTGTGTGTGTGTGGAAGTTTGATATGTTTCTTGTTCGCTTCGTGTGTGTGTGTGTGTGTGTGTGTGTGTGTGGTGTTGTGTGCGTGTGTGCGTGCGTGCGTGTGTGAGTGCGTGCGTTGTGTGTGTGTGTGTGCGAGTTTGAAGTTTGATATGTTTCTTGTTCGTTTTTGTGTGTGTGTGTGTGTGTGTGTGTGTGTGTGTGTGTGTGTTGTGTGTGTCTGTGAAACTTTATTTGTTAATCAAGCTTCTTTTTTTTGTTTGAGACGGGTGGTGGTGTGTGTGGTGTGTGGGGGGGGTGGGTGGGGGGGGTGTGGGTGGGGGACAGGGTGGAGTGGGGTGGGTGGGTGAATGGAAATTATAACTTTAGTGGTAGTTTACAATCATCATATTTAGTTTGTAGCGTGGTAGCTTATGGTTCATTTTGTAGATTTATTGTAGGTTAGTACCAAGAGAAAAAGTTCATTTCGTATCTTCAGAAATAGTTTCGTAGCTTGATTAATTGTTTGATAGTTATGGGGATCCCCCCCCCCCCCCCCCCCCCCCCCCCCTCCCCTTTTTTTTTTCTTTCCCTTTCTTTCTTTCTCTTGTAGGTACTTGAATAGTTTACAGCTTTAAATGTGTTTTGTAGCCTTCAGCTACACGGTTTTATTAACTTTATTGGCAGTTTGTGGTGTATGAGGCTTTCATACAAGTCATGAATAGTTTTGTTATGTTCACGAGTAATTTGTAACTCCATAGGTAGTTTTATTTTGGATAACGGTTTATATGTTGTTTGCAGCTCAGTGGATAAATTTGTAGGGTTTTTTTTTGATAGCATTCTGTGTTGTATGTTTTATGGACAGTTTTGTGGCAATACAGGTAGTTTGTAGTTTTTTGAGTAGGTTTGTAGTTTTGTGGATTCTTCTATTACAATTCAGGAACTGTTTCATGGCTTCATGGCTAATGTTGTAACACTATAGGTAGTTTTGTGGCTTTGTGGGTAGGTTGGTAGCCTTGCTGGTCATTTGTAGCTTTGTAGGTAGTTTTGTGGGTTTGTGGAACATTTTAAAGCTTTCTAGAGAGGTTTTTGTTTTTTGTTTTGTTTTGTTTATGTTTTTTTTTTTTTTTTAGCTTTACGAGTGGTTTCGTGCTTTTACGGGACACTTTAATGGAAAGTTTTGTAGGATAGGTTTGTAGTTTTTGTTCGTTTTAGCTATAGTTATTAGCTGATTGGTACTTAATTAATTTATAGCTGTAAATACAATTTAGTGGTTTCGTGTGTAATTTTATACCGACTGCATGTTTTAAATGACTTTGAAGACATTTCTGTAGTTTTATGAATAGGTTTAATTGATCTTCACGGATAACTGCTGCTCGATTAGTCTTTTTTTGTTGTTTTGTTTTGTTTTGTTTCGTTGCTTTCAGATTGTTATAAGATGGGTTTGTGTCAGTCCGTATCGTGTAGTTGATATAACAGAGTGCACACAAACACACACACACACACACACACACACACACACACACACACACACACACACACACACACACACGAGATTGTCTTTTTTTTTCCCGCTTGAGGTCTTCAGTTCGTGTTCTAGAAAAAAAAGTTCTCTTACCTGAGATAACAAAGTTCAAATAAAATGTCCAATTGTAAGTTTGCACGGTCACTCTTTCTCCTCCTCTCTCGGGTATTTACTCCATTCTGTCTGAACGTTCGTCTCTGTTTTGAATTATTTCCGTTTCACCCCTTGCATGGAATTATTTTGAGGATCTTCGTCATCTGTGAAACTGGTAACTTTCGGCTGTTCTGTACGAAATCGTCTTTGTTCTGCTTGTCAGTCAATCCTTACACATCGTCACTCCATCTGCGCCAGCGACAGCAGGAGTAGCCTATCACGGACTTTCTTTAAAGTCTCAGGGCTACACATAGGTTGATAAAAAAAAAAAAAAAAAAAGACTGATCTACAAACACAGTGGACATGAGAATTTTTGTAGTTTTGGTCTGAAAACTGTTGACTCGTGTAAACAGGTGTGTTGCACTGTGTTTAGGTTTTAGAGCAGTTGAAAAGTGACATTTTAGAACAGTTGACATTCATGTTGAAATGTGCGTATTGTGCACCCTCCTTCCCGTCCCGTCCCTTCCCATCCCCCCCACTCCACCCCCCCCCCCTCCACCCCCTTCCATCGCACGTTCTCTCTCCCAGAATCCCCTCCGCCGGTGCGAGGACTCTGATGATGACTGTTGTAGCATTATGTCTAACATTGCAGTAAACACCCTCTCCCTCTCCACACCCACCCGCATCCATCCTCCCCCCACCCCCCTCCCCACTCCCCTTACTAACTTGTTTATCATCCACCAACCGACGTGATGCAGTGTGCAGCAAGCATTGCGAGTGTGCAGGCTGAGGAGGCAGGGGGTGGTGGGTTCGATTCCCCTCGGGGAATTTTTTGGCCCCCCCCCCCCCCCCCCCCCCCCCCCCCCCCCCCCAGGCCGGCTCCTACCCAGATCTGAGTTTGCCGTGGGCTCAACTGGGAAGATTTGAACCACACTGTTGGGTTTCACCATTTCATCACTACGTCTCTGAGAGTGTTCTTCAAATTTCCTGACCACCTTTGCAGGTGGCAAGTATCTCTCGGGCCTGGTTGATTCCAGGATTTATTATAGAAGTAAGCTTAATTGATTTTTTTTTTTTTGCGTACGCAGGCTGATACTCCTGCGGACACTCCTGTATAGACAGACAGGCAGGGATTTATCCCATCCATCCAACAAAGGGAGTGGAGTTTTGTGAAAACAAAATCCAGCCATGTCGTTTCTGAGCAGAGTTGAAATCCACAGCATCATCGTCATCATCCTCAACCTCATCGATCAGCATAAACAGTTGTCAAAATATAGGAAGGCTAGGTGTGGGGGTGGGGATGGGGGGTGGGGGGTGGGTGTGTTGGGGGGGGGGGGGGACTGGGAAAAAAATTGCCGCAACCCCTGAGCAGAAATCTCTGTGTTCAGTGATGGTGAAAATTCCGATCAGTTTCGCCACCAAACAGAGGATGTTACTATTTGTAGCTTAGGGAAAAAGGAGGAGGAAGGGAAGGGGGAGAGAGAGGGGGGTGGGGTGGGTGGTGGATGGGGGGGGGGGGGGGGGGATGGGGGGCGGAGAGGAGAGAAGGATCAGTGCAAGTTATTATTATTATTAGAAAAGATTTCCTTTCTGATCTTTGTCGCTTGGAAGACAACCCTCTATCTCGTTTGTATTTGATGATGAAGTGGGTTTTAAAGACTGAGAGAAACTGAACCAGGGACTAGATTGTTTAAACCTGGTTTGTATTTGTTGTTTTTGAGGTTTTTTTTTTCTTGTTTTGTTTGCTTTTCATTTTAAAGATTTATTTATTTATCGTTTATTTATTTCTCAATGTTTTTAATCTATTACTTTTCTTTTCTTTCTTTTTTTTCGGGGGGGGGGGGGGGGGGGGTCACGTATCCGTCCTTTTTTTATGTATACGTCCGTGTACATAAAGCGAATTCCTTTGTGCGTGTGCTTCTGTTCTCTTGCTCTCTATGCAAATCCACAGTTGTCATCTGTCCTTCTCCAACTTTGGCTTACTGATTCATAATCATCGGGGACAGATCACAACTAAACCACTTTCATGCTAGGCAGTGATATAAGCAGCGTTCCCTCCCCCCCCCCCCCCCCCCCCCAGGAGAAGGGGAAGGTGGTGGGGAGGGTGGGAAGTGTTGAGGGTTTGGGGGTCGGGGAAGAAGGTGAACGGAGGTGGGGGGTGGGGCGCGGTGGGGTGGAAGGGAAGGGTGTAGAGCTAGTCTTCACAGATGTGTCCGGTTATACGATTGTTGCCTTTGGTATAAAAAAAAAAAAAAAAATAATAATAGATGAAAGAAAGAGAGAGAGGAGAGAGAGAGAGAGAGAGAGGGGGGGGGGGGAACACACACAGCGAATTATGTCCGCTGCTTGCTCACGTCTATCACCGGCGAAGGGAGAGAACTGGCGCAGCAGTTCATCGTTGAAATGCATCAGGTCAGCAAACGATCCCGTCGATCGCGAGGATGATGAGAATAACAACGATGCTGGAGTTGGGGAGAGGAGGGAGGAGAGGGGATGGGGGAGGGGGAGGGTGTTGTGTGTGTGTGTGTGTGTGTGTGTGTGTGTGTGTGTGTGTGTGTGTGTGTGTGTGTGTGTGTGTTAGGTCTTCAATTTAACGTCTATACACATTATGTGATATTAGACAACACTGGCAGTATGTGCTGTTATATCTGCTCTGTGTGTGTGTGTGTGTGTGTGTGTGTGTGTGTGTGTGTGTGTGTGTGTGTGGCGGTGTGTTTGTGTGTGTGTGTGTGTGTGGCGTGTGTGTGTGTGTGTGTGTGTGTGTGTGTGTGTGTGTGTGTTGTGTGTGTGTGTGTGTGTGTGTGTGTGTTGTGTGTGTGTGTGTGTGTAGTTTCATGTCCGGGTTCATCTGGTTCTTAGTGCCAGCGTGCTGGGTGGAGGGGGGGGTGGTGAGGAGCAGAGAGGAGAGAGAGAGGAGAGGGGGGAGGGGGGGGGGATCGTGAGACTGGTGCCAGAGACTGGTGGTCAGGTTCCTGGTGAAATTTACCCACTCTCGAGAAATGTTTTCATGATTTCACTCAATTTTGTTGTTTTTGTTTTAATGATCTCTCTCTCCCCCACCCCCACCTCTCTCTCTCTCTCTCTCTCTCTCTCTCTGTCTTTCACGCACAAGCGCGCGCGCGCGCGCACACATACACACACACACATACACACACGCACACACACATACACTCTCTCTCTCTCTCTCTCTCTCTCTCTCTCTCTCTCTCTCTGTCTCCCGCGCTGTAGATGCTGGGTAGACAAAACAAATAAACATAAAGCACACATTCGAAATTTCCAAACTTTATTGACTGTCTTTTAATACAACCCCCACCCACCCTCCACTCCACACCACACACACACACACACACACACACACACACACACACACACACACACACATGCACAGAACAACAATAACCAAAAGAGTTGGCCAAATCGAACAGAAAGAGAGGAGGGTCGGGGTAGGGGTCGGGGTAGGGGTAGGGGTCGGGGTAGGGGTAGGGGTAGGGGTCGGGGTAGGGTCGGGGAGGAAGAAGCAATAACTATCAGCTTGATAATAATTAGTGTCAATCATTTGAATTTGAAATAACTGAAATGAAAAAATAATCTATCGTGATGGTCAATAGCCTCTTTCTTTTCTTTTTTTTCTGTTTCCTTTGTTCTTTGGTAGGGAGGGACGGGAAACACGAAGGAGGGGTTGTGGGAAGAGGACAGGGTAGGGTGGGAGGGGGTGGAGTGGGGTGGGGGCCCTATGTACACACGTGACATGCACAGATGGGGATTGTTGTGGGTCCTGTCTGTTGACAGAATCACTCCAAACCATTGGGACGGATGCTCTTCAGTGTTGACAAGATTGTTGCTGGGGTCACTTCCTTTACGTTCTTCTTACGTTCTTCTGTTCTATCTCTCTTCTTCTCTCTTCCTTTTTCTTTCTTCTTCTTCTTTTCTTCTTCTACTATCTACTATTCTTCTCTTCTTCTTTTCTTCTTCCTTCTCTTCTTCGTCTTCTCTTTCTTTCTGTTTTCTTTTCTTTACTTTTCTTTTATGTTTCTTCTTCTATATTTCTCCTTTTCTTTTCTTCTTCTTCTTCTTCTTCTTCTTCTTCTTCTTCTTCTTCTTCTTCTTCTTCGTCTTCTCTTTCTTCTTCTGCTTCTTCTTCTTCTTTTACTTGTTCTTTTATGTTTCATTCTTTAGTATTTCTCCTTTTCTTTCTTCTTCTTCTTCTTTTCTTCTTCTTCTCTTCTTCTTTGTCATGTGTTTCATCCTCATCCTCTTCCTCCCCCTCCTCTTCTTCTTCTCTCTCTCTTTCTTCTTCTTCGTCACGTTTGTCATCTTCTTCCTTCCGCTCCTCCTCCTCTTCTTCTTCTTCTCTCTCCTCCTCCTCCTCCTCTTCTTCTTCTTCCTCCTCCTCCTCACTCCTTAACTATAACTCATCTAGGCTCTTAACTGATGTAGGCGTGTCCTGTTATCAAGTACCCTCCTCCTGTTTTCGGGAACGATGTCTAAGCATAGCAGCAGAGTGCATGTTTTCGTGCGCGCGCGCCCGTGTGTGTGTGTGTGTGTGTGTGTGTGTGTGTGTGTGTGTGTGTGTGTGTGTGTGTGTGTGTGTGTGTGATTTATCCTGTTACCTCACCATAGCCTATCGTTCTAAATGATGAAATGGGGTTAATGAAATTGTGTAATTTTTTCGTTTCAATTTGTTTTTCACTGCACGCGGACACACACGACCTCGGTCTAAACCTTATCCGACTTACAGGAGGCTGGAATCTGCACAGACGTCTCCTAAGAGAAATCAGCAACCTGGCTATCTCCAGCGAGAACTGAACCCCAAACCCTTGGATCAGAATAACAGCGCACGGTCCACTCGGCCAAACTGTCCCCCGTTTCTGGTGACGATCACCAGAAGCTGTTCAATTTTGAGGTCTGCAAGTAGAAGACTGAACGAAATACTTCAGAAAAAAAAAAAAACCCGCTGGGAAACGAGTGGAGGTATAGATGTCCTAGCATGGCGCACCATCTGTTGTTGGGAAATTCGGGGCACGTGTTAGGCCCAGGTCACAATGCAGGAATGGCGAGACGTCATTTCTTGCCCCAAAAAAATTCAAAAAATTTTAAAAGCTAGCAGCAGGGTTTTCCTGTGTACACCATCCATTATGCTTTTGTAAGAAATCAGGTTTCGAAGCTGTTCAACGCGTGAACCCATTCAAGGACGCCCTCTAGTCCAGAGCAATACGATTTGTTACATTCAGCATCATGAGGCAATGAACAGCGTTGACTGTGCACCCACTGACTGTACGTCTCCCTAGACACTCCAATAGCATGCTCGCTTCAGAGTCTGTAAGAGCTTATAATAAAGAAAACCCCAAACACCTTTGTTGCCGATGTAAAGATAGTGGATTTATTCCGTTGCCGCTTAAACTGTGTGTGTGTGTGTGCGGGGGGGGGGGGGGGGGGGGGGGGGGGGGTACTACAGAAAACTGAAAGAAACGTGCATCATGAACTCAGCAGGCAGTGTCTCATTGAGCATTCATGTTGTGCGACAGTCGAACAGTCTGGTGGTGCCTTAAGCGATGAGTTGGACGTGTGGTATTTTGCCGTGCA
>CM065748.1:18491049-18499008 GCA_033310375.1 Conus canariensis
CTTAAGCTGAATTCAAAGCGTGACTGTCTTTCGTCATGTCTATTACTGTCATTTTCTTTTCTTGGTACGAGCTGAATCGAAAATGTAATGATCTCTTGCTGTGTCCACTATATAGAGATTTTTGTTGCATGCTCAGTTGTGAAACTACGACTACCTTTTTCACTTTGTCTACAACAGTGGCTTTCGTCGTATGTTGAATTAAAAGGATGACTATCTTTTGTCATATATACGCTTACAAAACCCCTGACTATCTACCTTTTATGACATGTGTTATAGTGGCTTTTGATACATACTGAATGAACACTGTTTACCACCTTTTCTCATACTTACTATAGTCATTTTCGTTACATACAGATTAAAGATACTGAATAAATTTGTTTAGTAGCCTACTTTTTTTTTCCATGTCTGGTCTGGTGACGTTCGTTTCATACAGAATTAAAACTGAGATAATCTTTTGCCCTGAGGCCGTGAGATTTTCGCTACAAAATGAGTTAAAAAGGAGACTGACTGCCTTTTGTTGCATCAAGTATTGAAGCTTAAAAGCTACATGCTGGATTCGAACTTAAGTTTTCTTCTGTTGAATGAACCGTGGTGACTGTCTTTATGTGTTGCATCAAAGCTGTGACAACCTTTTTGTTATATACACTGTGGTTGTTTTCCTTGCGTTTTGATTTAAATTTTTTTTTCCAAACAAATCAACCTTGTGATTTACACTACATGTTAATTAACAAGGTTAATCTCTGTTGTAAATGCAGCGGCAGAAACTTACGTTATGACCACGTATACGTCACGTGATGATTGAAACCGAGGCTTTCTCTTGGTGAATCACGTTAACGGGCTCTCACCACAGAGTGGAGACAGAAGAACTCACCTTTGCTGTTCGCCTCACGCCCTGATAAGGATTTTCACCACAGAGTGAGGACAGAAAAACTCACCTCTGTCGACCACCTCACGCTCTAATGAGGATTCTCACCACAGAGTGAGGACAGAAAACCTCACCTTTGTTGACAGCCTCACGCCCTAATGCGGACTTTTACTTTCACCACAGACAGAGGACAGAAACACTCACCTTTGTCGACAGACTCACGCCCTGATGAGAACTTTCACCAACAGAGTGAGGACAGAAACACTCACCTTTGTTGACCGCCTCACGCCCCACCTGCCGCCCAGGCTGTGAGCTAGCGATAGCCACTTGCCAACCGACCGCCACACCTCTGCCGGGCCTAGAGTTGCACGTGACTTGCAGCAACAGTCCGCTCACCGCCTGGGGGGGGGGGGGGGGGGGGGGGGGGGGAGGATGGGGGGGGGCAAGGATTAAGCTGGGCAATCCGGGGATTATCTGTCGGCCGTTACACCACCGCGTTCACGCCCCAGTTGATAACCGAGTTGCGGCCTGCACACACACATACAAAAAAAGAGAAAGTTTTGCTTGTTCAAGTCCTGTCGGTGTTTCTAGTATTATCAGCATTGCCTGTGAAACTTCTGCTCTTACCAATGTTTGCTTTCAGTACAGGAAGAAAACTGTAATAACTTAAATCTAGGGGGGCCGGAATAGCTCAGTGGCAGAGCGGAGGACTCGTAATCTTGACGATCCTGGGGTTGCGGGTTCGAATCTCCGCTAGACCGTTTCGGTGCAGGGGGTTTTTCCCCTCGGAGTTAAGATTGGTTCTGACTCCATTTCCCATACAGACCTTCAAATGAGACTATAAACCGAGGTTCCGTGTGTGAACGCACGCATAACATCTTGCACACACGTCAAATCCCATCACCAACTTTCGGAAGAGAAGGCCAGTTTGGCCGTTGGAATGGATGACACGTTACACATAGCACGCACCTTCCCCGAAGATGGAGTATGGCTGCCTTAATGGCGGGATGGAAAAAAAAACCGGTCATACACACAAAACTCCACTCCTTTTGTTGGGTAGATGAGATTAATCCTTGCCTGTCTATACAGGGAGTGTCTGCAGGAGTAACAGCCTGCATAACCGGAGGGGAAAAAAAAGGCGGGGGGGGGGGGGGGGGGGGAAACCCTTAAACCTCGATCTATAGATTAATGGGTCAATGAACTGTTAATGATTGACCGCTGGGCATGGCATTATAGACTACGTAGCCCATCCCACTCCTTCCGCCGCCTTAAACTTCCCTGGTGTGAATCAGGTAACAAGTTGCTGCTGGGCAGACAAAGGAGGAGGGGAGCGGGATGGAGGGTGGGGAGGGGGGTAAAGCTGCACGAATCCAAATCCTCGAGAGGTTGAAGCTCACAACTGTCATCTGACAGTCAAATGCTCCAGACCCTTGACTAAGGTCTTTCCACAATGGGAAGAACAAGCAAGCGAACAAAACGAACACACAAACCAGTCTCTCTATAAAACAATTAAGTACTCCATTTCAGACACGCCCATAATCTATGCGACAACTCCCTCAGCACAAGAAGATTACAGACCGAATGGAATGGCCGAAGTACTGTCGGCAAACTTGGGCGTTAAGAGACCTACTTCAACACGCATTTACCTTTAGACAACTCTTTTCCCGCCAGATAATTTTTTTTTCAACATCTCTTCTTTCTGTAGCGTCTTCTTTCCGGGTTGTCTCCCTTCCAGTCTTGTGTCTGTCACGTCATCGATCTGTCAAAGATTGAAGAGAATGTAAATGATATGTGAATGCTGACTTAGTGTGAAAGCGGACAAAGTATTTCAAGTAACTAAGACTCAGTATTTGACGGGAAGAAACTATATAGACTATTTATTTCAAGTAACTAAGACTCAGTATTTGACGGGAAGGAACTATATAGACTATTTATTTCAAGTAACTAAGACCCAGTATTTGACGGGAAGGAACTATATAGACTATTTATTTCAAGTAATAAAGACTCAGTATTTGACGGGAAGGAGCTAGTCTTTCGAATGCGACTATAAATCGAGGTTCCGTATGTGAACGCACGCATATCTTGCACACACGTAAAATCCCATCACCAACTTTCGGAAGAGAAGGCCAGTTTGGCCGTTGGTATGGATGACACATTACACATAGCATGCACCCTGCGTGAGAAATGGAAAGAATGAAGGAAGTAAGGAAACTGAGTGAAGGATATTGACTGGATGACACGGGAAACGACTGAATGAAGCGCCAGCTGGCAGCTCTTCAGTCGGCACTACCCAGGTAGGCAGCCCGTTGTGTAAACGAGTGTGGATTGTAAAGCGCTTAGAGCTTGGTCTCTAGCCGAGAATAGGCGCTATATAAGTATTCATTACAATAATAATTGTAGTAATAACTATACAGACTATTTCAAAGGGAAGCTACTGAAGGGCTTTTGAATATGGAGCCCCCTAAACTCCAGGACTATCGTCCTGTCTTGTCACAGAGGTAGAATTTGCACAGCATTGCATTGTTCTTCATGCTTCCCATTTTCGCATAGGGTCATGAACTCATTGTAATGTCCTGGATTCATCTACGTCGGCAGTTTGAAAAAAAAAAAAAAGAAAAGAAAGCGCGTACACTCACAATAATCTTCATCCCCACCCCCCTCTCACTCCCCACGCTTCTTTCTTGTCGTTTGACTCATCAGACAGACCTCTGAGAGAGAGAGAGAGAGAGAGAGAAGAGGAGAGAGAGAGAGAGAGAGAGAAAGAATACAATCAATACGGAGGGAGTTCTTTTACACACACACACACACACACACACACACACACACACACACACACACACTCACACACACACACACACACACTCACACACACACACACACTCACACACACACACACACACACACACACACACACACACACACACACACGTTTCATCATCCTCGCATTTTTCCTGCCCCGAGTCCACACAAACGCAAAGTGTCCGCCCCCTTCCTCCCACCCCTATGTCCACTCCCCCCTCCCCCCCCCCCCCTTCTCATCCCTCCCTCTCTCCTCATCTCTTTCTCACACTTCAACCAGTGATTGTCCCACCTCCAGGCCCGCTCACTTATAAAATCAGCTTACAGGATCCGAACCCCCGGCTCCTTTCCGAAATTAATCCCCGTGAACTCCCAACAATGCTGAGACAGCGGTAACTTGCTACGTCTGCCGTAGCTACGCCCCGCGGTCTGACGGGGGATTAGATCCCTCTGTGTGTGTGTGTGTGTGTGTGTGTGTGTGTGTGTGTGTGTGTGTGTGTGTGGATTAGTGGGAAGGTGCTCTAAGCTGTTAATCCCGCCTCGCTTCATTAGCTTCGCAGCAGGGGCAGAAGATCAGTCTTAATTGTTGTTACGCTTTGAAGTTTGAAGTGGTATAACACACGAAGTTGTGATGGTGGGGTGGGGTTGGGGGTGGTGGAGGTGGAGGAGGAAGCGGGGTGGGGGAAGGGGGTGGGTGGGCGTGGAAAAAAAAGGTGAGGTCAAATCTACTTATGTACTTCTTATTAAATCCCTCCTCTCTCTCTCTCTCTCTCTCTCTCTCTCTCTCTCTCTCTCTCCCACACCCTTGCATCTTACCTTTCTCTTCCAAGCCAGATCGCCTCTCAGACAGACTCACCCTTTGTCCCAATGGTCCCCTCTCTCACTCTTCCAGCCCTTTCATTGTCTGACAATGTCTTTAATGACAATAACCATCACGTTCTCGCGAGATTTCATGTACTCTTCGGGATGTGTCAAACGGAAGTTGCGCTACAACGTGTCGTGCTCAAGTAGCGTAGAGTCCGGTGTTTTACGTGATTCCCGAGTCACTTTCCTAAGAACTAGCTTTCGTAGCGCTCTCTCTCTCTCTCTCTCTCTCTCTCTCTCTTGCACGCGATTGAACTTTCCATGAAGTGACGAACAAGTCCGGAAACTCTACCTCGTATGATGAAATACTTCACACCCGTACATCCATACGACCGTCGCTTACGACATCAAATCCCTCAGCAGAAATGCCAACAGAAAGCATCTGTAACAAACAAGGTGACATTCCCCGGAATAGTTTCAGTTTCAGTTTCATCAAGGAGGCGTCACTGCGTGCGGACTAGTCCGTAATATACGCTACACTACATCCGCTAAGTTTTGAGACCACACTACGCGTGATTTTAAGCGGAAGAGGATGTTCCAAGCGCGCCCAAATACTCTCTGCCTGACACATACCTATACACACAGCAGTCACAACTGGAGAAATCAACAAAACACATATTCAAGAGTGGCATAGACTTTTTGATCTTTGATATTAGTCCAACAAACACAGGAGGGACGAACAGTCACAACTACAGGTGGTGTCATGAACAACATATTCCGCCGACTATGTCTGAAGATAAGTGGTTTCTCGTTCTTCGTTTTCACTGTCCTAAATGTTATTTGGTTTTGCCTGAAGAAGACCCAAGAGGTCGAAAGGCATTGTGTCTTGTCCTGTACCTTGTTTGTCTATGTCCTTGACGGTAACTAACCCCCTCTCTCTCTACATTTTGCTACGTTTTCCGCCCTCAGTCACTTCGTTTGGAAACATTCGTTTCGAGTTTTGGGCGTGTAATTCATTTCATCATTGGAGGGGAAGAGTTGCCCGACTTGTTCGTTATTTGCTGTTTCACTGTTCTTTACCTCATGTGAGAGTTCTCGCCCATGACGTGCTCTCTAGTCTGGCGAAAGGCTTTTCTTGTCTTCCCCCAATGAATAACGCTGCTAGTTGTCACGTGACTATATCTCGCTTGACACTCAAATAGCAAACGAGACTGAACCGGGGCATGTTCGTTTATTTGATTTTTTTTTTTTCCAACGCGGTTAAAAAAAAAAAAAAAAAAGAGAGAGAGAGAGAGAGAGAGAGAGAGGGGGGGGAGTGAGAGAGAGATTGAAAGAAACAGGCAGCACCCACCCAAAAAAAGAGAAAAATATGAAAAAAGAAGGGAAAAAAGAAAAAAAAAAAAAAAAAAAAAGAAAAGAAAAGAAAAAGAGGCCAATCTCACTGATGATTACTTTTGAACACCGGTCGAGCAGTCGAGCAATGGGCGGCGCAGAGCAATAACTCAAAACGTGTGGCATGTTGCGGATATTTCACAGTATGACATGCTTGATGAGAAAGAGGTTCGACATACTCACCGCTGTAATGTGTGTGTCAGCCTCTTTGAAATGAGGATTTCACCTAGTAACACTATTTTGTGACGTCAGCCTTACCATCAGACAACTTTTCGCTTTCGAAATCTCAAAACTCTCCCATTTCACGCGAAATTTCATGTGAAAATTAATCTAAAAGACCTATTCTAGGAAAAAAAAAAAATGGGGACGGTGGTGGTGGTGGTGGTAATAACGCCTGTCTTTCCATTGCAAACAGAGTTACGTTTCCTCAGTTTATGGGTCAAATGAAGAAATCTAGAGTGTCAAATATTTATTCTGAAGAGCACGTCAGGATAACGATCGTAATACTGGGGGCTGGAATAACTATGGGGGCCGGAATGGCTCAGTTGGTAAAGCGCTGAACTCGTGATCCTGGTGTCGCGGGTTCGAATCTCCGCCGGGCCGATTCGGTACAGGGGGATTTTTCCCTCGGAGTTAACATTAGTTCTGACTCCATTTCCCTTACAGTTCCTTCGAATGAGACTATAAACCGAGGTTCCGTGTGTGAACGCATGCATAACATCTTACACATACGTAAAATCCCATCACCAACTTTCGGAAGAGAAGGCCGGTTTGGCCGTTGGTATGGATGACACGTTACACATAGCATGCACCCTGCGTGAGAAATGGAAAGAATGAAGGAAGTAAGGAAATTGAGTGAACGGTATTGGACGACATTGACTGGATGACACGGGAAACGACTGAATGAAACGTCAGCTGGCAGCTCTTCAGTCGGCACTACCCAGGTAGGCAGCCCGTTGTGTAAACGAGTGTGGATTGTAAAACGCTTAGAGCTTGGTCTCTAGCCGAGAATAGGCGCTATATAAGTATTCATTATTATTAGTATTATTATTATTTATTCATTATTATTATTATTTATTATACTGACTTTATGCCTTACAGGTGCGCCGTGTTAACATTCATGTTCTGGCATTTTCTCTCTCTGATGGAACTGATGCGCTGAATAATGGGACAACATTGCTTTAGGCGTGTCCACCAGCGGCATATGTCCCAGGTAGACGGCGGGATCACTCTCGCTGAACGCGAACTCCAACACATATTAACCTTCTGCAGATTTCGGAACACTGTCTAATTCTTACCGCAGGTGAATGCCGACGTCTCTTTCTACCAATCGCAATGAAATTTACAGAAGTCGGCCAATCAGGTAGCTAGCTTGACATACACATTAATGTTAATAACTAAGAGAGGCAGAGATGAAACACGAAGATGAAGCCGATACAATCGAGTTTCTGATTCAGTCAGCTTGTTCCTTTTAAGATCCACGCCATTTATAGCACTTACGAAATGAATGCTTTCTTTAAAGGGTAGATGCCCGAAACGTCATTTTTTTCTAATGAGGTTATCTATTCCACCCCCCTCCCTCCCCCATGATTGGTAGGATGCGCGGTCGGAATAGATCCGTTTACCGATCAATCTTCACGAAAGCAGCGAATAGACTCAACGAGTCGAGATAACACAGCATTTGTCAACCCACATCCATACCTCTTTTCAATGTTGTCAAAGGAAGTGTATCAGCAACTTTGCGACGACATTCTTTTTATCATGATTAAAGAATGGTGAAATCGAAAGTTGTCAAGTTCTGGGCAGGAAATGTTCTACAAAAAGTTACTTTCCGTAGATTTCCACATTTCTTCTTTCACACATCTTCATCATGTGAAAATCTTTTTTTTTTTTTTTTTTGTCGCTTGTTCACATTATCGCATAGAAATTAACATTTTATCATTACAAGTCTGTACGCTAACAGCAAGCTTATATTACGTCATGAATATGGGGTTCTCGTACCAAAATGCGAACACCTTTCTCCATGGAACTTTTTAACTCTTTACACACAAAATAAGACTGTCATCTCTCTCTCTCTCTCTCTCTCTCTCTCTCTCTCT
>CM065748.1:18529108-18549108 GCA_033310375.1 Conus canariensis
AGATAGACAGATATCACACACACACATTATATATATATATATATATATATATTGTGTGTGTGTGTGTGTGTGTGTGTGTGTGTGTGTGTGTGTGTGTATACATATATGGAAAGAGAGAGACTGATATACAGATAGATAGATGAACAATGAACAAGTAGGGTAGCTCTTGCTCCCATAAGAAAACCTAACTCTGAGTAACTTTTATTCAAGACTGGCACAGCCTTTTAAACTTGAATAAAGTCAGACAAATACAAAGACGAACAATCTAGTAGTGGGGGGAAAAACAAGCGCAGGCCAACAACCCTCCGTCATCACAGTAATGACTTGGCAAAGATTTGAACTTAAAAGGCTGTGCCAGTCTTGATTAAAAGTTACTCTGTGTTAGGTTTTCCTATGGGAGCAATAGTTACCCCACTTGTTTACTGCTTATTCTTTACTGTTCCCTGCCTCATTTTATTTTCAAATACAGATAGATAGATAGATAGATAGACAGATTGATAGAGATATACAGATGGATGGATAGATAGAATCATAGTTTTATAGATAGAAAGAAAGACAGACAGATATTCAGTAGATCGACAGACAGACAGACAGACAGACAGATAGATAGATAGATGGACAGACAGACAGACAGATAGAGATAGACAGACAGACAGACAGACAGACAGACAGATAGATAGATAGATAGATGGACAGACAGACAGACAGACAGATATAGATAGACAGACAGACAGACAGACAGATAGATAGATAGATCGATCGATAGATAGATAGATAGACAGATAGATGGACAGATAGATATGTAAATGGATAGATTGATCGACAGATAGATACAGGTAAGTATATTTGATTATTTACAGCCCAGTCAATCATGCAGAGCCTCTTCGGAGCCGTCGAACTCAAAGACAGGAAAACAAACAAATAAATAAATAAACAAAAAAAAGCAACATCAAACAAGTCAAGCCATCGAAAACAAACTTTCACCATATCTGAAACACACACACACACACAACACACACACACACACACACGCACACACACACACAACTACACAACGCGCGCGCGCACACACACACAACTACACACACACACACACACACGGACAAACAACACAACTGTCGTTATGACATGGTAGCAGAACTGTTGACGCCCTAAGGCTTATAAATTAGACCGTACTCAGAGCGTCAGGCATTCGTCTTAATGTCCATGGTCCCGGACAAAAAATAATAATTAAAAAAAACCTCGGAAACATTCTCTCTCTCTCTCTCTCCTCTCTCTCTCTCTCTTTTTCCTCACACACACACACACATGTTCACGCATGCTCTCATCTTATCATCCTTTGACAAGATTCGGGGGTGCCAACACACACACACACACACACACACACACACACACACACACAAACAGCAAAGTCCATTACCACATTTCTGTGGACAATTAATGATGAATACTTGGCAGGGCCCATCTCCTCTCCAAGTACCCCTTTGCATGCTGGGTATTTCTGTGTTTCCATAACTACTGAAAGCTGACACATCGGTTACGGTATCATGAGATGTGAACCTGATTTTCTGCTTTGCCATATACACGAGAACAGATGTGTTACACTCTATACAAAACGCAGAACCACTCGCTTGCCGTCAAACTTAATTTCTCTCCGTCGTGTTCTCTTCGCATCAAGGATCAAAGTGAATAATTAGGAAAAAAAACCCTTTAATGTTCTATACTGATGCCGAATAAACACACAAATTGGTACGTTTATGGTTTAAACGGATCCATTTATTGTTTAAACAGATCAAACCCTACCGTTTGACTAAAAGGAACCGTCTTTCGAAGGGACGTCAAAGGGAAGTCATCTAGTGGAGTGTTGAACAAGGGCCAGGTGTTGAAAAGACATTTAAGTAACTTCCCTTGGTAGTGGTTTTGGCTGAAAAAGTATTTACAGTGTGTTACGCAAGAGGTTCAACCCATACCCCTCAGATTGAGAATCTGATGTCCTAACCACTTGACTACTAAAGCTATCATACTAGATAAAAATAATACCATCAAAGTAATACCATTGCAATCATTGCAAACACCCCCCACCACAAAAAAAAAAAAAAAAAAAAAAAAAAAAAAAATTATCAAGCAGCACTGATGAAAGGAAAACTAAGATACTAATGACTGCCATTATTTTGACGAATGGCTGCAAAACAAAAAACAGAAAAAGGCAAAATAAAAAAAATGCACACACACACACACACACACGCACACACACACACACATGCAGAGGCACACATGTGCATACAAAAACAGAACTATACTGGTATCGTTCATAACACTGCGCTGAAACAGTTGCTATGTGTGACCTACCAGAAAACCATCCACCTGAAAGAATGCAATTGTTCAGTGCGTATTTCATAAAAACAACAACAGTTCTTATCAGCATTGTGTGTACAAAACACTCATGCATGGTAAATGAAAACCTGTGCAGTGCTTGCTGTATGATACACAGTTGTACTGAACTTTAGCACTTTTTTTTTTTTCAAATACTCCTTCACTCTAGTCTTTTTTTCTTTTTTGTTTTAAATATCCTCTCCCCATTCTCACTCTCCTGTAAAATATTTTCAGACTTCTGACATTCACAACTATCTCTGTCTGTCTGTCCATCTATGTATGGAGTATACTTCTCTATTCAACACACTGGTTACAAATATCCCATTCAGATAACAAAACCACTGAAAGCAGTTTTCTTTCTTACACTTGTAACTAAAACAGAATACAGTTTCAATGTATCTGTGAAACTTTTGGAGATATATCAAGAGATACACAATGGGGTCAGATATGATTTGATTAAAGCTGAGAAGACTGACCGTGGCACAGGCCTGCACTCTCCCGATCCTCCTTGTTTTCTCTATATTTTTAAAGCCACATATTCCAGATTTTTGGAAATACTGGAATCTGAAAATCTGGTACTCTGAGAAGTGTATATTCAACCCGTGTCTTCTTGTACACAGACCTAGACCTAGACCTAGGTTCTGAGCGGACCACATATTGTGGAGTAGCGGTCAGTGTCAATCAAGACTGCAGAATGTGGGTTCAAATCTCATAAGAGACACTTATAATTGGACTTTTTGGCCCTGGCCAGCTCCTACCCCGAGTTGAGTCTGCTAAAGGCTCAAATGGAAAGACTGGAACCACACAGTTGAGCTTCAGCAACTTAAAGGATGTACTGATTTGTCAAAGTTTTGTTCAAAACTTTTAAGCAATACTGCAAGTGTCTGTATCTATCTCCCAGGCATGGTTAACGCTGAGATGTTTCATAAAAGGAAGCGTATGTTACGACCCTATCATGACGCTTCAAACCAAGGTCACAAGTTGTTTATTTTGTCCATGAAGGAGAATCATTTTGTGGTGACACATTGCACTGTCACATCATAAAATACAATGTAACATACAACAGAATAAAATCAGATTGATCAGCTCAAAATCAAACATCAACACTCACCACTTATTTACTTATCTACCCATCACAATCCATCTTCTATCCACACACACACACACACACACAAACACACACAGAATGGACCCCCCCCCCTCCCCCCCCCCCCCCCCCCCCAACATCATCCTTGTAGTCCTCATTCACTGGCGCAAAAAGCACTTCTATGGCACTCTTTTATTCTTCAGTTTTTGGAACCGGGCAGCGAGTTGTGGCTGGAAGTGGGTGGATTGATTCTGGAACCATTGTACCCCCTTTCCAACCCCACCCCTTTCAGTCTGCTCCTGAAACGGAAAAAAATTTGCAGATCAGAGAGTCGAACCAACAACTCTCTGAAAGTAATGTGAAAAAAATCAACAGAGTTTCACTACAAATTTTAAAATGGACGTGCTACACTGAAGATGTTACCAACTAAAATGAAAGGAAAAGAGAAGAGAGCTGTACAGAGAGGTGGTGTGTTGTGATCAGTTCTATCTGACTGCAGTTCATAGTCTCGATTGCTCTTCATCAAAGCAACACAATCCAACCGACATTATGCATCATCTTCACTTGTACAAAGTTCGCACCAAGTTGGCTGGAAGAGCATTAATCCTACCAGATAATGCATCATCTTCAATTCAATTAACAAAGACACAATTATGAAGTGCACGGGGGGGGGGGGGGGGGGGGGGGGGGGGGGGGGGGGGTCCTGCAATCTTTGTATTACAAAATTTCAAACAGCTTTCCTGACAAAAGAATTTCGATGTATGCCACAGTTCATGAAACTACACTGAAGAGAGTGCGATCCCTTTTCTGTTTCTTCCTGAATATGCTGACAACAGTTGCAGATTTTCCTTCACAAACTGATCCAAATCAAAGTTGCAATAATGAGGGCTGCTGGGAGAATGAGGGTGATGGAGGAGGCAAGATGCTGAAGACAGAATATGTATTAAAAAAACAATAATCAAAGGAATATATCAGATAAAGAAAAAAACCAATGTGATATGCGCCATACGGTGGCCACTAGTCTGTGAAACATAAGCAGACAAATGTAGGGAGCAGGGTCAATCAATTATTTTGCTTCAACAATAAATGCGTACCACACCAGCACGGTACTTTTTATTCAAATCAAAAGCACAGGTAATGAATACGTCAAGCGCTGGCCATCTACATCACTGAAATCAACACAAAACATGTTGATCGATCAGTATCAGGGATAGACACTGAACTTTTGTTGAAAGGCCATATCAGCACTATTTGTGTGAATTCATTGTGAATAGTAGTTTGTGACAAAATGTAAACAGTGAGGAAGACACAGATGTGTTTCTTCGTGACTTTCACACAAAAATGAATCCTATTTTTGCCAAAAAAAAAAAAAAAGCATTTGGAGATCACCATCGACACAACCAAGATTGACACCAAAAATATTGCCATTTTGGGGGATTTCCTGACTTTCAAGCTTTGTGAGAAAGAGTCATCAATTCAGTCATGAAATTGCAGACCACTGATTTCTTTGAAAACACTGAAGGTGGTGACAGTCTTCAACTGATTATCTTGGTTATCAGATCAGATAATTCTATTTTAACTCATAAATGTAAACAGTTTTTTGTTGTTGTTGTGAAAAACATGACTGAATTGAATGATAAATTGCAAAAAAAGTCCCAAAATAGTGTTCAATACACAAATGGATTGAATGTCAGTAAATGTCTTCAGTTGTTTTTTGCAATAAATAAGCAACTGACTGCGTTATGAATCTCTCTGATCCTGAACAACAAAAGGGCCTTTGATTTTCTATCATATTTTTACAGGTTCTTTTTCATATTTCATTCAGCAATGTCGCACTCCTGAACTTGGTGACTCTTCTGAGCCAAACATGGAAAAATCCCACAGCTATACATTGTCCGAGTAATTCATAAAATCATCTATACAAATACCCTTATTGATGTAACATAGTGGCCATGTTAATGGAGAGGCTGTGGTAAATCAAATTATGCAGAAGATCCAAATGAAATCAAAATCAAAATTTGATCATTGAAAATCAGATAAAAAAAATCAAAAGGAATGAGAAAGGAGATAAAAAAATGTATGTGTGTATGACTGAGCAAGTAAGGGGAATCTTTACCTGTTCTAACTGAAGATCTTTCAGTGTATGGCAGCACTGTAGGAATAAAATGGGAGTAGGCTAGGGAAAACTTTATCTGTTCTAACTGAAGATCTTTCAGTGTATGGCAGCACTGTAGGGATAAAATGGGAGTAGGTTAGGGAAAACTTTATCTGTTCTAACTGAAAATCTTTCAGTGTATGGCAGCACTGTAGGGATAAAATGGGAGTAGGTTAGGGAAAACTTTATCTGTTCTAACTGAAAATCTTTCAGTGTATGGCAGCACTGTAGGGATAAAATGGGAGTAGGTTAGGGAAAACTTTATCTGTTCTAACTGAAAATCTTTCAGTGTATGGCAGCACTGTAGGGATAAAATGGGAGTAGGTTAGGGAAAACTTATCTGTTCTAACTGAAAATCTTTCAGTGTATGGCAGCACTGTAGGAATAAAATGGGAGTAGGTTAGGGAAAACTTTATCTGTTCTAACTGAAGATCTTTCAGTGTACGGCAGCACTGTAGGGATAAAATGGGAGTAGGTCAGGGAAAACTTTACCTGTTCTAACTGAAAATCTTTCAGTGTACGGCAGCACTGTAGGGATAAAAATGGGAAAAAGCCTGGGGTCACAGTTCCTTTATGAATGAAAAAAAAGAGGCATTTTCATTCTTTCAAGATCACCCACTGCTCATTCTTGTTCACTGTGCTCCATGCTGTCGTTCAAGCCATGCCCCTCTTCCTCATCATCACAAAACAAAACAAAAAAATGGGGGCCAGAATAGCCTAGTGGTAGAGCACCAGACTCGTAATCTTGGGGTTGCAGGTTCGAATCTCCACCAGTCCGTTTCGGTACAGGGGGATTTTTCCCTCGGAATTAACAATGGTTCTGACTCCATTTCCCATACAGTCCTTCGAATGAGACTATAAACCGAGGTTCCATGTGTGAACGCATGCATAACATCTTGCACACACGTAAAATCCCATCACCAACTTTCGGAAGAGAAGGCCAGTTTGGCCATTGGTATGTATGACATGCTACACATAGCATGCACCTTCCCCAAAGTTGGAGTATGGCTGCCTTAATGGCGGGATAAAAAACGGTCATACACACAAAACTCCACTCCCTTTGTTGGGTAGATGGGATTAATATTTCCCTGTCTACACAGGGAGTGTCCGCAGGAGTATCAGCCTACGTATGCGAAAAAAGAAGATAAAAAAAAAAAATCACAAAAAAGCCCTCTAGTGCATTTTACTGTCCACCCAAGTCAGTGAAATGACTGAAATGATTGCATGTAAGCCTAAAGTCTGAAGTCGCTCAACTGCTTCGTTCCAAGGCATATGGACAATTCCTTATCATTTGCTAATCAAAGCTTACACCGCCATTTCCCAAGCAAGCAGCAAAGTCCAGGGTCATTTCAAACACACCAACCTGATACACCAACATATTGAGCAAAACATGGCTTGGAGGTGAAACTTCACTCTATGCTCATCAGACAAGCGCACCAAGTTTGATATTGTCCAGTTTGACGAGGCAAGAGGTTGGGGATGACATATGACCTTCCTGATTTTAAAATTGCATATGCAGTAGTTTGATATTGTTCAGTTTGACAAGGCAAGAGGTTGGGGATGACATATGGCCTTCCTGATTTTAAAATTGCATATGCAGTAGTTTGATATTGTTCAGTTTGACGAGGCAAGAGGTTGGGGATGACATATGACCTTTCTAATTTTAAAACTGCATATGCAGTAAGCAAATGCTACGCAAAGTGGCACTGTGACTGCACCCCTCAGTATGGAGAGAGTTAAAAAGGAAGAAAGAGTACTTGTTGTACAGACTAGTTTAACCTACATAAAGGGACATAACTGTACTGCTACAGGGTTCATATCCCAAAAGAACAACTTACGTACCTTTATTATTTATTTTTTTTCTAATTCTTTTTAACAAACTTTTTAGACCCAGTTGGACTAAATTTCCAAAATCATGATGTACTGCAGACTGTTTCTAGATCACACTAAAACATCTTCTCTTCTTCTGTATAGCTGAAGAGTTAGGCAATCCTGTTTTGATCAATAAAAGCAGAACTCAGCAATGCCACTATCGGTTGGATCCAATTTCCTAAATAGTAAGTTGTAGCAGTTAGTCTTTGAATCCATGTCAGAAACTGAATTCACTTGCAACAGCCATAAAATATTTTTTTTCAGATGGGACAACATCAAAATTTTACAAACCTAAGTCAGTAGTAAGTAAGTAAGTAAGTAGGCCTTAAAAGATTACCCTATTCACTCTAAAAAAAAACAAACAACTTTTCAAAACCTTTTCCTGACAGTACGTACCCTGAGCTAGACGATAAAAACAATGATGATTCAAAACAAATATGGAGGACATTCCGTACCTGTCCATGCCTACTTTACACCTGGAACACACTCTGCATATTCATCACCGGTATCTCTCAATGTTGACACCTATGTGCCACCTACGTGCATAATTCATACATATTCATGCATACTGAAGATCCTTAACAAGCTCCGACATGCCATGACCTCAGAAGCACAAAGTGCCGCATTGCGACATTTAAAGTGTTGCATTCCAAATTTAACTGTTGCACTTGTAGGCGGTATCTCAAGTCAGACTAATTCGCACTTTCAGAAACACTTTGCTTTGCGCACGACCTCTTGATGAAGATAGAAATCTCGCTAGTTATCACATGGTTTTGACTTGTGCATGACATGGTGATCACTATGAAGACTGAAATCTTGCCAGTTATCACATAGTTTTGACTTGAACTATAAAAGATCAAAATAGCCAACAACAAAACCAGTCTATCAACCAGGCAGCAAAATCATGATTATCCTTAGCAGTTTTTCCTTGTACATTTTCATTCTCTCCCCACTGAACTTGGCCGTTTTTTTCTTCTTCTTTAACGAAATACATCTATAGTCTAAAGATCTTCGTTTTCACCGTTCTGTTTATGTTGCTGTTAAGTCTCAGAAGCGTCACTTTTTAAAATTACAAATATTTGTTTTTGGCGTAGCATTTGGTCACAAGGTCTAGCAGCATAACATTGTCAACAAAGTTGTAGCATGCTACGCCAGAAATGTAGCACAGGGCACCTCTGCATATCCATGTACATTGAAGACGTGGAATAGGCAGTACATGTTCACCACTCCCGACACACAATGTTGACCGCTTCAGAGGGCGACTTGTTCATGGACCCCTTCACTTCCAGAGCCTGCATCGCAAGTGCTGTCACGACCCTGCTTAGAACCACACAGCATGTATCGCTACCATAGTTGTGATGCTCTCAGCAACCATTGAGACTGTGTCGCATCTATGGATACGGTGCTATTTAGAAAATGTGCAGTTCAATCTGTGTACGGTCAAAGGTAGGAAACCTCTTCTAGTGTAACCCACAATTTTTTTTTCATAATTGTGGTTATTTCCCTTCAAGATTGAACAGTGTATATGAAAGTTATTTGAGCTAACAAAAGTGATACGGCAAATTCAGTTCAGTTGTCAAAATATGGATGTCTCATTCATGAAACACTATTTCTCAATTTTCTGAGACACTGGAAATACAGGGAGAATATAATGTTGACAATCATAAAGAACATTCAGAAGGGGCAGATTTACACATCAGTGTACACTGGTGTGTACATCTGTGAACTTTCTGTGGAAACTAATTTAAGTGACAGTATTTGTATGCTACATATGAACATTTTTTTTTCAATCCCTTTGATTTACTATACATAGCTGCACAGAGGAAGGCCTTTTCTTTCCAATGATGTATAGCATTTAGCTTTTTCTTTTTTGGAATAATTTAAGAGAATTTTTCAACACAGCACCCAAAGCCCTGAATGGTGGGAGCGCAAACACTGCACTGGCTACAGCTACTAGGAACGTGCCACAGACTTAAATTTTTTTTTTTTTTTTTTTTTTGTGTGGCATCAGTTATCGGATCAATGGAGCACCTAAGGTGGTGATTTTCTTTTCTCCTTTTTTTTCCTTCTTTTTTTCCCCTAAGGTCAAAATCCACCTCTTCATTTTTTGGTGCTTCACACTGTCCTCTTCATCTACAAAAAACAACAACAAAAAGCAGAAAAAAAACCAAAAACAATTTCCACTACTAGGTGCTTTTTTCCCCCCAACCAGTCTCTTACACACCATGCATAGTCTTGTATGTTATCTTACAAATGGACATATTTTTTGCCGATTTTAGTGTTTTGGCATTTGATACAAAGTGTCTGGGTTTGTTGATGTTCTGATGTGTGGTGAACTGTGTTGCTTATAATGTGTTGCTTATACAAAGAAAACAACATAAATGAAACAAAAAATTTAACTATTTTCAGTTTTTCATTTTGTGTTACACACACACAGACACACACACACACTCACTCACTCTCTCTCTCTCTCCCTCCCTCACCCCTCTCACAAATATATTAACAATGGTAGTTACATGTTAAAGGCATGGTACCAATGCAAAATTTATGCGTAAGCAACCAATTCCGTATGTACACACGCCTGAAAGGATATCGGTGGTCCCAATTGCCCGTCTCCCTCTTAAAATTTGTTAAGGATAGATCAAATCATTGTAAAACTCAGGAACTCTCACACAGGGGGAGGGGTGGGGAGGGGGGGGTGGGGTGGGGGTGGGGGAGGGGGGTGCTAACAGGCAAACTCATGTTGCATCCCGTGCTTCAGTTCAATACTGTGTGCCTCTGTAACAGAAATGTGCGCAACGACCCTTTTTCTGGTTTGATTGATTCATAATGTGCGAACAAATGCAGTGATAATTATTTGCTAGGAAATAGGGGGTAAGACTCGGCATGCAAAACTTACTTGCGAGTTTTCAGTGGGTCAGCAGGTATTTAGGGGGTTACACTTTATAGCTGTTAGAAAATGTACTGCACACACACACACACACACACACACACACGTGTACGCACGCACACACACACACACACACACACACACACACACACACACAAACGCACACAATCTCTCTCTCTCTCTGTTTCTTTCTTCTCTCTGTCTCTCTGACTGGCTCAAACACACAGACACTCAGAGAAAGAGGCGGGAGACAGACATGGATAAGAAAAGAAGAGCAAATGACAATAGCTGTTCACAAGACACTGAAGACCATGCAAAACATCATTTATTCACTGAATCCCTCTCACGCTCCCCTGTCAAGTAATGCGTTATCAACGACAGCGAATACATGGCAGCATCTACACTCTGTCAGGACTTTAACGCTGAAACCTGATATCCGAAATGCCTTCTTCAATCATCATCACAGCTGTGTCCATCAGAATTTCCATGACAGAAGCCATTTCCAACAGCGTTTAAAATGTTCTATGGCCTGACAGTCTTGCGGCTGCCAAGCCGTGATCATAGCAGCAACGAGTATGAAGCCTGGTGACGAACAAGAGGCAAGGGTTGAAAATGGGTTGAACCCTTGGCGAAACTGTGCAGACTGCATGGGCACTGTTGTACTATGGGCAAAACATTAGTCTGTACACACAGTGCAGCCATTTGAGTGAGTGAGTGAGTTCTTTAATTTAGAGTCTGTTCACACTTGGTGATATTACACTAAAAAAAAAAAAAAAAAAAAAAAAAAAAAAAAGGGGGGGGGGGGGAGCAAGGGGAAGGGAAGTATTTATAAAAATCTATTAATCTGATGCATGGAAAGCACTTTTGCTATTTGCACAATTTCTGGTTTGTGGGTTAATGTTTTGATAGAATCGTGTACAGTCATATCCACGTTCGATTCTTTTTACAGTGAAGTTAATATTGAACAATGAAAAAGTAATTTGGTCCACTGATAGAAGATTTGAACAATCACATGCTACACTTTGGGAAAACTTGGTTTTCCACGAATTCAGTCGAAACTTGTATATTAAAGATGACAACTATCATGGACATGATAAGCTTTCATACTTCTGTGGAAGGTGTTCACTGTTCACGCATTTGCTGCCATTTGAATTATCCCTGCTAGCTGTGTTGGAAAATTTAGTGGAAATTTGGTTCCACGCTCCGGAATATCACCAACATGCCGCAGCACGCTGTCGGCTTAGGTTATAAAGCTGAATTTTTGTAAGGTCATGACCTCTGGGCAAGTCACATGATCTTGTGGTCCAGTCACAGGCTGGGTAGGCTATTTTGAAGACTCTTGTTGGTTTCTCACCGGAGAAGAGTTCACCAGCGGAACTTGTTCGCTGATTCAGAAAGTTGTAAAAGTATGAGGAAAGCTTGAGTCTTCGCTGACTTAACGATAATTGTGGCGGATCTGACGAAAGTGCATTTGCTTGACACGCTGCTCAAATGTGTAGTGCGCACTGGTGAAAATGATTAGTGTCTGAGCAAATTTTGGTATATGCTAGTGAACCAGTAGCTTGAACTCCAGCGTGTCACATGGGAAATTCACGTGTCAGGAACACATAATTTGAAATTATTATCACTGGAATATATCATACACATTTCTTGTATGAGTAGCTGTAACAAATATCTGTAGAGAATTCTTAGTGGTATGTTAGTATATACTTCCCCGAAGATGGAGTAGGGCTGCCTTCATGGCGGGATAAAAAACGGTCATACACACAAAACTCCACTCCCTTTGTTGGGCAGATGGGATTAATACTTGCCTGTCTACACAGGGAGTGTCTGCAGGAGTTCTCCCTGTCTGCAGGAGTATCAGCCTGCGTACGCAGAAGAAGAAGAATTTAGTATATACTGATGACCTTGAATACACTGCATATCTACCACCAATTAACACAACAAAGGTGAAACAGCAGTTAGACATGGTGCAAAGCACTTTACAGGGTCTGTTTATTCAAATTTTCCCCGGTCCTTAAAAAGAACATTATATCTAAATCGAAAAAAAATATGCAGGAAGGAGTTTAAAAGCTCCCTTAAAAGATTTAATAAAGATGAAATTAATTGATTTTTGAAATCAACACATTAAAAAGCAATTTTCAACAAAACAGAAAACTATTTGTTCCGAAAACTATGGAACATATACAAACCACACAGGGGGTTTGTACAAACAGACTCGAAGCCATCAACGGTCGTTCATAACTCATTTATTTTCTGTTCTTCTACATGGGAGAGCTTGAAATAAGACTGGTCACTATACGGAGATGCAAAACATCCATAACAGTTAACGTAATCTTCCACACTATTTTCTCTAAAATACAAAATGGAAAAACCATTGCCCCCCCCCCCCCTCCCTTCTCCAAACCACCCCCTCCCCTCCTTTTGTTCTGCAAGCTGCTGAATAGTCTACACAGTCTTTTCGAACGTATCCTGAAACAAATCCTGAAATTTTCTGCTCTTCGTGTCCATCAGAGGAATTTACATCATGCTCTTTGAATCAGGTACAAACACCAGAAATTCAGTGCTCTGAACTGGGGTTTTTGAATGCGAATGGCAAAAGTACTAAAAAAAACAACAAAACTCAGGCTGTTAAGCAACCAAAAAAAAATAAAAAGAGAAAAAAAGCCTGATCTTTCAGCTGTGGCCCTACTCAAGTCCACAATGTCTGTTTGTACTGATAGAGAATCATCCAAATACATCTTGATCAGGTATACCCTTGTCCTCTTAGCCAAGCTAGCACAGGTTTTCGCAGTTGTGTGAACTTCCTAGATGCATCTTGGGGAAAAAACAAAACAAAAAAACTCATGGTAGGGCTAGGTGTTACCATGGTGTGCCATTAACCTGAAACAAAAAAAAAAAGAAAAAAAAAAAAGAAAATTGTTACAACAGTTAATGGCAGGTACTGGGAAACAGATGCCTTTATATCAAAGCAAGGGCAGGGAAAGCTTTTTTCTTTCCCATTGAGAGTGAAGGCATTTTTTTTTTTCCTTTGTGACTACTTTGCTCATATTTTACATTCAGAATGAGTCCATATCTGCACCATCTTTTTGTGGCTTCCGAAATATAGCAGAAAGTGATTGTGCTGGGATCTCTTCAACTTTTGTTATTATCCTTTTTCTGTCAGTTTGTGTAATTCCCCTGAATCTGACGGTGTTTCACATTCAGAAGCCAACCATCTGATATGTAGACTTGGTGAGACGCGCAGATGAACCGGATCAACAGGTCTACATCTGCAGTGATTTCCTGCATCCATGTTCCCCCCGAGTCGGCTTGTGCGATCTGGATCTGGATCCGGATAAGACATTGTCAGAACCAGTTGGATTATTTCTGCAATGCTGTGTACGAAGAAACTTCCTAACTTTACCAGCTGCTAAAAATTTCCTTCTTTGTACCTTACGGTTGGACATCAGTCTTCACCATCTTCACCTCAATAAGTCAATGTGATATCCTCCTCCTCCCCCTTCACAACTTCAACGTTTTAATCCCCCACCCTCCGCACCCACGTCCCTCACCTCTTTCTGTCTCATGATTAAAAAGAAAAACTACTAACACATCAAGTGAAAAGATGGAAACCCAAAACCACCACCACCATCATTAGCAGCTCACGATGCTGACGACTACAAAGGATGAGTCATATTCATGAATACTGTACACCTGGAACATGCTGTGCATACCTGCCATCAACGCCTCATAGTGTTCCCCTGGGAACCAATTGTAGCAGCATGACTCTGACCTCTCGCTGCTACAGGCATCCTTCACACTGGCATCACACACTGTCCCTCTCAGCTGCTCTCTCTCTCTCTCTCTCTGTGTGCCTGAAACACAGCTAACAACACAGGATCAGATATCCGTTCATTGGCTGCAAAGTCTTTGCTCTTTCTTCTTTGCTGGCAGCGACGTCCGTTTGCCGTTCATGTCCTCACCAAAAAAGATACCACCAGCTGTGTTCACATGTCAAGATCACTGTGAACAAGCAATGGTACCCTTTCCAATGTGAACCCAGTCTCCGAGGTCTCGCTTCTCACCGACCCGCTCTCTGGATTGAGAGGGTTCAGCCGTGAACATTGAATGACCACAAGGGCAGAACTGTTCCATGTACGGCTGCCAAGAGTTGTTGTCAGGGTTGCAATACAATCTGATGTGGTGCATTTTGAGACTGTTCAAACATAGCTTTGAAGGTTAAGTGTTGTGTGATTGTAGATTTACACTGTGCGATCCTAAACTGTAATTGCATATATGTGGTGTTGCTAATCTAACACAGCGTAATACTCAAAGATTAATTCACAGACACAGAACTTTATAAGTAAGTTTTGAATCCCACTACGACGAATAGAATGTTCAGTGATAGATTACTGTGTGTGTTCTTGTTACCGGTTGTCAGTTGCGTCATCACAGGGAAATAGGGTGTTTTTTGTTTTGCATGGTTGTGTGTGTGTCTTGCCAACAGCAATGCATCAATGTGTATGTGAACTTTGTAAACAACAATGGGTAGTGTTACTTCAGGGTTTAAAAACATACTTCATGCCATCTGTTCATGTAGTGTAAAGATATCTTATGCTACGCAGTGTATATCATGCTGCTATGATGTTGTGAGAAGTGGTATAGTTTTTGGCTCTGCGTGCTTCTAAGCATACATCTGTCTGTATGTATGCATGTATGAATGTATGCATGTGTGCGTGTGTGTGTGTGTGTGTGTGTGTGAGAGAGAGAGAGAGAGAGAGAGAGAGAGAGAGAGATAGAGAGAGAGAGTGCATGTGTGTGTGAGTGTGCACCATCACTTCTAATGACCTCAGTGCTCTTACCAGAGTGTATAACACAAGGGTGTCCTCACAGCCATAGTGTGTAGACATGTGGGCAGTTAGAGCAGACCATGGCACGGTCACCAGCTTCTGCACAGCCAGGTCCACACATCTGTACGCAAGTAAAGGACCAATTAGAACACTGTTCTGTCCTCAACGTTTACCTGACAAATGAACAGAGATGATTTAGTTTTTTTCAGATTCTTGAAAACAAATATAAACAAGGGGTAAAATCTATTGTCATTTTGTGACGTTGTTTACATTTTGTTAACCTAAGTGATAGTCAAGAACTTCTTCAGGCAGTCAAATATGCAAGGCATTTGTTCTCAGAATGAGAATTTGATCTCCTAAATTAAGCATGCATGTGCGTGTGCGCACACACGCACAAACACGTGCACGCACTCACACACACACACACACACACACACACAACACACTACACCACCACCACCACCACCAAAAGCACAATACTGTGTCCTCCTACCCAACACTTACTTGAAAATCATGCATCCTCCAAGACATCTGAGTCCTTAAGATCACTTCAAACTGATGCTCAGGCAACACATACATACATAATTATATGCCTTGACAATGCTACCACCGAACAATCGCACCCCCCCCTCCCCCCCTTTCCTTTCTTAAATGCAAGCTGAACTAGGTCCATTTCATGTGTTGAAGAACCCTACAAGAACCTTGAACAGAGAGCCCAAGTACACAGACCAACATTTTTTTCCTGGCCAAAAACTCCACAGTGACAACAGATGGAGTCCCATCTTTTTTGTTGTTGTTTGTTTCTCATATTTTTCAACAGCACAAAACATGAAAAGAAGACAACCAAACTTTGTTGCAGTTAAGCAGACCACAACAAGCTACTAAAAGACGATCACATCATTTTTTTGTCCAACGGTCCATGCGCTTACCAAAAGAGAGTCACTTCACTTTTCGCCGTACAATCCGCATCATACTGTTAGACAACCATACCTTTCTGTTATAAGTCACTCCCACAAGACAGGACCCAGACTCTATGGCACACTCCAAACCTGAAGAAGAAATATGACCACATCAAGCCATAGCAGAGTCCTGTGAAATAGAGTTCTCCTCAACAGACACTGTGGAGCAGACCCAAAGAGCAGTTCCTCACAGCCCATCATCACTCTGAGTGGACGAGTCAAGCGGAAGGCTGGTCCCCACTCCTCCAACCCCTCCGCTAACCTCCGTTCAAATGACAGCGAGGCAGGCGAGCTGCCCCAAGTTATGGCTCACCTTGTTTGCTCATCTCACCTCTTCCCCCCCCCCCTCCTCCCTCCCCCCCCCACCTCCTCCCTGCGGGCCTCCTGGTAACCAACCGCCTTATGTTGACTTCCCCCGACGTCTCCCCCCAGGGGAGGCAACCGCAGATGGTCACAGGACAATCAGCAGCTCCCGTGGGGAAACACGTCCGGCCGGCTGATCTTTCCTGGTCAGGGGATGATGACACGTGCCTCCCCCTGTCCCCTACTCATCCTTCAGGAATGCTGTCAACAAAGGGAGATCATCACCTGCTGGCTGGAGAAAAGTCGGAATACCTAAAGCAAACAGATTTAATGTTGAGTCGTCAGGTGTAACGTGGTTTTCTAGGTCTCCTCCCACCCCCCACCCCCCCCCCTTCCCCCCCCAAAATGTCTTTGTGTGTTCGGTGGGTTTCTTCTGATTTGGACTTCCTTCCTCCCCATCCCACCACCTCTGAAATAGTTTCCTTTATTGTGATTAGAAAAAAGAAAAAAACAAAACAAAAAGAGGAAAAAGAAAAAAATACAATAATCTTTCCTGTTCCCCCCCCCCCCCCCCCCCCAACCCTTTGTTTCCCTTGTCGCTCCAAGGATTTACAATGCTGTTTCAAATGGAATCCTCCATTGTATTTCGAACTGTGACGCATTTTTCTCTCTCCTTTTCCTAAGCTGGGAGAACACAATAGCTATGATATTCACCTTTACTCTTTAGTTTTGTACCTTTTCCTTGTACGTGACATACATGTTCGAACGATGTCTTTCTCTCCTGTACCTCTATAGCATACACTATTTGGGGGGGAGTAAGGGTGGGTAGGAAGGTGTAGTTATTTTTTTTTAAATTTGACCTGACGACAATCCTGAAATGAGATAAAGAAAAAGAAAAAAAGGTATGTTAAGTCCATACATGACAAAAAGTGCATAAGAAGTGTGACTGTTTTGTTCATTGGTGTGAAGCACAAAATTCTATGTCAGCATACAAAACCTTGCAATGTACAGTTACAAGCAGATAGACTTTTGCTCTTCGTCAGCTGCTAACCCATATCTATACAATATTCTGAAAATCAGATTTTCAATGAGACACACAGCAAGAGAGAGAGAGAGAGAGAGAGAGAGAGAGAGAGAGAAGAGAGAGGTAGTTCCATTTGTTCTGAATCAGCTTTGTGACTGTCAGCTTCAAGCTTGCTAATTCTGTCACCTCTCGAGAGGCAAAAACAACTGGGTTATCAGCTACATTGTTTGGTTACAGAGCTGTGTGTGAGTGTGAGTGTGTGTGTGTGTGTGTGTGTGTGTGTGTGTGTGTGCTACATTGTTTGGTTACAGAGCTGTGTGTGAGTGTGTGTGTGTGTGTGTGTGTGTGTGTGTGTGTGTGTGCGTGTGCGTGTGTGTGTGTGTGTGTATATGTGTGTGTGTGTGTGTGTGCGTGTGTGATGATTTTCTTTTTTCATGACTACTGACAATCTATTCTCACTGTCTATTCTGATAACTCATTTATGAATCAGATAAAAAGCAGACATGCACCATACAACTAAAAAATGAATGTTCAAACACACACACACACACACACACACACACACACACACACACACACACACACACACAGCATCTCACCTGTCTGCATCCTTCTCCCTGACACTCGACCTATGAAATAAAAACACATTGATTTGGTACAATTCTCTTAGACCAGTTGATTCAAAAGATCAGTCAGGTGTTTTAAAAAAAGCCATAGCTGGGGAATTTAAGCAAACAGCCGAGTGACACTGGGCGATTTCCTCTGCCTGCGCAAGCTGGTGCTTCCCACCTTCATTTTGACACGGATCGTACGTTCTCATTCTGACTAAAAACTTTCACCACTTTGGTTATTTTGGTGTCAGCATTTGAACAGAATCAGGAATACGAATACGACAGGTTACTGATCACTGAATAAAAAATCAAGCGCCAAAGTAGGTGAAAATATTGGTGACTGTTTGTAGAGTTTTTGAATTTTGTTGAGAAACCTGTTGTAGAATTTGGTCATGGAAAATGTTTTGTGATGGCTGAAACAAAAAACTAGAGGACATGCATGAGGGTGTGGCATTGACAGCTGACATTCCGCGTTTCATGGAAGCCAACTCCGTGAATCAGAATGTCTAAGGAAGACGACACCAGGTCCAGTATGTACACATGTAAACAATCTCCGTGAATCAGAATGTCTAAGGAAGACGACACCAGGTCCAGTATGTACACATGTAAACAATCTCCCTATACACACAAACCCTTCTCTCCTTCCTCTAGTGTCCTGAATCTTTTGACAACATGTGGGAGTCAGATGTCTTGCGTGACACAACACAGAGAGAGAGAGAGAGAGAGAGAGAGAGAGAATGTGAGAGAGAGAGAGAGGGGGGGGGGGAGGGGGATGAGAGAGGAAAAAAGGGAGAGTGGAAGAGAGAAAAAAGAATATGCAGGGGAAGGGGAAGAAGGGGGTGGGGTGGGGCAACAGGACAGTCTGGGAATGGACCAAACCCTCTGCCTGTCTGGGGGGGGGGGGGGGGGGGGAGGGGTGATCAGTACCGCTTTCCCTATATAACATAGCTCTCTCTCATTCCCCACCCCCCACCCCTGCCCTCTGCCCCTACCCTCCCTTCCCTACTCCCAACTGTGCCCCTCTTCTCTCGCCCTCAGGCCCTCCCTCCTCCTCCTCCACACCTTACACCATCGTGTGCCCTGAGTAATTATCAACCTGATCTCTTTACATCCACTCACCACCCTCTCACCCCATCATTCCCCCCCCCCACCCCCTTCTCCATCCCCCACCTCACTGCCTCAAAGTCATTTGTTAGTCATCCTGCGTCTGGTCAAAGACAACCACCTTTGTCACTCTCTCTCTCTCTCTTTCTCTCTGAGTCTCTGCCTGTCCCTGTGACATGAATTTCTATCATTCCTAAATATCATGTTGCTTCAATTCATTTTTTTTTTCTTGCAGATGTGAGAACGTGTACCAAAAAAAAGTGTGTGTGTGTGGTGTGTGTTGTGTGTGTGTGTGTGTATGTGTGAGAGAGAGAGAGAGAGAGAGAGAGAGAGAGAGAGGGGGGAGGGAGGAGGGGGGGGGTGGAGGAGAAGGGGAAAAGGAGGTAGGGGCTGTCAGTTGCATCACCCTCTAAAATAGCCCACCTGGTTGGCCCGCTCCTATATATATATATATAATCTATTCAGTGTCAGGTGATACCTACTCTAGTGGGCAAGCTAGGCTGGTGTGTTCACACAGTCAATTGAAACCTCTTAGTTTAGTCCATTCATCATACTTACTTCATCACTCATTAAAAACACACACACACACACATGCATGTACACACACACACACACACACACACACCTCTAATTCAGTCATCCAGGTGTTCTGCTGTGAGGATGACAAACATGCATGTTTGCTGATTCTGTTTCTTTTAAAATCTTGTAATCCTTTTCATTTTCGTTACTGTTAATTTCAGGATTATAACAATACTTGCTCATTTTTTCCTCCCTTCCCTCTGTGCCCCAC
>CM065748.1:18581608-18584108 GCA_033310375.1 Conus canariensis
TCATCCTTAAAACAGGACGGGCATAGCTTACCTATAGAGCAAAGAAGTTTCAGAAAGAATATAATAACACAAAGGAGAAAAAAAAAAAAATTCCCTGTCACATTACAAGTATACGATATTATCCTAGCCCCTTTCTTCCCTCCACTCTCCCTCCCTCTCCACCCAGCCTCCCCCCCTCTGTCCTGACCCACATACAGAGGCCTCCTGTTCCCACCCCATCGCAAACGCAAAAATATACGTATATATATATATATATGAATGCATGCATATATGCACAGTCACAGAGAGAGAGAGACAAAGAGAGAGAGAGAGGGGAGAACTCCATCATTAACTTGTTCTCTCAGGTAAAAAAAAATCACTCTTGATTTAAGATTATCATGTTTTATATTTAGTAATCACTGGCAAGCAATTCTATATTCTTAAATACTTGCTACTTGGCTGCATGTGAACAGGAGCTCTTAGTCTTAGTATGAAAACCACATATTTAAACACCAAGTGATTATTGACTAAGAGAAAATTTGAACATCTGTGGCCACATTTAAACTCCAAGCAATTATCAACTAAGAAAACACTCTCAAAACGTGTCTTTTGAGAAATCAAAGCCAACAAGCATGTTATTTACCACACACACTGAGAAAACAACACACACACACACACACACACACACACACACACACACACACACACACACACACATACACACACACACAGAGTGTATTACCTAGGTCTTATTTTCAATGAACTGTATTAAAAAAAATTAACATATTGCGACAGTTGTAAGCTGATGTTTCGCCGTTTCATTGCTGGCTATTCATACTTCATCAGTCTTCCTAGTACTCGAATAATAAGACATTTAATTCACTTTTACTCAAGCTGGTTGAAAAGTTTGGTCAGTTCACTTACAGACATTAGGTTGATCTCGAAGTTCTGAGTCACTTTACTGAATTACAGTGAATATGAACTGGTTACAAAGTTCACTTCTACTGATGTAAGGTTGGTCACAAAGTTCAATATTCAGTCACATTTTGTAATTTTCTGAATTCAAGTTGCAGTATCAAAGTTCAATGTGGAATCATTCCCTCACCCCTGTGTAACTGGATTCAACTTGATAACAAAAATTAATGCTGTAAATTCAAGACCTAGAAAGACTTTCACTGAATTTAGGCTAGTCACAATGTTCAATGTGTAGAAACTTACACCAGTGACCTACCTGCATTTGCGTAGGGATGCAAAAAAAAATAAGACAATAATTTGGTCAATTAACATCATGTAGGCTACTCACCTGTACTTCGGAGTTCAGACAGCTGGGTCGCTGTGTCCGAGACCTGCTGTCCGGGCCTAGGTTCCACACCTTTGGATCTTCTGCCTGGTGTTGGTCATTCATTGCTGCAGGTCCCTGGTGGTCTGCCCAACCGATTGTCTGCCCTTCCATCAGGTCCGTGAATCTTGAGGTCCGGGCAGAACATCTTTGGGGAGGGGCTGTACGGTGTGGTGACGGAATGGTGGTGTGCCTCCGAGTGTGGGACCTAAAAACGATCCTGCCATACAGCGGCTCGTCCAATCGTCTGCTTTTGTGGCGAGCAAGTTGTGGCATGTGCTCGTAGTGTCATGACACCACACGACAACCGCCCCACTCACCCATACTGCCCCTCCCCCTTCCACCAACCCTGGCAACCGCCACTGAAAACGCTTTGTGATCAAAAATGTCTGGCAGGCGTCCATCGAAGGAGAGGATCATAATTCCACTCTGTCGTGTCCTGAAATAACAGTCCTTGTTGGTAGCTGGCTGTAGCTCCTTTGTCGACAGCTTTTTTTTTTTTCGTCGAGTTTGGCCACAGTCCAGGAATTGCGAAACTCAAGCTCACTGGCAACAGATAACCGCTGCCGAAGTGTCGAGAATCAAGATCACCAACTCGGCAAAAACCTGGCGTTATTTCTGTAAAACGTGCTCAGTCTAGGAGCTCATCATTTACAAACCCCAAAATGAATTAGTCAGAAAATGAGATCAACAAATCATAGCCTGAATACTAAACGTACCTTGTTCGTTGGCCTGTGAGTCCGTGTGCCGCGAATCGTTGTGCCTGAATTACTACCACACTGCTCATGTTGTTCGCTATTGTGATGATTAATCCCGTAAAGCGGCGATATAAATCGTAGAATTTTTTTGCACTCACATGCGCATTGCTTTCTGATTTTAAAGTGACTTGTTAGAACTTTTGCAGACAGATGTTCTGATGTTGCTCTCGGGATTTTGACTTCCGACTTCTCTCAGGATGGAGATGGTGAAAGGGAGACAACCGTCTTGCTTTGACCGCAAAACTGCTACAGGTTTGAAGCAACTGAGATTACTAAGCTTTCTTTTTCTTCGGTTCCAGGTCAAAACTTCCCACATGCAGCAATAACTGTTTGCCAACAAGCCAATAAAAAAAGTCAGTCAATAGTCAGTACGTTATATCTGGAAAACAAAACAAAACAACACAAAACCGAACACAGAAAAGCT
>CM065748.1:18594108-18596608 GCA_033310375.1 Conus canariensis
GAAAATTACTCTCATTAATGCACAGGTGGAAACTTAATGCATTTAAAACAAAATATGTTAAAAAAAAACGTAGTTTGCTTATGTGGAAACAAGATTACTCCAGTTCATATTGTTTCATGCAATGATATGAAAAAAAATCATTCCAGTATTGAAGCAAAATACTGTGCAGGCCATTTTTCAGTCACCAGCTTTAACGTACGAATTCTTTGTACGCTTAGAACGCACCCCTATTGGACAATACTTATAATATTCTTTATTAACTTTATTTGCGGGGGATAAGAAAGGAAGCGGGGTGGGGTGGATAAAATGGGGGTGGGGGGGAGCAAAGGTTTTTTTTGTTTTGTTTGTTTTTTCTTTTTTCTTTAATACTGTCATCCGTTTTGACTTTAATTGATTAGTTAGTTGTTGGTTATAAGTATTTTGTTTCATGTTAATCTTCTCTTATGACTTGTGTAAAGATATTCACACACTTACACATCCATAACACTCTCTCTCTCTCTGTTCTCTCTGTCTCTCTCTCTCTCTCTCTCTCTCTCTCTCTCACACACACACACACACACATTCGCGTGCACGCGCACCCATACATATATACACATACACACATTATGTGCACGCTCGCAATTACTTCCGTACACATTCACTTTTTTTTTTTTTTTTGTTGTCTAATATCACGAATAGTGGATAGACGTTAAAGGAAGGACACACACCCACCCAGCGTCTTCTCACACACCCTGTCCACCCGTCACCAGCCTCTTAAAAAAAAAAAAAAAAAAAAAAAGCAACCACCCAAACAAACAAACAAACAAACAAAAAACCTATTAGATTATGTAAACACAGGTAGGTATCGGAACTTACATAATACCTCTGAAAACAGCACCGGCACATATGTGTGTGTGTGTGTGTGTGTGTGTGTGTGTTGTGTGTGTGTGGTGTTGTGTGTGTGTAATTGAGATGGGAAAAGAAAAGGTTTGTTTTTTTTTTTTCTTTCTTTTTTTAAATTCAAATTTGATATAAAAGAAGGCAGAGCGGCAAAGTATCTGATTCCAAATAAAAGGGGTCTGATTGGCATAAAGGAACCGCTTTCAAGACTGCCGCGACAACAGAACAACTTGTCCCATGAAAGCATTTGCTGTGAGGACGTAGGCCTAACACTCAGCTATACAAAGGAACGCTGACCAGAACTTTCAGTACGAACAGACGGAGTGTGGAAGAGACGGGTATCAGAAGACCGGAGTTCACGGGATGATTGGGTATGCAAGTTCATGGGATGACGGAGTATGCAAGTTCACAGGATGATGGGGTATGCAAGTTCACGGGGTGATGGGGTATGCAAGTTCACGGGGTGATGGGGTATACAAGTTCACAGGATGATGGGGTATGCAAGTTCACGGGATAATGGGGTATACAAGTTCACAGGATGATGGGGTATGCAAGTTCACAGGATGATGGGGTATACAAGTTCACAGGATGATGGGGTATGCAAGTTCACAGGATGATGGGGTATGCAAGTTCACGGGATGATGGGGTATGCAAGTGCAACAGATCAGTCAGATATTAAGGACAGGAGGATTCAAAATTAATTGTAGCAGAGAGAAGTAACTTTGTAGGAGATCCTTTGCCGAACAGGTAGCCAATGAAGGTAACGCAATGACGCTGTTTGTATTCTCTCCCCTCACGTACTTATTTGTTTGTTTTGTTTCGTTTTTGTTATTCCATCTCCACAAATGATTACAAGAAGAAGAAGAAGAAGAAGAAGAAGAAGAAGAAGAAGAAGGAGAAGAAGAAGAAAAACAACAACAACAATAGCAACAACAACAACAATAAAAACAACAGTAAGAAGAAGAAGAAGAAAACAACAACAACAACAATACTACTACTACATACTACTACTAATGATAGAATAATAACAATGATAATAACAGTGATAATCATAACAATACTTAGAGGAAGAAGAAGGTTAACAAAGGAGAAAGTTTATAGATCCCACGGCATAATGACCGTGACCTGTGAACTGTCAGAGAGGTTCGCTATTTCTAGGGCACAGCGTGATGGATGGCAAAACCCATCCCTCTCCTTTCGCCACCTTTGACCTCCCCTGACCTGACTCAGGTGCCCGTTTAGTGCTGGGTGGACAGAGAGCGTTTTCAAGCAAGTATTAAAAAAAAAAAAAAAAAAAAAAAAAAAAAAAAAAATCGACTCCCCAGGTGCTTCGAACTTCAGGCCGTCGTTTCCGCAGGCAATTGCTTTAACCACTCGGCTACGGGTTCCCATTTTTTTATTCTTTTCATTAAAAAAAAAAGTTTCTAGAAGAAGTCTAAGAAGGAAGAGAAGGATGATGATGATGATGATGATGACGACGACGATGTTATAATGATAACAAATTAAAAATCCACGCCAGTACTAGTTCTACTCCGGACGATCGTGTAACTTTGTGTTAGTGGGAGGGAACAAATCACGCCACTAATCCTCACCAGTGACGCTGATAATCGCCCTTGATAGG
>CM065748.1:18601608-18604108 GCA_033310375.1 Conus canariensis
TGCCCCGACACAGAGCCTTGAACCTGTCTGTGGAATGCCCCGACACAGAGCCATGAACCTGTCTGTAGAATGCCCCGACACAGAGCCTTGAACCTGTCTGTAGAATGCCCGACACAGAGCAGCCATGAACCTGTCTGTAGAATGCCCCGACACAGAGCCATGAACCTGTCTGTAGAATGCCCCGACACAGAGTGAGCCATGAACCTGTCTGTAGAATGCCCCGACACAGAGCCATGAACCTGTCTGTAGAATGCCCCGACACAGAGCCATGAACCCGAGGTGGTGGAGTGTGTTCATACATGAACGAGAGGTGGTGTGACAGGTAGGGTGCCGTGAACGTGAGAAAACAGCTGTGCACGGCCGATACAGAATCCTCGTTACTGTGCGTGCTACACACGTAAACATTGGAAGACACTTGACCTGTGTCATGCTATCTTGCCACCTGCCTACAAATCTGTCGCCCTTCCATCTGCTGGAAATTCAAGCCATGAACCTGTCTGTAGAATGCCCCGACACAGAGCCAGCCATGAACCTGTCTGTAGAATGCCCCGACACAGAGTGAGCCATGAACCTGTCTGTAGAATGCCCCGACACAGAACCATGAACCTGTCTGTAGAATGCCCCAACACAGAGCCAGCCATGAACCTGTCTGTAGAATGCCCCGACACAGAGCCATGAACCTGTCTGTAGAATGCCCCGACACAGAGCCATGAACCTGCCTGTAGAATGCCCCGACACAGAGCCAGCCATGAACCTGTCTGTAGAATGCCCCGACACAGAGCCAGCCATGAACCTGTCTGTAGAATGCCCCGACACAGAGCCATGAACCTGTCTGTAGAATGCCCCGACTCAGAGCCATAAACCTGTCTGTAGAATGTCCCCGACACAGAGCCATGAACCTGTCTGTAGAATGCCCCGACACAGAGCCATGAACCTGTCTGTAGAATGCCCCGACACAGAGCCTTGAACCTGTCTGTAGAATGCCCCGACACAGAGCCATGAACCTGTCTGTAGAATGCCCTGACACAGAGCAGCCATGAACTTGTCCTGTAGAATGCCCCGACACAGAGCTATGAACCTGTCTGTAGAATGCCCCGACACAGAGCCATGAACCTGTCTGTAGAATGCCCCGACACAGAGCCTTGAACCTGTCTGCACAATGCCCCGACACAGAGCCAGCGATGAACCTGTCTGTAGAATGCCCCGACACAGAGCCAGCCATGAACCTGTCTGTAGAAAAGCTCCGACACAGAGCCATGAACCTGTCTGTAGAATGCCCCGACACAGAGCCAGCCATGAACCTGTCTGTAGAATGCCCCGACACAGAGCCTTGAACCTGTCTGTGGAATGCCCCGACACAGAGCCAGCCATGAACCTGTCTGTAGAATGCCCCGACACAGAGCCTTGAACTGTCTGTAGAATGCCCCGACACAGAGCCATGAACCTGTCTGTAGAATGCCCCGACACAGAGCATAAACCTGTCTGTAGAATGCCCGACACAGAGCCATGAACCTGTCTGTAGAATGCCCCGACACAGAGCCATGAACCTGTCTGTAGAATGCCCCGACACAGAGCCATGAACCTGTCTGTAGAATGCCCCGACACAGAGCCAGCCATGAACCTGTCTGTAGAATGCCCCGACACAGAGCCAGCCATGAACCTGTCTGTAGAATGCCCCGACACAGAGCCAGCCATGAACCTGTCTGTAGAATGCTCCGACACAGAGCCATGAACCTGTCTGTAGAATGCCCCGACAGACAGTGAGCCATGAACCTGTCTGTAGAATGCCCCGACACAGAGCCTTGAACCTGCCTGTAGAATGCCCCGATACAGAGCCATGAACCTGTCTGTAGAATGCCCCGACACAGAGCCATGAACCTGTCTGTAGAATGCCCCGACACAGAGCCATGAACCTGTCTGTAGAATGCCCCGACACAGAGCCAGCCATGAGCCTGTCTGTAGAATGCCCCGACACAGAGCCAAACTACAGACAGACCCTGGCGTGAAAAGACAAAAAAAAAAAAAAAAAAAGTGTGTGTGTGACAGTGTGCACTTCTGCGAGTGTGAAAGAACTGAAAGGTTGATTTGGGTGTACGTGGTGGGACGTGTGAAATTACACTCGTGTGACAGTGTGAACGAAGATGCAGACGTTGTACCTTCTTTCATTTTTTTTTTTTTTTTTGAAACACGATAATACCACAGAAAGTGGTAAAAGATCTTCCCAAATGATAAACCTTGGATACGAAAGTCTATGAAAATCTACAGTTGATAAAAAGAAATTAACTTTTCAGGCGAATTAAAAGTACATCGTAAAATTTAACAAAGCTGCTTTTCAGACAGGAAACAAAATCCTTAGGAAATTAGTCTAAATCACACTCACGAATGAATCAAGAAAACATCGTAAAATGAAAAGAAATTTTCTTTCCAGATAGGAAACAAAATCTGCAGGAAGTAAGTGTAAATCACACTCACGAATGACTTGAGGGAGCAGAGCAAAAGT
>CM065748.1:18611608-18614108 GCA_033310375.1 Conus canariensis
TACCACCACAAAATAGGTACAGCAAAAAACAAACAAACAAACAAAAACACCAATTGATGATAATAATCATTACCACACAAGTGTCTGTGTATGGTCAAATTATGTTCTTGTTCTATCTTTGACCATTCTTATGTATGTAAGTATGGATGTATGGATGAATGGATGGATATACATCGAGAGAGAGAGAGAGAGAGAGAGAGAGAGAGAGAGAGAGAGAAGAGAGAGAGAGAAGAGAGAGAGAGAGCTCATCCTGATATGTATACTCTTCTTGATATATATGTCATCAAATTCATCTGCTTGTTTATGTAATACACGCAAACTCCCCATTGAAATGGAAAGAAAATACGGCATTGAAAGACATGAACGGTTATGTAAAAACTGTAAGGAGAACATTATGGAGATAAATTCGTTTCATTATTGAGTGCCAGAAAGACAATAGATTACAAAACAGTATTTACCAACTTATTATTGCAGTAGAAAATCTGTTCATCATTTCTGTAAAGTGATATCAGGAGGTAAAAAAAAAACAAAACAAACAAACAAAAAAAAAACCAGTGTTGAAAATGCTGAAATTTCAGAACAAATAGAAAGGTGTCTAGTTTTCTCCTTTTTTTTGTATTTAAAGAGTGATACTTTCCGGTTTGCGTTTTATGCAGTTAACAAATATAAAGAAATGTTGGGTTTGTTCACAAAAAAATGTTTTATACCTGTGTCGTTGCTATCTGGGTTTGCAAAATTGTATCAGAGGGGTTGCTTGCATACGCACGCGTTTTGGGACACACAGACACATACACATACACAGACAGACAGACTGACAGACAGACAGACAGACAGACACACACACACACACACACACACACACACACACACACACACACACACACACACACACACACACACACACACACGCGCGCGGAAGAGTCTACTTAGTGTGGCTATGGGTATTGTTATATATGGGGATGTAATAAAGGGTATACGAATGTGTACAATCAAATCAAATCAATGTGTACATGATTTTACATCCGAAACATTTGATGCAGTTCGGTGGCTGTAGTGTGCCTAACTTTATTTGGTTACTGACTTCCTTCCCCCTTCTACCCGTTCCCCAAATGATTGTTCTCATTGTCGCGCGAGCGCGCGCGCGCATGTATATGTGTGTGTGTGTGGGGGGGGGGGGGGGGGGAGGGGTGTGTGTGAAAAGGACGGAAGACTGGGACAATTATTATCGACTCATGTGGATCAACTTTCAAACCAATAGATGAACTGATGGACTTGACTAATCAATTTTTAGACAGTGAGATAAACTGATGGACTTGACTAATCAATTTTTTTAGACAAGGAGATAAACTGATGGACTTGACTAATCATTTTTTTAGACAAGGAGATAAACTGATGGACTTGACTAATCAATTTTTAGACAGTGAGATAAACTGATGGACTTGACTAATCAATTTTTTAGACAAGGAGATAAACTGATGGACTTGACTAATCAATTTTTAGACAGTGAGATAAACTGATGGACTTGACTAATCAATTTTTAGACAGTGAGATAAACCGATGGACTTGGCTAATCAATTTTTAGACAGTGAGATAAACTGATGGACTTGACTAATCAATTTTTAGACAGTGAGATAAACTGATGGACTTGACTAATCAATTTTTAGACAGTGAGATAAACTCATGGACTTGACTAATCAATTTTTAGACAGTGAGATAAACCGATGGACTTGACTAATCAATTTTTAGACAAGGAGATAAACTGATGGACTTGACTTATGAAGTTTTGTATGGTTAGATTAATGGACTAACTGATCGACATGTGGATGACCATGTATATTAAGTCACTAAATGATAGATTTCGGAATGGTTAGGTAAATCGATTGACAAAACGATCTTTGTTTTGTTGGAAAGTTGAATCGACCGACTAAATGATCGAACTTTAATTAATGGAAGATAATTCGATTGACTAAAATGATCAAGGTTTTTATGGATAGATGAATCAGCTGACTAAATGATCAAAGTTTTCATAGACGGATGAATCGATTGACTAAATGATCGAAGTTTTGATGGATAGATGAATCGATTGACTGAATGATCGAAGTTTGGATAAATAGACGATTTGATCGACTAAAAGATCGATGTGTGGACTGACACATGAATCAATTGACCGAATTAATGATCGATGTTCGGGTGGACAGATGAATTGATGGACTAAATGAAAGATATTTGGACTGAGAGAAGGACTGATTGACTCACTGTTTAACGTTTTGGATGGATAGTTGTTGTTAATGGTGCTAATCAAATTTGACCGACGAAGATGATGGACTACCTCTTTGAATGATCAGTTGACTGATTGGTCGAGTGATCGCCTGATTACGTGATCGAGAGAATGAATACGTACATGAGAGACAGATCTAGCTAGGAATGAAATTCTTGAAGATGATTATGGAATAATAACACATTAATGGATAGATCAGTTGATTCAATAACTGGCCTATCG
>CM065748.1:18631608-18639108 GCA_033310375.1 Conus canariensis
TTTGTGGGTTATTGTTTTGATAGAATCATGTACAGTCGCATCCACGTTCGATTCTTTATATAACGAAGTTAATATTGAACAATGAAAAAGAATATGGTCCACTGAGAGGAGATTTGATCAATCGCATACTACATTTTGGGAAAATTTGGTTTTCCACGAATTCAGTCGAAGCTTGTATATTAAAGATGACAAATATCGTGGACATGATAAGATTTCATACTTCTCTGGAAGGTGTTTACTGTTCACGCATTTTTCTAATAATGAATTAGTTTCTTGAACATCAAGTTTTAAATTACTCTCAGGTGTTTTTCTTAACGCACCATCTCTAGCTAATCTATCCGCTGTTTCATTACCAGATATGCCACAGTGTGATGGAATCCAGCAAAAAGATACCCCAATTCCCTTCAACATAATAACATGTATATAATGTCTTATTTCAAAAATTAAATCTTTTCTTATTTTTGATTCCCAGTTTTGCAAGCTATATAGAACTGACTTGGAATCAACGCAGAAAAGTGTATTACAGACTGCAATGTTATTGTCACTCATAAAAATCAACGCCATAAGAATAGCATACAGTTCTGCCGTAAATATGGAGAACCCTTTCCCTAGAGAAAAGGATCTACGAATCTTCAGCAATAGAATCACAAAACCGGACCCTGCATATGAGTCTAAAATGGAACCATCTGTAAAAATCTTCAAATTGTATGGATACACGGTTACAATGTGTTCTTTTGCTTCACATGACAGAATATTAATGTTATCAACCTTCTTCACGTCAGTGTAATCCATATCAAATTTAGCTTGGATATGCTGCCAGTGAGGTATGCTTGAAACTACCAGAACGGATACGAATGGTTTAATGCATCAGGTTTTCGTCCCATGGACACATCAGGAGGGGAAGTGGGGGGTAAGGGGTGAAAGGAAAAATCGAAATTGAAATAAACATGAATAACATTTAACTCAAATTGTACTGGACATGTGACATGGAAGCCAGATCTCGGTACGTCACGTTGGTCATGAGGGGGACAAACGGAAATGTTTATACTGTTCACAGTGATTTCTGTATGGTTGGGAGTGTCAATGTTTCAAGGGGTGGTCAGTCTGGATTTCCTTTTCCACCAGCCGCGGAATCGTCATCCCGTTGGAAGCTCCGCTGCCGTTTGTGTCAATTTCTTTGAATGTTTCTTGCAAACAATTCAATATTTCTCTTTGTCATCTGACAGTCCGGAAGCTTGCTGTTCAGAAATATCAACTGGGCGGTTGACACCGTCGCCCGTTTTCTTTACCAGTGTGTGTGTGTGTGTGTGTGTGTGTGTGTGTGTGTGTGTGTGTGTGTGTGTGTGTGTGTGTGTGCGCGTGCCCTGGCGTTGACACACTGTCCGCCGCACTTTCTGTCTGAGCTGTAGACTAAACTTGGTAGAGGGCTGGTCAACACCCCTCCACCCCCACCCCCCCCCCCCAATTTTTTTCTGCATCCATATCGAGAGGTAGAGACTCGCTTTTCACTTTCCAACAACTCAAGATTGAACAAGATGGCAATACAAGCTCAATATTGCGTTTTCGCTTTTTTTTTTTTTTTTTTTTCTTTTTACAACCCTTGATTCAGCTTCTTACCATTACCATTTCATCCACGGTCGTTGTTAAAGCACCGGCTGAAATACATTTAGGTGTGAATGCCATTCCCCTCCACTCGTACCCCCCACCCCACCCCTTTTCCACCATCCCAAAACATAGTCACATGTAAGCGCTCTCTCTCTTACTCTGTCTCTCTCTCCCTCCCTCCCTTTCTCTCTTTCTCTCAAGCGCGCACACTCCCCCTCCCCCCCCCCCCCCCCCCCCCACCCCTTACGGACACATATACGGGCGCGCGCACGCGCGGGCCCACGCACACGTACACATTTACTCTCTCACACAGAGTAAATGAGAGAAAGGAAAAGAGAGGCTGACTGTAAGCCTGTCCCTTTTGAACGTCCGCAAGGTCTTCCATTTCCGTAGCCACAACCTCCAGGCTGTTGATAAATCAATGAAAGGGGAAGGATTGTAAAGCTTATGAAATCTATCATGAACTGTATTGTTCCTTGTCCTGGAACACAGGTGCCATTGTTCTTGTGGACTTCACTGCACTAGATTGGTGCGGCCTTTAAAGGCAGTCATGGTGCGGATCTTCGCTGTTCGTTTTACGGCGTCGTTTGCCTCAAAACGTGAGTGACGGGATTGAATTTCCATCCATTTTACGTACCAGTCAGATATCATTCCTATCAATGGTACATGGAAAAGAACGTGATGGCTGTACATAACCAGGAACACCAATCCTGTCCGACCTCCATGAACAGGTGAAAGCGGAGCTTTCTCCCACCCAACTGAAAGGAAGTTAACAGAAACCGGACAATCAGGTAGCTCGAGACATAATCATCTTACCTTAGATCTTAGCTGCGCCCGGCTCGAGCGACGCATGAGGCGGTCAAAGCGCTCCGCAGTGATTGGTCCTTCCTCGTCAGTTGGCTGACCTCCCTTCAATTCCTGTGAACCATACGAAGGTCTCTCTTTGCTGTTGGCCACCAACTCATCATGGGTCGCTCTCTCTTTCTCCTCTCGCCTGCTGGGATCCCCTTGATGGCCTGGTTTGCAGGTCTTGTCTCGGGGAGCGTCCATACATGGCCAACCCAGCGGATGCGTCGCTTGTTGATACACAGGAAGTTGTTGGCATCTGCTTCTTATCTCTTCGTTTGACACAAACCTATTCCACTTGATACCCAGGATTTTTTTTTCAAAAACGTCTGATGTCAAACGCATTAATCTTGTTCATAGCTTTCTCTCTTGGATGGTTTCATGCTGCCAGGTTTGGCACCCGCATGACAATGTGAATAGAACATTGGTGTTGTAGTTTGATTTTAAAGGTGAGTTTCTTATTCCTCCATAGGTTGTGTCAGCTGATTGACAGCTGCTGATGTCTAATGAAGGTCGAGACATAACCAAGAAGAAAAAAAACAGAACACAAGATTAAAAGAATGTCGAGTCCACTTCAGCGTCTTTCCCTTTGAAAACCCACTTCAACTTCGCTACGAACAAGATTAATGTTGTCGTAAAGGGCGAGAAGTCGAAGAGGCGAAAGTCCAAAATATAATCATTGAGCTATTATTTTGTCCCCTTGCACCCCAAAATAGTCACACCCTGGACATTCTCATTCTCCTGAAAGAAAACATTGATCTTGTTTGTCTCAAAGATGAAGAAAAAAAAGAAAAGAAAAAGAAACTGGAGACTGCGATGTTTAAAAAAAAATCATATTAATTTTCCATTTGTATATCTGGCATGTGTCGGGGGCTATGCCATTCACTTAAAACCCGTCAACTTACTTAACCAAAGATCAGTTTCTGAACAGTCACCTGTTGGTGTGTGGGGTTGAGGATTCTGATTGGGGTGGGGGTGGGGGTGGTGTGGACTGTGATGGCAGAGACACGCCTGATGTGCACCTGGTTGACGGCGGAGAACATAGCCTGCAAGGAGAGCCAGGGGGCAGTGTACGACCGCGTGCTGGCGGACCAGATGACGGTGAAGGGACCGGCCGACCCAAGCAGGGTAGGGGGCAAGTACGTGTGCCAGGTGCTGCCTTCGCTGGACGTGCTGGTCAAGCCCTGTAACCTCACCTTCCGCGGTCAGTGTGTGTGCCTGCCTGTTGGTCTGTCTGTGTTGTATGGACTGGTAGTCTGTCTGTCTGTCTGTCTGTGTCTGTCTGTCTGTTCGTGTGTGTGTGTGTGTGTGTGTGTGTGTGTGTGTGTGTGTGTGAGAGAGAGAGAGAGAGAGAGAGAGAGAGAGAGGGACGGGGGGGGGGGGGGGGGGCAAAGTCCTAGTCTTTGATTTCTGTTTCCTTATCTCTCCCTTCTCCCATCCTTTCTGTCTCCCCTTCTCAGTCTGTCTCTCTCTGTCTGTCTTGTCTGTCTGTCTGTCTGTCTGCCTGTCTCTGTGTGTGCGCGCTTGTGCTGTGTCTTTGTCTCCCCTCTCTCCTCTGTCTCTCTCTCTCTCTCTCTCTCTGTCCCAGAAGAACACCCGTGTTTGTGCGTGTGAAGAGACGGAATTCCGGGACATGACTCGCAAAATGGTTGTGAGGGATGGGTTGAGGACGGAAATCAGGCTGGTTGTGCACAGCGTCACAGTAGATGATGTAATGATATTATATTATGTAACAACAATGCCGCTCTGACCACCAACAAGAACAAACAACCAGAACAACAGCCGCAACAACAACAACAACAACAACAAACAACAACAACAACAACAAACGAAGGGCTGCAGGTGCACGATCCAATCGCTTTTATTTTTATTTATTTATTTTTTTTTTTTTTTTGCAGTAAAACTGAACATCAGCTATGACATAATCATAAGAAAAGATTTTTTTCCTCTGAGTTACATTGAAGATTTATCATGACTTAAAACATAAACGATAAGACGGGGGGGGGGGGGGGGGGGGGGGGGGAGGGGGGAGAACTGACGACGGGAGCGACGCCAATCACCTGCCAATCGAGGGCCAAACGTCCGTTCCTGGGATGTTGTGGACTACTTGGCCTACTAGATTCCGCTGGTGGGTGCATGGAGGTCTTTGCCTTCGGCCAAGAGCGACGGACAGGTTGCCGACCACGCACGGTTAAAGAACGGGTCATCGATGATCGGCCTACAAGCGTTGACCCCATCAGAATCATACATCACTCTCAAGTTCCTGCGGCGTTGTGCGAGTCCCCCCGCTTGGTCTAAGAGAGACAACCGCAGGAATAAAGTCTGTCACGTAACACATTGATCTCCCTTGCAAGGCCGAGCCAAGATTGATTGTGGAGAGTGGCAGGAAACAGGAATTATTGGGTGGGGTGGTGGGACGGATGGGGTGGGAATTAGGGGGACGGGGACTGGTTGGAAGGAACTGCGTGCTGGAGAGAGAGAGAGAGAGAGAGAGAGAGAGAGGAGAGAGAGAGAGAGAGAGAGGGTGGTGGGGGTGGTGGGGGGTGGGGGTGGGAATTGGTTGGGGTGGGATTGGTGGGTTAGGAATTTGGGGGTAGGGGACCGGTTGGAAAGAAATGCGTGTTGGAGAGGAGAGAGAGAGAGAGAGAGAGAGAGAGAGAGAGAGAGAGAGAGAGAGAGAGAGAGAGAGAGAGAGAGGGAATGTGCATTGATGACGAGGATAGGAAGTGGGAAGCGATGTTGGGCAAGTTGTGTACAAACTGGAGCAAACAACGCCGGGAGCATGGCACACACACTGTGGGTGCAGCTGTCTTCATCGTCTTCAAGCTGGTGAACATCCATACCGAGCTCGTAATGGGTTTTTTTTTTTTTTTTTTTTTTTTTTTTTTTTTAGTTTTCTGTTTAGCTGTCTGTCTGCCTGTATTTCTTTCTTTCTTTCTTTCATTCTGTCTGTCAGTCTTTCTCTCTGTCCCGTCTTTCTTTCTTTCTTTCTTTCTTTCTGTCTACTGTCTGTCTTTCTTTCATCCTGTCGGTCAGTCTTTCTCTCTGTCTGTCTTTCTTTCTTTCTGTCTATCTGTCTGTCCATCTGCCTGTCTTTCTTTCTTTCGATCCTTCCTTTCCTTCCTTCTTTCCTTTCTTCTTTCTTCCTTCCTTCCTTCCTTCTTTCTTTACTTCTGTCTGTCTCTCTGTCTATCTATCTATCTATCTTTCTTTCTTTCTCGTTGTCTGATGTGTAGCTTTTCTGTATTAACACTCCATCCTCATTATTGCAGATGTCACAACGACCACCACTACCACCACCACCCAACCAAATGCGCCGGGTAGGTGCCCTGACTTTTGTTTCGAGCTGTGTAGCATGTTGTGGGTAATTTGTAATATGCTACACTCCCCCCCTCCCCCCTCTATGTTTTTATAGTACAGGTAACTGCTTTTGTTTTGGTGTATTGTACATTGACCGGACTTTATTCTTGTTGTTGCTGGGCTTCGTCTGTCTACTCAGATTAGGGATTTTGCACGCCACGTGTTAGGTCCGGTAGAACACCACTTTTTAACCGCACTCTTTTCATAGGAAGAAAGAGATTCGGTTGAATTTTCTCTCTCTCTCTCTCTCTCTGGGAGGGGGGTGGGGGTGGGGAGGACTGGGGGCATGGGGGGGGGGGGGGGAAGACGGGGAGGAGGAGTGCACAATCATGTACAATCTGTCCGAAAAGGAATTAAAGAAAAAAGAAAGAATTATTAGTAGGTCCGCTCAACAACAGGGACAAACATATGTGTATGTATGTATGTATGGATATATATATATATATATATATATATATATATATATATAGTGTGTGTGTGTGTGTGTGTGTGTGTGTGTGTGTGTGTGTGTGTGTTGTGTGCGCGCGCTTTGGGGTGCTGTTGGATTCTATTTTTGAACCCTTGGTGGTGAGAACTCTGCAGAATTACAGACTTTGGTTTCTCTCTATTTGATGCCAGGGAGCACAGACACAATCAGCCGTACCTCCCTGATGAGTCCGATCCAGGGGACGAAAGGCCTCGGAGCAGGCAATATGAATGGACCTAACTTTAGAATTACAATGGTTCCCATAAGCTGCTAGTGAAGAATTGAACATTTAGAACATATTTCCTAATTTGTCATAATTTCCTCCTCACTCCCGCCCTCCCCCCCCCCTAATCTTTAGCAAAATCATGAATGTAACGACGCATAGTAAGCTTGCACTTACTTACCCTACTACTAAACTGTTCGGCGTAATATTCTTTAATCTGTCAGTGGGAGATTGCATCTCTTTGGAGATCCAAGTAAAGGCTGTTCAGCACGATTCTTAGCGGCTGACAATGCCTGTATATTACACAGCAGAGCTGACCACTCTGACTGTTGGACATCTTTTGACCTCCCTTACATCCTTAAATGGATGCTCAAGCATAGGCTCAAAGATTTTCTCCTACTTTGTACACTTTGTACTTTGTACTTTGTAATGATTTTAGGTTTTCAGCAAGTTATCACCTTACCACACTTTCTTTTCGTTTTGTTTTTCCACCATTCGCAGTCTGCTTGGGGGGGGGGGGGGGGGGGGGGATTCTATTTTTGAACTCTTGGTGACGAGAACACAGGAGAGTTTTAGACTGTACTGTATCTCCATTTCCCTACTTCTATTTTTATCATGATGTTCTTCCCCCCAGCCCTGTTTTCTTTCTAATCCTTGTGAAGTCATACGTGTAATGTCGGAAGAATTGTTACACTGCACTTACACACACACACACACACACACACACACACGCACACACACACACAAGCACGCATGCATACACACACACACACACACACACACACACACACACACACACACACACACACACACACACACACACATTCCTTCCTTCCTTCCTTCCTTCCTTCACCCATTCAGTGTATCTGTGTGCAGAGAATCTGACAGGCAAAGTGACCACCTCACTGATCCTGAGTGGTCTGGCGCTGACCGTCGCCCTCATCCTCATCGCCCTCATCGCCGTTTTCTTCATTGTCTGTACCAGGTGAGGGTAGTGGGG
>CM065748.1:18651608-18664108 GCA_033310375.1 Conus canariensis
GCATCCATTAAGTGGATGAAACTCGACTGTGTGGTCCCAATCTTCCCAACTGAGTCCGCAGCAAACTCAACTCTGGGTAGGAGCTGGTCGGGGCAGAAAAACCCACTTGACTCTGATGGGATTCGAACCCAGGACCTCCCAGCCGGGAGTCCGCGACGCTAACCACTTCGCCACGGCGGCTGGCAGCATTATTATTTCCATTGTTGTCAATGTTATGAGGATTTTTCATCATCATAGTTACTATCATTGTTATTAAAAGTGAAGGTCTTTGTCTTCAAGTATACTAGACTGGTTTAGCAATACATATCCCATTCCTTTTAAGGACATCTACGGGCAGGACATATTTGTCTTCCACTGAACTAAATTGGTCTTACGATACAGACTCTTCGTGCATGGCGTATGCCTTGGACTATAGTAGACTAGTCTTACAATACAGACTTTTCGTGCATGACATATGTCTTGGACTATAGTATACTAGTCTTACAATACAGGCTTTTCGTGCATGACATATGCCTTGGACTATAGTAGACTAGTCTTACAGTACAGACTTTTCGTGCATGACATATGCCTTGGACTATAGTAGACTAGTATTACAATACAGACTTTTCGTGCATGACATACGCCTTGGACTATAGTAGACTAGTCTTACTTGACAGACACATTTGTGTCTTGGACTGAAGTAAATTGATCTTACGATGCAAGTTTCTTTGTGCAGGGTATTTGTGTCTTGGACAATATTAGGTCTTGCAATACAGATTTTTCGTACGGGATGTTTGTGTCTTGGGCTACACGAGACTGGTCTTATAATACAGATATACTGTGCAGGACATGTGTGTCTTGGACTATGCTGGACTGGTCTTATAATACAGACATACTGTGGAGGACATGTGTGTCTTGGACTATGCTAGACTGGTCTTATAATACAGACATACTGTGCAGGACATGTGTGTCTTGGGCTATGCTAGACTGGTCTTATAATACGGACATACTGTGCAGGACATGTGTGTCTTGGGCTGCGCTAGACTGGTCTTATAATACAGACATACTGTGCAGGACATGTGTGTCTTGGACTATGCTAGACTGGTCTTATAATACAGACATACTGTGCAGGACATGTGTGTCTTGGACTATGCTAGACTGGTCTTATAATACAGACATACTGTGCAGGACATGCGTGTCTTGGGCTAGGCTAGACTGGTCTTATAATACAGACATCAGTTCAGTTCAGTGGTTTATTTAATGTCTTTTCATCGTCAGATAATATTAGACACTTATTTAAAGAAAAAAAAACAACAAAACTCCACACTTAATTTTTCATCCACGTTAGTACTTTCAACCCACATCCGATATGTGCATGCTTACATAAGTGAAATACCCTAGTATTGATCTTTATAAACATTTTGCAACCGGTGACTGCGAAATAACCATGGCAGTTTCAGTAACATGGGAACCATATAAGACAGTACTAACTTTATCAAAGTTTGTCATCTCAATACCTTTCTCCTGATAGAGCGTGGTCAACACTGAGCATTCAAATAAAAGATGATGTACAGAAATGTTTTCTCTGCAGACACAAGTAATACCATGAGAATATTTAGTGTTCCAAGTATTCAGCCTTAATTTATGAATTAATCTGACAATGTGCCTGGGACACGATGGTAAACTAGACATTTTTTCACTTAAATTCTTCTTATGTATATATTTTTCCATGATTTGGATTAATTCACAAGCGGATAAATCTGAGGGATTGTTTAATAAATTTTCAGCATTTCTATTTGCTCCTTCTTTTGCAAGACTGTCTGCTATTTCATTTCACTTTATACCATAGTGAGATGGGAGCCAACAAAAATCAATTCTTATGCCTAGAGTTATGACACAATGCAGTAGATGTTTTATTTCAAAAAGCAAATCTTTTCTAGCTTTGCAGTCTCAACGCTCCAGTGATTGTAAAACAGATTTGGAATCAACCTTACCTTAACCTTAAATCTCTCTGTGCCAGGAGGCACATAAGGCTTGGACGTCTCTCCTCCACTGTGTTCGGTCTGTAGCTGCATGGCGTACAACACTCCATGTTTTCCAGCCTGCGCCGTTTCTCTCCTTCTCCACCATTCGCCGCCATGTTGTTTTCGGTCGGCCTCTTTTCCTTCTTCCCTCTGGTGTCCAACCAAGGGCCACAGCACAGTCGTCGTTCCTCTCCTTCTTCATTATGTGTCCAATCCAGTTCCATCTCCGTCTCCTCACCTCCTCGCTGGTCTTTCCTGCTTCTGCCATCTCAAGAACTGTCTTATTGGAGACATGTTGTTGCCATCGGATCTTGAAAATCCTCCTTAGACACTTGGTCTGAAAGGTGTCAAGCTTTTCTTCCTCTCCTTTAGTCAGTTTCCAAGTCTCGCATCCGTAGAGTAGGACGGACAAGACAAGGCTCTTGAAAAGGGAAGCTTTAGTCTTTCTGCCTATGTCGCTGGCTTGCCAGATGTTTGATAGCCGCTTCATCTGTGCGCTGGCCAAGGCTACTCTCTTCTTGACATCAGCTGTGCCTCCGCCGTCCTTTGTCACATTTGCACCCAGATATGTGAAGCTCTCTACCTCCTCTACTTCACTTCCTCCAACTTTCAGCTTATCGTCACTCCTGCTGTTGGCTTTCATGGCTTTGCACTTCTTGGCATTCAGCTTCAGTCCAACTTTGGCTGCATTGTCTTCAAGTCTTGTTGTTTTGGTCTGAAGGTGGTTCATTGTTGAGGATAGTAGGGCGAGGTCATCCGCGAAGTCCAGGTCCTCCAACATGGTTGTGAAGTTCCATCGGATCCCGGTTCTCTCACCCTCTACGGTTTTCCGCATGACCCAGTCAATCACTAGCAGGAATAGGAATCCTGACATGCAGCAGCCCTGTTTCACCCCGGTCATCACTGGGAACCAGTCTGTTGTTTCACTGTCATCAATTACGGAGCACTGGAAGTCCTCATAAAGGGTCTTGACCATCCGGATCAGTTTCTGTGGGACTCCATACTGACGCATGATGCTCCAAAGGCTGTCACGGTGTATGGAGTCAAAGGCCTTTTCGATGTCGACAAAGTGGATGTACAGCGTAGCATTTCATTCGTTGACTTGTTCCAGAGTATTCCTGAGGATGAATATCTGGTTGACAGTTCCTCTGCCTGTCCTGAAGCCGGCTTGTTCTTTCCTGAGTGAAGAATCCACTCCTGTCTGTATCCTGTTGATAAGGATCCTGCTGAGCACCTTGCTGGCCAGTGGTAGCAAGGTAACTCCCCGCCAGTTGCCACACTCCTGAAGGTTACCTTTTTTCGGAATTTTACAAATGAGTCCTTTTGTCCACTGTGTAGGAACTGTCTCTTTCTCCCAGATGAGGTCAAAGGTTCGTTTGAGTTCTTGGCTGGTTTGCTCGATGTCTGCTTTGAGCATTTCTGCTGAAATTTGGCCTGCTCCAGGTGCTTTTCCGTCTCTGAGGGCCTTCAGTGCTGTTTAATCTCTTGAATAGTTGGTGCTTCCACTGAGATGTCAAGCTCTTCTGTCTCTTCCTCTTCTTCTGGTGGTTCCTCCGGTGCATCTCTGTTGAGCACTTCCTGGAAATGCTCTTTCCACCTCCCTAGCCTGGCGTCTTTGTTCTTCAACAGTTCTCCGTTCTTGTTTTTCACTGCTGCTGCTTGCTTGGTGCTCTGTCTTGTCAGTTGCTTCACTATACTGTACAGTTCTTTCTGCCTGCCATTCTCCGCTGCATTCTGTGCTCGTTCTGCTTTCTCTGACATCCACCCCCTTCTGTCCTCTCTCACACTCTTCTTCACCTCTTTATCCTTCTCCTTGTATTCCTCCTTCATTCTGTTTTTGATTCTCTCTGAGCGGGTACTGTCAATCTTCGTCTTTATTCCTTTCCTTTCGTCAAAGAGTTTCCAGCTGTTGTCACTGATCCATGGCTTGCTTTTTCCTTTTCTGAAACCGAGCACCTCTTCCGCTGACTTGACATATGCATTCTTTTGCTGCTCCCACACCTCCTCTGCGTCTTCACTCTCGTTCCTGGTCTCTTCCAGCTTGCCTCTTACTGTCTCGCAGTACTTCTTCCTTGTCTCTTCATCGTTCAGACGTTCGACGTCTAGTCTCGGCTTGACCTTGTTGTTATTTCTGTGTGAGCTGAGACGCAGTTTGATGCGAGTCCTCGCCAGAAAGTGGTCACTGTTGGCATCAGCTCCCCTCTGTACTCGACAGTCTAATACAGACGATCTCCACTGTCCGCTGATCAAAAGATGGTCAATTTGATTCCTCATTCCTCCATCTGCTGATACCCATGTTGCCTTGTGAATGTCTTTATGGGGAAATAGTGTTCCTGCTATTACAAGCCCATTCAGCTGACAAAACTCGCACAGTCTCTCTCCATTGCCATTCTGTGTTCCAAGTCCATGTACGCCCATAGTCCTCTCATACCCTCTGTTATCATTTCCAACCTTTTGCGTTGAGGTCCCCCATGATGATGATGATGTCATTCTTGTTGCAACCATCAACTGCTTCCTGTAGTTCTTGATAGAACTTTTCCTTCTCCTCGTCTTCTCTCTCATTGTGTGGGGCGTACACTTGAATAATTGTCACTCTCCTGTACCTTGAGTAGAATCTGGCTGTTATGATCCTCTTGTTGATGGGGGTCCATTCCATGAGTGACTTCACTGCTTCCTGGCTAATCATGATGGCAACACCACCCTCGTGCAGTTCGTCGTCTCCGCTGTAAATCAGTGTCTGTCCCGAAGCCATCCTCATCCTGCCTGCTCCTGTCCATCTGCACTCGCTAATTCCAAGGATGTCCAGCTGGTACCCCTCCATCTCTCTCGCGATCTGTGCTGCAGCTCCTCCTCTGTACATAGTCCTCACATTCCAATGTCCAATGGTGAGGACTGTTCTGGGGCTTGCTAAGGATCTCGTCGGACGGTGAGCTTCCCGAAGGCTTTGACCCATCGTCGTCATGGTGCCGGTGTCGGTGATCCCCGCTCCCCCCTGGTCTTGATTCATATTGACGTCCGTAGTTTCTGTAACTGATGGATTTTTTCCAGGAGTAGGTAGTTAACCTCCTGCCCAACCCCCATGCTTGGAGGACCAGGGTTTTCTGTCAGGGTTTTCCTTCCCCTAGACTGCGTTGGTCCACGACTCCATTACGGAGTACCCTCCCATCCGCCACCCAGGAGGACGCGCCTCTACGCCGTGCAGTCCCAGCGCGAGGATTTGGAATCAACACAAAGTAAAATTTTATAGAAAGCAGTTGGTGTATCACATATGTAAGTCAAAGCCTTCAGTATTGCATATAATTCTGAGGTATAGATTGAAAACCCCTTTCCTAAATAATATGATTTCCTGACATTTAAAGTTGGTATAATAAAGCCAGAGCCACTGTCAGAGGATTCCATTACAGACCCATCTGTAAACACTTTTAAATGATTTGGATAGCTGTTTTCTAAATGTTCACGAACTTCAGTTGTTAAAATATTTACATTATCACTTTTCTTTTAACATTGTGTACTTGTAATCAATAGAAGCATGTAGGTGCTCCCAATGAGGCATTGGAGGTACCGCAGGAAATTCTGGTATAGCAGTAATATCAATATTACAATGTGACATAAAGTCAGATGTGTAGTTTCTAATTGGTTGAATATGTGACATGTTTTTAGACCTCTTAGGAAAATCTTTACTGGAATCCGTCAGTATTTCTTCAGTAACTGAATTTTCAACAGAAAGACTTCTGACAATATATTTGGATACATCCAATATTCGCTCCTCATTTAGTGGTAATATATTTGTTTCTTTAGAACATCTATGAGTGTTTGTATGAACTGGGACTCCCAGAGCTAATTTCATGGCCTTACTGTCCAAGCTTTGCAATCTCTTTAAAAGAGAATTAGGCGCAGAGAAATACACTTCCTGCCCATATTGATCGGACTAAAGAGATGTATAGATGTAAAAGGGTATGACAGTCCTGACCCCATGGTTGACAACATATAATTTTAAGAACGTTTAATCTTTTCTTGTTTTATCAATCAAATGTTCAGTGTGTGTTTTCCAGTTCAGCTTAGGAGTTAAAAATACCCCCAGGAACTTAACTTTTTGTTTATATTCCAGAATCTGACCATCTAGCAAAAGCAGGGTAGTAACTTTGGGTTCTCACCATTGTTAAACAACATAAGACATGTTTTTTTCTCCAGATAGTTCTAATCCGTTCTTCTTCATATATATAGATAATTCATCCAATTCCTTTTGGTAATACAGACATACTGTGCAGGACATGTGTGAATTGGACTATGCTAGACTGGTCTTATAATACAGACATTGGTCTTATAATACAGACATACTGTGCAGGACATGTGTGTCTTGGGCTATGCTAGACTGGTCTTATAATACAGACATACTGTGCAGGACATGTGTGTCTTGGACTATGCTAGACTGGTCTTATAATACAGACATACTGTGCAGGACATGTGTGTCTTGGACTATACTAGACTGGTCTTATAATACAGACATACTGTGCAGGACATGTGTGTCTTGGACTGGGCTAGAATGGCCTTACAATACGGACTGTTTGTAATATATTTGTCTTTTCGACTCCACAAGATTAGTCTTCCAATATACACTTTTTCGAGTAGGATGTTTGTGTCTGGGCCTATTCTAAATTAGTCTTACATTAGAGAGTTTTTGTACAGGACACTTGTGTCCCGGGCTATATCAGATTGGTCTTACATTAATATTTTTTGTGTAGAACATTTGCGTCTTGAACTACACTAGACTAATCTAACAATATTGTTTTTTTTGTGCGCAGGACATATGTGTCTTGTACTAAAAAGGATTAGTATCACAATTCAGATGCCGTCCTATTACGGACTTTGTTTTTGCAGAACATATACATCTTGGACGATGATTGATCGGCCTCACAGTATACGCTTTTTTCAGCAGGACATTTTTGTCTTGGACTGTGTTAGATTGTTCTTACGATTCAGGTATTTTTGTTAATGACACTTGTGTCTTGGGCCATACTAGATTGGTCTTACAATACCGGCTTTTTGTGCAGGATAATTGTGTATTGGACTACATTATATCAATCGTACAATGCAGACCTCTCTCTCATCAAATACGTACCTTTTTATGCAGGACACTTGTGTCTTGAAGTACACTAGACTGGTCTCACACTAGAGACATTTTTGGGTAAGATATTTGTGCCTTGGACTCTACTAAATTGATTGTAAAATACAGAGTTTTTGTGCAGGATATTTGTGATTTGAACCGCACTACTACACTGATCTAACAAACCTGGATGTTTCGCGCAGGACATTTTGGGTCTTGGACTACTCTAGACTGGTCTCACAAATCAGAGTGCTTCCCTTTAAGGACACATTTGGCAGGACATTTGCATCTTGGAACTTACTGAACTGGCGGCCTTGCAGTGTACATTGTTGTGTGCAGCACACCTGTGTTTTGGCCTATGGTGAATTGGTCTCATATGACTGGCATTTTTGTACAGTTCATGATCCATACCGGATTGTTCTTACAATTCAGACCCCCTTCCTATCAACACTTTCATTTTCCTGGAGCACAGCTGTGTCTTAATCCATACTAGACTGGTCTTACAGTACGGCACCGTCTTCTTTTAAAGTCTTTTCTTGTGCGGATGCCTTTGCCACTGAACTGACCCTCCGGTGCAGATCCTCCTCCATTCAAAGCTTAGTTTCTTTTTTTTTGGGAAAAGCTTGTCTTAGTAATGACCTACCATTCTAATACATACCCTCCTTCATCAAAACGCTTTTTTTTTCAAACACGCCTGTCTGAATCTGTACTCGACTGACATCCTGATATAGACCCACTCCCTTTGAAGCTTCTTTTCATTTGTGGAACGTTTACTGATTGGTCAGTACTAGGTTGATCTTCTAATGTAACACGTGTAAACTTCATGGATCAATACAAGAGTGCATATCCTGGCAAAATCCGTGCAACTACTACCACCACCACACTGCTGCTGCTGCTGCTACTACTACAACAACGACAACAACAACAGCAGCAGTGATGACAATAACAACAGCAACATCAATGACAACAACAACAACAGCAACAACAACAGCATCAACAGTGTTAAAAATAACAGCATTATCAACAACAACAACAACTACTACTCCTACTACCACCACTACTAATACTACTATTGCTACTATTACTACTACGGTTGTTTTTGCTCCTGCTGTTGCTACTACTACTACTATTGTTACTGCTGCTGCCGCAGCTACTACTACTACTGCTGCTGCTACTACTACTTACCACCTGCACTACTACCACCTGCACTACTACCACCTGCACTACTACCACCTGCACTACTTTTCATCCGTGTAGGGTATGACAGCTGGGGACGAAGACACGTCCTCTGGAAAGCGAAAGAAGAAGTCCCGCAAGTCGAAAGAAGTCAAAGCAGAGGAAGGGAAGGATTTGCCAGGAACCGGAGAGGCACAACAGCCAGCGTCAACAGTCGACGGCAGAGAAGAACCAGGAGGACGCCAACGCGACTAGTGAAGGAGAAGGAAGTGAAGAAGTCACAGCCCAAGCTACAGCAACGAAGAACCAGCCACCCCATCCAGACAGCTATGGGAAAACGGGTGGACGTAGCATGAAGAAACAGGCAAAGCAAAAACAAAAGCAAAAACATCAAAACAGCCCTTGCTTTCATGTATATTAGATGTTCATGTAAGACAACACACACACACACACACACACACACACACACACACACACACACACACACACACACACACACACACACACAGAGTTCAACTTCTATGATGATAGAGATGATGGGAATTTTACATGAGTCATCTGTTTAGATGTAGTTCACAGAAGAAGAGCGAAACCACGAGATAGAAAGCATGCACTAATATATATATATATATATATAATATATATAATTTATATGCACATACACGCATATACACATACGCGCGCACGCGCGCGCACACACACACACACACACACACCTACACACACACACACACACACACACACACACACACACACACACACGCACGTACACAGCCCTAAACTCGGTTCATTGAAGTTTTTAAAGCCATGCTTAGAAGGTGATCATTTGCAGACAGAGTGCCCGGTTTATTTATGTCATTTTGTAGCAATATCAGAATTCTACGAGGGCTTTTTGGACTTTTTTGTTATTGACATTTTGAAAGTGGAATCTTTACAAATCTGCTTGTGAAATGTTGATTATATGTTACAGATAAACATATCAAAAGTGCTGCTTATTTGACGAAAAATTTCCGACACAATGAAAAAATACCTTAATGCACGCAAAAATAATAGGATTTACGGAAAAAGTGGGTGTATGACAAAGATCCCACATTCAGATTTTGTCCATTTGGTAAACCTCCTCTAAAGGTTAGCCCTGTACACCCCCCCCCTCCATACACACACACACACACACACACACACACACACACACATATGTATGGTGTGACATTCGAAGTATTTTCTTGTCTTCCCGGTGAAAACAACCCTGAGGTCGCCCCTCGAGGTTGGCTCGGCTACAACCTACATGAATTGAAGTAAACCTAGGGATGTCGTCACGGTTAGACACCATCTTTTTTTAAATTTTTATCTCCTATTTTTGTTGTTACTTTGTTTCGTTCACCTTTCCTTTCTGTGTGTGACTTCGGTTTAATTCATGGTGTGCTTTGTATAGAATGTTGTCAGGGTCGGTTGTTTCCCTTTGTTGCCATGGTTCGATTTGACGCGCGCAAAAGCGTATGCTGGGTACTGAGACATCCTATTGTCTCAGCCGAAAGAGCAGCATTCATACCAGTACCTAATATTCTTGAGTAAATGGGGGAAAAAAAACCTATACCTTGCCCCATGCCAGACTGGCACCACGAACCGAGTTGTCTCCCTTCATGTGACGGTGCCTCCCGGTTCCTGCAGGCGTATTAACTTTTGAGCCGGCTGGAACCACACGGCCTCCAGCACTGGCTGAATCTGTGGTGCGGTAATGGAAGCGTAGTGTTTCAGTGCTGCATTGTTTTATTTTATATATTTTTTTTGTTGTTGCATCGTTTGAATTTCGCTTCGCCTTGTAGTAATTTTGTGTAATGATTTGTGTATGTATAGTCTGTATTGGGATGTTTTGCACAGCGTTTGATGGCATTGTGTTGTATTGAATTAAGAAAGAAAATGTAATGTAAAAGATAAAAAAGGATAATGAATGACGTTCTCAGAGTAGACTTTATAGAACTGACCACGTGGCTAAATGTCTACCATCTTTTTTTGTTTTTGTTTTTTGGTCCTCCAATCTTTAATTTCCCCCACTTTTTTTTTGTTTACACACACACACACACACACACACACACACACACACACACACACACACACACACACACACACACGCATATATATATATATATATATATATATATATATATATATGTGAATTTTAATCACATTGATATATATATATATACACACATATATATATATATACATATATATATATATATCCTCTCCACACTTTTGTTTTGTTCCATTTTACTACCCTTCGCTGGCTGCTTTGAGGGTGCTGTTGGATTCTTTTTTGAACCCTTGGTGGTGAGAACATCACAGACTGTGGTGTGTCTCTATTTGACACCAAGAGCACAGACACAATCAGCCGTGTCTCCCTGATGAGTCCGATCCAGCGGACGAAAGGCCTAGGAGCAGGCAGTACAAATAAATGTGCCTTCGAGAGGGATTACGATGGTTCCCTCAGGCAGCTAGTGAAGGGCTTCTCATATTTATAATATATCCACCCATTTTTTTCATCTTTATTATTATTATTTTTTTTAAAGTTCAAATCTTTGCAAAGTCATTACTATAACGACTGAAGAATTGTTAGCCTGCGCTTGTTTTCCTCCACTACTTAATTGTTCAGCATTTATATATATATATATATATATATATATATATAATATATATATAGATAGATAGATAGATAGATAGATAGATAATGGTGGCAAGTGCCAACAGAGATTTAAAAAAAATGCTCAACCGCACTGGGAGCAACATTTGTTAAAAAGGAAAGGTTTAAAATTTTACCTACAACGTTGTTTCATGAAACCGCATGCGGTTGCAATCGTCAGGATGTGGTGGGTCTGTGCTGCCGGTGTTTTATTTAACTGCTTGTGCTGTCTGTCATCACGTGCTGTCTGTGTTTTTCGTGTGTTTCTGATTCTTATTCACTGATAGGAATTTCCACTTGTGCCTGCAGTTGTTAACCATTTCTATCCTGGTGTTTAAAGTTGCCATTTGTGGTTTGCATAGTATTATGTATTTTTCTGTTGAGCATAGGTTACATCTTTTTGAAATATTGTTATATGGTGCTGCTCTTTTTATGATTTTCCAGGATATATTGTAGTCTATTTTTTTCTCTTTGAGCTTCCAGATGTATTTACTCAATTCTGTTTGGTTTTGTATCTTTCTTTGTTAAATGACTGTTTGTGGTTTGCATATCTAGTTTTAAATTGGTTTTCAGTAATACCTATATATGTTTCTTCTGCGTTCTCTGATGTTACAGTGGCTTGGTACACAATGTTGTTGTAGAGGCATTTGTTGCTCAGAGGGCACTGTTCTTTCTTGATGCAGTTGCAAGATTTCCTTTCGTCACCCTCGTTTTTCTCTATACTGCTTTTCATTTTGTTGGTTGAATCAATGATGTTTTTAAGGTTGGGCATACATGAGTATGATAATTTGATGTTACTTTTGTTAAATATCTTGGATAATTTGTGCTCTTTTGGAAATGATGATGTTAGGATTCTAAAGAATTCTTTCCCTATATTTGTTTTTAGTCTTCCGTCATATGGGGGGTTGAACCATATAACCTTCCTTTTCCTGTTCTTCTTGTGTCTGCTCATGTCATTATCTGGATCATATTGTAGTTTGTAGTTGTAGCCACTTTTGTGTAACGCTTCTTGATATTCAGCTGCAGCGTTATTGAATGCTGTTTCATTACATGACAGGTTAGATAATCTCTTATTTATGCTTCTGGGTATTGTTTTTAGTATGGAAGGTGGATGGTTACTTTTGATATTTACATAGACAGGTATGTCATTTGGTTTTTTGTATGGTTTATATATGTGCTGGTTGAGGTCTAACGTTATATCTAGGTAGTTCACTATCTTTTTATTTGCTTCAATAGTGATTTTTAGATTTTGGTTTTGGAAGATTTTACATAGTTCTTTTTTCTTATTTTCAATGTTTCTAGGGCTGTCGCTCAGCGCAGCGAGGCCGTCATCTCTGTAGAGTCCGACTTGTTTTCCAAGTTTTTTTTTGATGTTAGATAGTATGAACAGTCCGACAAGTTCGCAAGTTTCGGCACCATCATACGATCCCATTGTAACATCAAAAGTTGAATTCTTGCTTGTGCTCTTGGTCCAGATTTCATTTTTGCTGTGTAGTAGAGTTTTCTTTGTATGGAAAATGATTTCCATTTCTGACCCTGG
>CM065748.1:18666608-18681608 GCA_033310375.1 Conus canariensis
ACCACCACCACCACCACCACCACCACCATCATCATCATCATCATCATCACCATCATCATCATCATCATTATCATCACCATCACCATCATATCATCATCACCATCACCACCACCATCATCATCATCATCATCATCATCACCATCATCACCATCACCATCATCACTATCACCATCATCATCATCACCATCAGCATCACCACTATCACCATCACCACCACCACCACCACCACCACCGTCATCATCATCATCACCACCATCACCATCATCATCATCATCATCATCATCATCATCATTATCATCATCATCATCAACATCCTAATAATATACCCTTCCTTTTACATAAGAAATATTTCACTGTCATTGAGTGGCTTCACACAGAGACAGGACCAGCAAGGAGGAACTTGACGATGAATGGCAGATGATGGTGTGTGCATTCCCATAGAGCGAAAATCGGGTGATACCAATCCGTTCAGACTAGCATCACTTCTTAGTATTGAAGGAAAAATCATCTGGGTCGTGGCCGTGAGGCTGACCGAACGCCTCAAAGAAAGGAGTATGGAATTGTTGGTCCAGAAAAGAGGTATCCCGGGAGTGTCTGACGGTGTTAAACATTAAACTGCATTTTATCGAGTGTCATCCATATTCTTAAAATGATGAAATGCGGTTTTAAATGTTCAGAACCACTCGATTAAATTCAGTTATGGGACTGGTCAGAGAGAGGTCTGCATCATCAGCTAAACTGATGTAACATTGTTTCTGACTCCATTTCCCTAATAGTCCTTCGAATGAGACTATAAACCGAGGTTCCGTGTGTGAACGCACGCATAAAATCTTGCACACACGTAAAATCCCATCACCAACTTTCGGAAGAGAAGGCCGGTTTGGCCGTTGGTATGGATGACACGTTACACATAGCATGCACTGTGCGTGAAAAATCGAAAGAATGAAATAGTTGTTAAAGGAATGAACGACGTTGATTGAATGAAACGGGAAACGACTGAATGAAGCGCCAGCCGGCAGCTCTTCAGTCGGCTCTACCCGGGTAGGCAGCCCGTTGTGTAAACGAGAATTCGGACTGAAAAGCACTTAGAGCTTGGTCTCTGGCCGGGGATAGGCGCTATATAAGTTCTCTTAACAATAATAAGATAATTACATTAAATCGAAAGTATACAGTGGTGGGAAATTTTCACTCATGACAGATGATGAAAATGATGTATTTCAAGGGGACAACAATAAGATAAGGAAAATGTTCACTCATGACAGATGATGAAAATGATGTATTTTAAGGGACTATCATAAGATAATGACAATATACTGAAAGTACAGTGGAGGGAAATTTTCACTCATGACAGATGATGAAAATGATGTATTTCAAGGGGACAACAATAAGATAAGGGAAATTGTCACTCATGACAGATGATGAAAATGATGTATTTTAAGGGACAATCATAAGATAATGACAATATACTGAAAGTACAGTGGAGGGAAATTTTCACTCATGACTGATGATGAAAATGATGTATTTCAAGGGGACAACAATAAGATAAGGGAAATTGTCACTCATGACAGATGATGAAAATGATGTATTTTAAGGGGACGGATTCCAATGTTTTCTCCATCCCCTGTCTGGAAATAGAAGACATCTGCGCCCAGGTTTTATTCTCCATCCAATTTTTACGAATACTGCATCAATCTGTGAGCCTTTCAAGCGCTTCATTGTAGAGCAGCATCAAATGTTTTAAACTTGATATTTTCTATAAGTAATTTTCAATCCTTGTGGATTTATATTCCTATTCATTGCCATCCCCTCCCCCACTTCCTCCCAGACTGTGTCTTTTACATTCCCACCTTTTGATCTTGAGAAAAAAAATTATTGTCTACCATTTTATTTAAAAATCTGATGTCCCGTCTTCATAGAGAACGTTTCTTTTTGGAGGCGCTATTCATATAGAGGAAGATGTACCCTATTTTGGATCTTTTTTGTTGCTTATTTGAAGGTGATTCGTTCTAGCAGGTAACCAGGGTTGATAGTAATAGTAACAATAATAATAATTATGACAACAATCATTACAATAATAATAACAATGATAATCATCATCATTATCATCATAACGACAATAATGACACATCATTCATAAAGCGCCTTGCCAAAGATTCTAGGCGCTGACAATCCACACTCTCGTGCACACAACGGGCTGCCTACCTGGGTAGCGCTGACTCAAGAGCTGCCTGTCGGCGCTTCATTCAGTCGTTTCCCCGTGTCATCCAGTCAATATCGTTCACTGAGTTTCCTTTCTTCCTTCATTCTTTCAATTTCTCGCGCAGGCTGCATGTTATGTGTAACGTGTCATTCATACCATCTCTACCAAACCTGCTGAGCTTCTCGCAGAGGAAAGCGGCTGTCACTTGCTGGTCTTACAGGCCTTCAGTTTGTAGGAACAATTAAACTATCAGAATACTCACTGGAGAAGGATTACTTCTCATGCCCCCTTTCCCTTAAACGCGTCTGTCTTATGAAGTTATGTATTTTAACTGGGATGGATTTTATATAATTATATGATCCATTCCTCTTCAGGAGAGTAGAGGCATCTGGGCACAGGTTTTAATTATCATTTCTAGTTTTGCATGCCCTGCTTCAACCTGCAAGGCTTTCAAGCTGGTGGAGCTGCATCCTGTGTGAAAAGCTTGGGGGGTGTTTAATCTTTGTCAATACACACACTCAGCGGTTCCCCATAGCGTGTGTTTTCTAAAGTTTCACTACTCGGTTTTTACACACATTCTAGCTTACCGTTTCCTTCTTGTTTCTCCTTTATATTGAGTGCCGTTGGTTTTTATTTCTTTGTTTGCTTGCTTTTCTTTTTGTATTGCTTTTTGAGACGAATTAAAGTCTGGCTGTCTTACTTAACGTTTTGTCTATGTTTTTAGTGGTTGTGTGCTGGTGTTTATTCGGAAATGAAAACATGAGCTGAGATGTAATTACACTTCCTATCCTAGAAAAAGGTCCCCAAAAGGACCACATTATTGGACAACAAAAATACGAAAGAGACTACCAAGTGGTTTTGTGGTGCAGTTCTTTCTTTTATTCATTAAAAAAATCGTCTTTTGACACCAAGAGAACTGACCTTTTGGTAGTGATAGAGCTATTTTTTTTTTAGTTTTACACACACACACACACACACACACACACACACAATATATATATATATATATATATATATATATATATTGTACCTTGGCCTGTGAAGCTTTTAAGATCGAAAATGTGTTGAAAATACAAGTCTGAGACACGAAAAGACTGTTATTTTTATTTATGCATTTTACCGTCTCCGGTTTTTACTTCAGTTTATTCTACAAGGTGTGGAGCTAAGGACATCAAGACAGCATTATTTTTTTTAAAGTTTATATATGTATATATACACACATATGTATATATGTATGTATATATATATATATATATATATGTTATATTAAAAGCAAGTTAAAATCAAGCTGCTAAAACCATCTACAAATTTGTTTCACGCTGTGCGGTCGTCAGGATGTGATCACATCCTGACGACCGCACAGCGTGAAACAAATTTGTAGATGGTTTTAGCAGCTTGATTTTAACTTGCTTTTAATATAACAAATGTCGCTCCCACTGTGGTTGAGCACTGTTTTTAAGATTGCGCTGATCCTCAGTACCATTCTCTCTCTCTCTCTCTCTCTCTCTCTCTCTCTCTCTCTCTATATATATATATATATATATATATATATATAATAGAGGGAGAAACAAAGCATCGTTAGTGACATAAGTGCTGACAGCTGCTAGGAACTGTGCGGAAAGCCTTTACTTGGATCTCCTAAGAGATGCAATTTCCCACTGATTGACCAAACAATAATAGGTTGAATGTATGTGTATGCGTGTGTGTACGTGCGTGCGTGTGTGCGTGCATGCGTGCGTGCGTGTGTGTGTGTGCGTGCATGCGTGCGTGCGTGCGTGCAAATGTAGAAGAGTAAATGTCTGTAGGCTTTTGATTAAACCTGCTCTATACCTGGTAGGACACAAGACCTACTTTTTTTTTCTGTCGTCTCCACTATGAATGCATTCATTGATTTTGATGTCCAGTCCCTATCAAACAGGTTACATTGTGAGAGGTAGAAAAATGAGACTTCAGAAACGTATAGCGGTAGCAAGCTGGAAACAAACAAACAAACAAAAAATCACATTCATCCATAAATGAATCGTACTCCAGATAATACAGAATACATGTATTCCACATAGATTTTATTTACAAGAGTTCAGTCAGCGAAAGTGGATGTTTCAGTCTTATACCTTTATTTCAAGGTGCGTTACATGTTACTGTAACTGAGTGTCAGTGAATACGTGAATATCGAGTGTTCTTGTTTGTTGCTTTTTGTTGTCGTTGATATCTTTCTTTCATTTTTTTTTTTCGTTTGCTTTGTTATATCATTGGTCTTCTTTCCTATACTTTTTCCTTTTTGCCCTCAACCATCTCAAATATACGCTCAACAAAATTAAACAAGTATAAGCCAGTAATGGTCTGAGCTTTTTTTTTTTTCTGTTATTGTTTTGTTTTGCTTTTGTTTGATGTGTGTGTGTGTGTGTGTGTGTGTGTGTGTGTGTGTGCGTGTGTGCGTGCGCTTCATGCGAGCGTGTGCGCGTGCGAGCGTATATGTGTGCATGCAAGTGCGTGTGTATGTGTGTGTGCGCGCGCGTGCGTGTGTATGACTCAAACTCAATACATGGTTATATACACATTGAGCAATTTAGTAATTAGAGAAAAGCAAATGCAGTCTAACAATTCCCTTGCGCGCACGCGCGCGTACACACACACACACACACACACGCACACACACACACACACACACACACACACACACACACAATCAAAGCAGCAACAATTGAAAGAACTTAAATCAATGTTTTGGAAAATTGGAATATTTGTACAAATATAAACAAATTCACACATGTTCCCTTTGTTTTTAAGATCAGTGGAACTCTCTTCTCTATTTAGACCAATTTTTAACGGCTATTGATTCCTTAATACAACAGTTGGTCGCTTGCACATTCTACCCAAATGGTTCTTTCTCACTTGGACCATCTAGATAGTTGTCTCTACTACACAACGTACTTTCCAAATGCGCATTTTCTTTCGGCTTCATTTGAAAGCTGATAACAAATTGACGTTGTTTCTACCTGAAAATTCAGGGCAAAACGTTGTGCTGTTTTGTTTCCATTATCCTCCAGCCAAGGGACTTAACGAGTCATTGCGTCGACTGATCCTTTTTGGTCATATTCATTCACTCCATTTTTTTCTTCTTCAGAACATGGGCAACACATTGTGACAATAATCAAGAAATAAGCACGTTGAGCACTTTACATATTCAGCAATAGATTGAACTTGGCTTGTCTTCTACTCAGAATTACTAGTTGCACGAACCGTCAACTTAAACATGGACAACAAATTGAATATTTCTTTATCTTACACACTTACCCTACCATACTAAGTTACCCTACTTGTTTATTGTTTACTGTTCCCTGCCTCACTTCATTTCAATTACAGACAAAAAAAAGCAAGAACTTGAATGTACCCCCATCTCTTACGTGCTACATCTTGAACGTATCTACATCTTATCAATACAAGAATTTCAATGTATCTTCAGCTTATAATTATGTACAATTTGACGGATTCTTCATCTTATACGTAGTACACAAATTTGAGCATGTCCGCATCTTATACCAAGAACAAGAACTTGCGTGTATCCTGACACGTTTGTCTGTCTGTCAGTCGGTATGTTTGTCTGTCGATCGGTCAGTCTTTCTGTCTGTCTGTCGTATGGTCGGTCGTCTGTCTATCTGTCTGTCTGTCCATCTGTTTGTCGGTCTGTCGTCTGTCTGTCTGTCTGTCTGCCGGTCGGTCAGTCCGTCGGTATGTCGGCCGATCTGTCTGTCTGTCTGCCGGTCTGTCAGTCCGTCGGTCTGTCTGTCTGTCTGCTGGTCTGTCTGTCGGCCGGTCTGTCTGTCTGTAGACAGACAGACAAATATATATTGTTAGAACATATCCTAATCTTATCCATGGAACATCTTGAACGTATCTTTACCTTATGTACAGAACAGCAGTTTCAACGAATTCTTATCCTACACATAGAACAAACTTGACCGTTTCTCTCACTTTTTCTCATAGACAAGCAGCTTGAAAGCAAATTCATTTTACACAAAGAACAGCAACATGAAAATCTGCTCACTGTCCTCATAGAACTGCGGCCTGAACGCACTGTCATCTTAAGCAGAGAACAACAATTTGAGTGCTTCCTCTTCTTATGTATAAAACAAAACGTACACATCTTGCAAGTGTCTAGCTTGTACACATGCTTGTCTTTACACGCACGCACGCACGCACACACACATACGTATATGATATATATATATATATACCTAAGATGTCGAAACGCGTCGTGTTTTGTCTTGTGAAACGTTTGTCAACGTTTTTTGTTTTGTTTTGTTTTTTTTCGTTTGGCGGTGCATTGTCATTAACATTTCAAATTTGTTTAGATTTCCGCCTGCAGTCGCCTCACTTTGCAACTAGATTTAAATTGTTCTAATTGAGCGCAAAGGCATGTCAACTTTTAAGCACCGTAATCCTCCGAACTACATTTCGGAAGTTATGTTTACATGTGATAGTAAAGAAATGCTTCTTTCAATTTAACTCTCACGTTTACGCTACGGGCTGCCTAACCCTGATGAAACTAACAGAAGAGCTGTCTGTTAGCGCTTCATTAGGTCGTTCCCATGTCAATCTGTAAGAGCTGTCTGTTGGCGCTTCATTAGGTCGTTCCCATGTCAATCTGTAAGAGCTGTCTGTTGGCGCTGCATTAGGTCGTTCCCATGTCAATCTGTAAGAGCTGTCTGTTGGCGCTGCATTAGGTCGTTCCCATGTCAATCTGTCGAAAAATCAGCCGGTCACTTTTTCACTCCTTCCTTTGATTTTCCATGGAGGACGCAGGCTGTGGGTATTACCTGCGGGTCATCCATACCAACGGCCTAACTGGTGTTCCCATCCCGAGTAGCGTTTTGCGAATGTGCAAGATGTTATGGGGGCCGGAATAGCTCAGTTGGTAGAGCGCCGGACTCGTAATCTTGGTGATTCTGGGGTTGCGTGTTCGAATCTCCGCCGGGCCGTTTCAGTACCGGGGGGGATTTTTCCCTCGGAGTTAACATTGGTTCTGACTCCATTTCCCAAACAGCCCTTCGAATGAGACTATAAACCGAGGTTCCGTGTGTGAACGCACGCATAACTTGCACACACGTAAAATCCCATCTCCAACTTTCGGAAGGGAAGGCCAGTTTGGCCGTTGGTATGGATGACACGTTACACAGAACATGCACCCTGCGTAAGAAATAGAAAGAATGATGGAAGTAAGGACATTGAGTGAACAATACTGAATGATGTATGGACGAGATGACACGGGAAACGACTGAATGAAGCGCCAGCTGGCAGCTCTTCTATCGGCACTACCCAGGTAGGCAGCCCGTTGTGTAAACGAGTGTGGATGGTAAAGCGCTTAGAGCTTGGTCTCTAGCCGAGAATAGGCGCTATACAAATATTCAATACATGCGTGTGTTTGCACACGCGACTTTGGTTTAAAGTAGGTCTGAGGAGTGTTCGGAAACTTCAGTCAGAAACGAGGTTAACTCCAAGAAAAACACTCAAAAGTACTGAAACAGCCTGACGGAGATTCAAACCATAAGGAATACGAGTCCGGGGCTCTACTAAGTGAGCTATTCTGACTTCTGTCTGATGCGTGTTTTTCTGTTGTTTTTTTTCTTAGTTAAACTCATTGTTCTGATTGAACTCAAAGACAGCTTGAGTTTAAGCACCAAAATCCATCAAACTATATCTTGCACGTTATGTTTACATATTAAAAAAAGAGGCAAAAAGAAGACATTTCATAAACAGAATAAAACGCATTCCTTACAGCGCTTATTTCATATAGCAATCCAGCAGACCTATGTTAGAGTGCAATACAATCTTGAAGGCAGTATTTAACTAGCTTTATATTACAGTGCTTATTTCATATAGCAATCCAACAGACCTACATTAGAGTGGTATACAAATCTTGAAGGCAGTATCTGGACCAGATTCACTTTCCCGCTGTACCAACGTGACTGTACTCAGTGTCTGAACCGTTGGACGTCTTGATGGGCGGGGCTGAGTGGAAATTCAAAACGTTGTATTCGTCTTGATTTGCCGTTGATGCTTTTGCCTGCTGAAAGAACACGCGCACGCACACATACACACAAACAGAGTGAGTATAACATAACATTCCCTCTTAGATGTGTCATACAAATGCATTTGATAATGATTCAATGATGGTTGACACCAAAACAAAATATTGGTCATCCTGGTTCTGCCTTCATCAATCCGTTCATCATTGATGTACGCCATACCTTTCTTTAACTTTGTCCTTTAGAAGTGTCAGAGACTCGCGTAGGACAGGTGTTTCCACATTTTGAGCACGTTTGTGTCGTTATTTTGAGTAGTTCTTTTTTTTCAATACTTCAAGTACAAAATCAAAAGCATTCTTTACAGTGCATTTTGTTATGTCTGGTGAACATGTTTGCTTAAAATTAAATTGTCAGTTTTATATTTTGCATTCAGGAAGTGATTCTGCGTGACGTACCGTTTGTTGTCTCCCCTGGTCCGCACAGGTCACATCTTTGCTGGCGGAACCTGTGCAAGTCCAACAGATACTGGTTTAGCTGTGAGCGTTTATGAACAATGGTTATGGTTACGAATTCAGGTCAAGTTTACACACACACACACACACACATATACACGCACACATACACGCACACACGTTCAAGCACGCTCATGCACGAGTTCACACACACACACACACACACACACACACACACACACACACACACACACACACACACACGTAGGTCCAGCTATCGTGTACAGAGATTTCCATTAGAACCTGCCAGTCAAAGCTCAGTGGTTGACTATCCTATCTGTCTGTCTCTAAATCTCACTCCGGTCAACAGAAACAAAAGAACAAACAATCCAACGTAAAGGATGTCTTATAAAACAGACGGCTGTGTGCCTTAGAGCACACACACACACACACACACACACACACACACACACACACACACACACACACACACGCACACACACACACCGATGTGGACTGGCGAACATCACTAGTGTAGACATCAACACACACACTGTTATTGACAGGCTATTCAGTGCATGCAGTGCACAAAGGAAACCCACTCCCGACAATCGTACGGTGCGGGGAAAGTACAAACCACTGATTCTGATGTCCTGTTAAGGAAACAAACTAGAAATTAAGTTTGTATGTTAAAGGGTTAGACTTCTGAGCTGCAAGGATATAAAAAAAAGCATGATAATCTATTTTTATAAGCGGAAAATCCAGTTACGCTGACATTTGTCTGCCACTTAAGGTATTTCTTAATAGTCATGAAACTTCAGTCCTATCAGCAACTTCTTGCTGACAGTATCTTCATATTCGAGAAAAAAAAAAAAATTACTGACGTTCATCCCTGTCTGGGGAATAGCATATCCAACAGGCGAAGAAAAAAAAGTTTCAATGGAATGTTTCTATTTCGTCAGCTAATTCAAACAGTAAACACCAAACACACAAACAGCTCAGTTGGTAGACCACTGGACTCTTGATCCCGGTGATCTTGGGGTTGCGGGTTCGAATCTCCGCTTGGGCGTTTCGGTGCATGGTTTTTACCCCTCGGGATTAACATCGCTTCTGTCACCACTCCCTAAAAGTCCTTCGAATGAGACAACAAAGTGAGGTTCCGTTGTGTGAACGCACGCATAGCATCTTGCACACACGTCAAATCTCATTACCAACTTTCGGAAGAGAAGGCCAGTTTGGCCATTGGTATGGATAGCACGTACACACATAGCATGCATTGAAAGAATGAGAATAAAAAAACAAGTGACTGATATGATTGAATGGCACAGGAAACGACTAAATGCAGTGTCAGCAGGCAGCTCTTTAGTCGGCTCTCCTCAGGTAGGCAGCTCGTTGTCTGAACGAGTGTGTGTGTTGCAAAGCTCTCAGAAATTGGTCTCTAACTGTGGATTAACTCTATGGAAGTACTCTTAATAACAATAATAATAATAATGATAATATAATAATATAATAATGATAATTATAGTAATAATAATCATCATCATAAATCGTAAAAATAGAGCAAAACCCGGTTGATTCATGGTCCACAATCTAAGCTCGACTAAAACACGATTTTCGATCCATCAACCAGAGATTGCTAACATTTCAAAACAGCTTTGTGTTGAGAACGTTCAGCAAAAGAAAAATTCTTTTCCAACCTATTATAAGCTAGGTCTTGGACCTTCTCTTGAAGAACTTGAATATGATACCGTTCAGATAACATTCACGTCACATCATAGTCTGTATCATCCAGAAAAAAAGCCAGTTTTCTGCTTGTTAGCTCAGTTACTGGTCTCAACGTCCAACAGACACTCACCTATGTCTTCATTCTGATTGGTAGTGGGACGATCACGTGACAGGGAAGGTGGGGGATTGGCGGGAGACGCGGGGTTTCCTGGTTCCCATTCCCAGCGTTCACACGGCGCGAGGCTGACGATGCTGGCGCCGCACGCTGATTGGCTGCAGCAGGAGGGTGGGGGTGGGGGTGGGGATGGGTGGGGAGGCAGTCGTCAGGGATGCCGTACAGGTCGTTGATGTACTCCTCGAAGTCTGAAACAGACAGACACAGACAAGCAGACACATAGACAGGCAAACACACACACACACACACACACACACACACACACACACACACACACACACACACACACACACTTTCACTCATTTATGAACTGTCATCTGCCACGTACACCTTGTGAGATGAACACATGTTCAAAAGCACTTGTTCACAATACCATTTGTACTTCAGTACATTTCTGGTCCAACTAAATATTTAGGTATGCAACAAGTCACAAGGAGAAGCATGCTTTCAGGTACAGTGTAAGATGTAAGCCAGTGGAAGGTATGTTTGTGTGTGTAAGTTTATACTGAAAGGAAAGAAGAGCAAGTTCACCTTAGACCATTTGATGAAGTGTGCCAGGACCTGTACTTATCAAACGTTTGCAGGCAAATAAGCATCCTTTTCAAACTCTTCAAATTCTTCGGTGTCCCGGGTTTCAGAAACAATAGAATATTAGGACGATGCGAGTATTAGAAAGCTTCAAATTATGTTGTTGATTGACACAATGAAACTTCCATAGATTTTTGAGCTGATGAAATTGAAGCTGAATACATTAAAAAAAAGTTTAAGAAGGCAAAAACAAAATCCAGTAAATTCATTTTAAGTTGAGTCAGGAAAGGTGTTCTAATATAATGTTCAAATACAGTTTTCGGTTGAATATAATGAAACCAATTCCGTTTCATAGCATATCATGGAATGGACTTACTGCAAAGATTAATCTCAACCAATATCACTTGTCTTTTACTTTTCTTTCTTCTTAGTTACTCTGCGAAATACACCACTGTGTCTTCATTCCGATTGACGGTGGAACGATCACGTGACGCGGCCGGAAGAGGCGTGGCGTGAGACACAGGGGAACACCCGAAACTGGTTTCCTGATCCTTACCCACGTTGGCACGCGATTGGTCGGAGGGCGCCTGGGCCTGGCGCTGATTGGTCCCAACGGGAGAGCTGGCAGTCGTTGAGGGGTGGACGTTGGTGGGGAGAACGTCGTCAGACATGCCGTACAGGTCGTTGATGTGCTCCTCCATATCTGAACACACATCCACACTTACTCTTTGTCAGCTTGTCTGTCTGTCTGTCTCTGTCTGTCTGTCTGTCTGTCTCTGTCTGTCTGTCTGTCTGTCTGACTGTCTCTCTGTCTGTCTGTATGACTCTCTGTCTGTCTCTCTGTCGTCTGTCTGTCTGTCTGACTGTCTCTCTGTCATAAATAAATCATATCAACCAAAGAACGTTGCATCCAAATTTTAAGCGGAGGTGGAGGGTGGGTGGTGGTGGTAGTGGGGTGGGGATGGTGGTGGTGGTGGTGGTGACAATTCTGGACCTGAGCTTAGAACTAGAACTACTCCCTACGCTGTGTCCAAACCACACACGTCCCAGGTGTGTGATCTGGGGCAAGGGTCGCGAAGGCATCATGGAATGGAAGGAACATAAGCACGTGCCTGCAAGCTTACCTGGCCTTAGTACAACAGGATGGTGAAATAAGAAAAAAGGACACGTACCTGTACATTGAGTGTTTCTGTACCAGGCCTCCAAACCACTCACCGGACAGTGGTTTCTGAACAGGGTAGGGAATGTGGTATGACTCCAGCTTTTTGTTTTCTTTTTCTTCCTTTGTTTTGCCTCCAACCTCCTATTTTGCTATTTTTTTGTGGGCAAGCTTTTTTGATTTTTTTCTTTTTTAATGTTTTTTTTTTTTTTTCTAAGTGGGGCTTCCAGACGCCTATATTTTTTCCACCTCCTTTTCCCCCCTTCATTTCCGTTGACACTTGCTGCTCACCGCAAAGTTTAATGTTTTAACGTATGATACACAGCCTCTGGGTTTATGCCTGTTCTAATGTTTGGTGCACGGACATTTTCAAAGAGTGACTCCAGTAAAAAAAAAAAAATAATAAAAAAAAAATAAAAAAACCTCTCCAAATTCAAGCGCGATGTGCTCTGATTGATGTGTTTTGTCCTCTGAGGCACTTTGAGAATACTGGAGAAAAGGGGGCAGGGGACGGGGGTGAGGGTAGATGGGTGGGTGCGATTTTGGAACAAAAGGGGGACGTCGGTCAAGAGCTCTTTCTGCCCCGCCGGGGAGCGCACTTCACAGGAAATAGAATCAACTCATTAACTTAAAAGCACACACACACGCTGGGCACGACTTGCGGGCAAAGTCTACGTGCAGACAACAGACCGACCTCACTTAATAGCATACGACTGATAGCTGGCATAGGTAGTCGTCTGAGACGGCAGCCCAACAGTTAAACCATTCTCTCGCTAGGACGGGGCTTGATACAAGCGCCAACGAACGGTACCCTGCCAGGTGCCATAGCAGGAACTACTAAGGAAGAAGTGGCAGCTTTCCTTTGACGGAGACTGATGTGAGAGGTCAGCGTCAGGCGGCGCAGCAAACCTTCCAACCGTACAGGTGACGGCGGGTCTAGCCTGTGTCGCCGGGGGGGGGGGGGGGGGGGGGGGGGGGGGGGGGGGGGGCGGCTCCTGGTGATGTGGGGCGATCGGCGATGGAGCGCTGCCTGCGTATGATTACCATGGCCTGGGATACCATGCTTTTGAGGGTCGGGCATGGCAGCGCCCCTCTCGAGGTTGGGCTAAATAATTGCCCGCTCGGCCGTAGTTTGCGTGAACCATACAAGGGACCTGCGCTTCGCTCCAGCGACTTTCGTCCTGCTCCCTCTTTGAGGCGGCCTCACGCGGCACAGGACCATCGCCACCCGAGCACGAAGGAGACCGCCTGGTGGCATCGAAGACAGGCCCTTTGAGGGGGGAAGAGGCAAAGGAAGCCGACGCCTACAGTCGGCCGACCAACACCACGAAGTGAACCGAAGTGCACGCGGAACCAGAGCTGAGAGAGCGACAGACGACAGCCCCCCACACGGAACCAGAGCTGAGAGAGCGACAGACGACAGCCCCCCACACGGAACCAGAGCTGAGAGAGCGACAGACGACAGCCCCCCACACGGAACCAGAGCTGAGAGAGCGACAGACGACAGCCCCCCACACGGAACCAGACCCACTATTGCCAGCAACAACAACTGCCAAGAAATATGCAGACTTCAGTCTGCAAGTGTGTCTATTCCTTAAGGGTCTCCGGCCAATAGGAGGTCAAAATCCCATTGACGACGACGACGGACCCCCCCCCTCCCCCCCCCATATGCAAACAGTGAGAAAACCAGGTGGGTCAGCACTCTGTCCCCTCTCCTCCTTGGCTTCCAGCCAGTGTGCTGCCTGTACATGCGTCCTTCCACCATCAAAACCTGCCCTTCCCCGAAGATGGAGTATGGCAGGATAAAAAAAAAATGGTCATACACACAAATCTCCACTCCCTTTGTTGGGTAGATGGGATTAATTCTTGCCTGTCTATACAGGGAGTATCCGCAGGAGTATCAGCCTGCGTACGCAAAAAAACAAAACAAACAACCCCCCCCCCAAAAAAAAAACAACAACAAAAAAAAAAAACAACCCTGCCCACTGTGAGACACAGACCACGAGAAGAAGTGAGAGGTGGTGGAAGGGGAGGGTGGTAGATGATGGTGGTGTGGGAGGGGGGGGGAGAGATAAGTATCCATCGACGAAGAGGGAATGGGAGAGAGGGGTACGTTCGCCTTCGACTGGTTAGTATTCCATCGCAAATGTTCAAGGCATTCACCGCTTCCTGTTGATCCGATTGGCTCTGTGCCTGCCTCCTGCAGTCCTCCCGCTCATACACTGGCGCTCTGCTCGCCACATTTCGCCCATGACAGTCAAGTTTGAAGCGCACACTGGGTGGTTCGCGCGCCTGAAACGTCTTACATGCACACGATGGGTCGCCCTCGTTGGCCAGTGCACCGCAAACTGTCAAGTCTGAAGTGCACACTGGCTGGTTCGCGCGCCTAAAACATCTCACATGCAGACGATGGGTCGCCCTAGTTGGCCAGCGCACCGCAAACTGTCAAGTTTGAAGCGCACACTGGGTGGTTCATGCGCATGGAGGGAAGTCGTACGTGCAGACAATGGGTCGCCCTCGCTGACCAGCGAATAGCAACAAGCTGGCGTAAGTGGTTACCGAAGAGGGCGGCCCAGCCAGTGGAACGATACCCCTTCTACCCCTTCATTGCGCACGGTGACTAGATGGGGTCAGTGACCTACCCAAACAAACGGAACTCCGATATTAATGTTGTTATTATGAATACTTTTATAGCACCTATCCTCGGCTAAAGACCAAGCTCTAAGCGCTTTAAA
>CM065748.1:18684108-18686608 GCA_033310375.1 Conus canariensis
GAATATTTCCAGACATCCTGGCACAAGATGTGCCAAACATCGCAGACTATTTTCTGATACATCGCGGTTCGGGAGGATCAAACGTAACGCTGGTTATTTCCTGGAACGGTACGTCACAGAATGCAATAGTCACCCAGGATATTTCCTACTTATCCTGGCAAAGGATGCACACGACATAAGAACATACAGGATATTTCCTAACATGTTAGGGTACATGATGCACCCCCCCCCAAAAAAAAAACAACAACAAAAAACACAAAAAAAAAAACGAGTAAACTACCCAATATGTCTTAGAACAGGAAGCGCCCAGCATAACGTAGGATATTTCCTGATATTTCGTAGCACAGGATGCACATACATGACACTGGATATTTCCAAACATACATACTGTGGCACAGGATGCAACGAACATAACGCACGCGCAAGATATTTCCTGACAGATCGTGGCACAGGACGCAGCCAACATGCATGACGCAGGATATTTCCTGACATATCTCAGTATATGATGCACCCCCCAAAACAGGATATTTCCCAATACATTAGGATACGGGACACATCCAATATAGCACTTAATATTCCCTGATACAACGTGGCACAGGATGCATCCAACATAACAGGATATTTCTTTTCTCTGGGGGGAAGGTCCAGTGATGGTGAGGAAAGACTCACTGACTGCAAAGAAGGTCCTGTTGACAACGGGAAAGACTGTAACCTGGGATTCTCTTCAGAGAGCACTTAAGACCACATGGCGAGACCTTGACCGTGTCTGGAGTTGTGCTGTCATCACCTGTCAGCGGAACAGCAACGAGTGAAGCTACGGGACGCACACGGCAGTTGCTTGGAGGTGGCGTTTTTAGCCTGTGGGCTCTGCAGTCATGAAATATGACCCACGGGAGCGCTCCTGTGGAGGTTCTGTCGCGTCACATCCGGTGGCCATTACACAATGGCATCTAGCAGGGAGCAATTATGTCCCTTCCAGCGTTAGCGGAACGCCGTGTGCGTGCCTGCACCCTAAGTGAACACAGCGCAGGCTTCCAAGGGTGGTGCAGGTTTGCTCCCAGCTGGTTTGTTCGGCAGTTGAGGACAGTACTTCTCTGGGTCACCGTATTCTTGCCTTCCCGCCCTACCTTCCCACCTGTCCCTCTCTCCTGTCTTCTCTTGACGTGTTGTCCTTTTTGTGATGTAAAGGTGGTGTGATTCTTACATTCCCCTCCCCCCCCACCCCCATTCCCCTTCACTACCCACTCATCTCGCCATCTCGTTTACCCTCCCTGCCTACCCCGTTCTTTCCGTGCTAACTTCCCCTTCCCTCACACATACACACGCTCAAACACACCAAGCACACATACGCATAAGCATGCACGCGCGCGCGCGCGTGCGCATACGCACACACACACACCACAACACAACACAACACAACACACCACACACTACTACTACTACTACTACTACTACTCACTACACACACACACACACACACACACACACACACCACACACCGTTCCTCTCCAACATCGGCTCTGACTCACCTTTCTCTACAGTCACCTTTACAACGGATTCCTCGTGAAGACGATAACCGCGTGGTGACACGATCTTCACGGAACAAGTGCAGAGCAGACCAGTGCGCATAGAGAACGTGGGGGTGAAGGAGAAAGTGAGCATCCATATGCTTCCGGTTGCTGTGGATCTGGCCGTCCAATTCATGACCGTTTCGCAGAAGATGGAGAGTGACACGTTCTTCTTAGTGTTCTGATCGTCCTTAGTTCGGCAAAGAGTGGTTCCACTTCGGCAATCAATGACTCCAGTTTGGCAAAGAATGAAGCCTGGCTGATTTTCTTGAACTGTCAGGGATCCGTTGGCATCAGGGAACTGTGGTGGATCTGTGGCACAGAAAGTGATTTAATCAATCGGCTACCTTTCTCTGCTCAAGATATATTCTCTGTCTATCTGTCTGTCTGTCCGTCTGTCTCTCCCTCTCTCTCCCTGTGTCTCTCTCTCTCTCCCCCCCCCCCCCCTGTCTGTCTCTTTCTCTCTCCTTCAGTGAGTGTGAGTGTGCTCGCGCGGTGGTGTGTGTGTGTGTGTGTGTGTGTGTGTGTGTGTGTGTGTGTGTGTGTGTGTGTGTGTGAAAAGGAGACGGAGGAGAAGGAAGAAGAAGAAAAGGAAGAAAAAGAGAAAGACGAATAAGACGAGGACGACAACGACTATGAAGATGATGATTTTTCGTTGGAAAGAAAGGGGGTTGGGGTGAGGGGGTAACTTACCCCACATAAAGTTCTATGCACGCTTGTGCACACACACACACACACAAGTGTCGAGACCACACTATGCATGCTTTGAAGCTGATGGATAAGCGAATTAACACCTAAGGTGGGAGAATTGAAGAAGAGGGTCTCGTAGCTACGACTTAGCAGATGTCTGACCTACGCATTAGCCCAATGCGCTGGTCAGACCTTGAGCGCCTACCTAACATTGGTTGTCTTCTTTTCTTTTGTGTGTGTGT
>CM065748.1:18694108-18699108 GCA_033310375.1 Conus canariensis
CCCGGAGTGGAGAAAAGAGGAATACAGTCAGACACCCAAAGGAAGGCCCTGGCCATGGAGTATATCTGCAACCAGTACCCCCAGGAAGACTGGACCCATGTCTTCACAGATGGTTCCGCCACAGAAGCAACAAGGGATGGTAGAGCTGGAATCTTCCTCCGATACAAAGACGGAGATGAAGAAATTGCAATTCCAACAGGAAAATACTCCACCAACTTCCGAGCTGAGCGAGAAGCCCTCTGTGAGGCAGCCATAACAGTCTTGCAGAACTCCACAAGGACAACAGGGCAGGTGGTGATGTTCTCTGACGCTCTCTCCGTGCTCCAAGCCCTCAAGAACTCCCGCTGCAAAGAACAGAACCATCTCACTTCAGCCCTTGTTGCCCTGAGTGCCAGAGTGGAGAAAGTGGTGATACAATGGGTACCAGCACACTGTGGCATCAGAGGCAACGAAAAAGCGGACATTCTGGCCAAAGACGGTGTACAGAAGGTGCAGGCCAACAACCTGGTGTCATACGATGAAATTAGGACAATCATCAAGGCACAGCAAGGAATAAAATGGCGCCTCCTGCATCCCAAATACAACCCAGAAGACACATACCATTTGCTGGGACGACGGGAACAGGTCAAGATCTTCCGCCTGAGGACTGGACACAATCGCCTGCTCCACCACATGCACACAAAATTTGGCATTGGACAGAGTGGAGAGTGCCCTTGTGGTGAGGGACCAATGACAACTGACCACATCCTTCAAGTCTGTACGACGTATGCAGCATCCAGGAGAAAGTACTGGCCAACACCGACAGCAGTGGAAGCCAAGCTGTACGGCACCCTGGAGGAGCTGCGACGGACGGCAGCCTTCATCGAGGACACCGGGCTGCTCATCTAACGGGATGGCGAACGAAGAAGAAGAAGAAGAAGAAGAAGAAGAAGAAGAAGAAGAAGAAGAAGAAGAAGAAGAAGAAGAATCCAATCCAATCCAATTCAATGCAACGCCAAAAAAAAAAAAAAATACAAAACCACACAACACCACACCAAGCAACCCGACACGACACAAATTTCAGCACAATACAAAACAGTATGACCCAGCATGATGCGGATGCAGACACACACGCTATGAGACGAACAGGTGCTCTGACCTTTGACCCTCGTAGTTCATGACTCCACTCGCACATATACCCCTGAGGTCTGGAATCGAAGTTCCCCACATCGCAGGACCCGGACACCGTGTCGTCAGTGGCGTTCCAATGTAGGCTGCATTTCTGTACTTTGGCTGCAGCGTCTGAGATAAGAGGGAGATAGAACGAGAAAGAAGGGGGGATTGGAGGGGGGGGGGGGGGGGAGGGGTGGAAGGGGCAGACAGAGGTTAAGGCAGAGGAAGAGAAGAGCGACAAGAAGGAGGAGGAGGAGGAGGAGGAGAAGAAGAAGAAGAAGAAGAAGAAGAAGAAGAAGAAGAAGAAGAAGAAGAAGAGAAGATAATGATGATGAAGAAGAAGAATCATACACACACACATACACGCGCGCGCGCTCACAGACACACACACACTTACACACGCGCGCGCGCGAGCGCGCCACACACACACACATAAACAAACGTTCGAACGCGCACGCGTGCGTGCATAAACACAACCACACACACACAAGCACGCACAAAACGCACGCAGGTACGTGCGCACGCACGCACTCTCGTTCACACACACACACACACACACACACACACACACACACACACACACACACACACACACACACGTACACACACACAAAATCACACATACACGCACGCAGGAACGAACGCACACACACACACACACACACACACACACACACACACACACACACACACACACACACACACACACAAAAACACAAACACCCACACACAAGCACGCACAAAACGCAAGCACGTACGCTCGCACGCGCACTTGCACACATACACAAATACACGCTTGCACATAGACACGCACACACATACATTGGTATATATACATATATGTACACACACACACACACACACACACACACACACACACACACACACACACACAAAATATATATATATATATATATATATATATATATATATAGAGAGAGAGAGAGAGAGAGAGAGAGAGACATACACACACAACACATATGTGCGTGTTTTTATAATATATATATATATATATAGCTATATACGTGTGTGTGTACATACATGTGTGCATATATGTATTTATATATATATATATATATATATATATAGATAGATAGATAGATAAAAGAGAGAGAGAGAGAGAGAGAGAGAGAGAGAGAGAGAGAGAGATGTGCGTACTGAAAAATCATACACATAGATACATATGTTTACGATGTAGCATTACATTTTTCCAAAGCTTTCCCCCCTTGTTTTAATGTCAAATAATCAAAGTTTACAAATGCTCTGAATGAGGATTGTGCGCTAAAGATTTCAACACCACAATGGAATATTTGTTAGTCATACACATGCTCCGTATACACTGTTAATTGGACAGAAAAAAAAAAGAAAAAAAAACAACAACAACAACACCAACAACAACGAGAACAACAACGACGACGACAACATCAGTTATAGATAGAAACGATGGGGAAGCGAAAGAAAGAAAAAAAAACAAACAAACCGGAACATTGAAAAAGACAGACATTTTTTTTTTTCCCCAGACCAACCTGCATGTGTTTGTCGAGTGAGAAGCACAAAAAGGAGTGCCAGTACTCCAAGACCGTTCCTGAATGTCATAATGCACACAGCTGAAGAATTCCACACGTTTGGCTGAAAGTCACGTTTTGGGCGCTTTCGCTGCTCCTGCACTATGTCTCTACGTTCATCGTTCATTCTTGGCACACACCCTTCCCCCCCCCCCCCCCCCCCTCCTCCCCTCCCTCCACTTAAGCCCGTCTCATCCTTCGCCTGACTTGTGGATAATCCTCTCTTAATCATTCACCATGCTGCATTCCTCCTTGCTCCTCCTGTTTTGTGTGTGTGATTGACCATCCTTGCATTACTACTTGCTTTTGAGCGTCTTCTTTTTCTGAGTCACCTTCGGTCTCAGTGTAGGAAGAAACTCGAGAGAGAGAGAGAGAGAGAGAGAGAGAGAGAGAGAGAGAGAGAGAGAGAGAGAGAGAGAGAGAGAGAGAGAGAGAGAGAGATTGTCAGCAGAAGGTCTTCAGAGAAGACCCCCTATCTCAGACAGAGAAGTGTTTCGGCCCTGAACTCTGAACTCTGAGGGGGCCGGGCCGCATCCAGGTCGTGACTTCCTGATATCTTTCGGTCTCTATCAAAGTTCCTGCAATCTTGTTCTATTGCTTGCTCATCGTCGTGACTTCCTGATATCTTTCGGTTTCTATCAAAGTTCCTGCAATCTTGTTCTATTGCTTGCTCATCTTTTTTTGTTTGTTTGTTTGTTTTAATCTTTCATCCTTTACGTTTGTCTCAGCAGTGCTCTTCCTTTGTCTCTGTCTCTTGTTGTCTATTGCATTCACGCCTCTGAAGTCACTAAACCTTGTGTCCACCAGACGTCGGTGATCCAACCTGTTTATTCTTGGCTTTTGATTTGTGTGTTTGTTCGTTTCATTGTTCCGTTTTTTTTTTTCGAATTTTCAGTCACTCATCGTTTTTTTGTTTTTTTGTTTTTTTGTGTGTTCTTTCCGGACTGTCTCGCTGTGTCAGGTAAACGTTTGCACATACGAACAGACAAAACAAAACAACAAAAAAAACAAAGAAAAAAAAACAAAAAAAAACGTTGGCGCTGTATTGGTTCCTATGGTACTGCAGTGCGAATCACATGTTTAAACTCAATGTACTGCGATCTGAAAACGTTAATTTCACACGGCAGCAGAACTCAGTGCCTTGAGACACAGACCAGCCAACTATGGAGTAAACTCTGCAGACGTTAAAAATCCACCTGAACCCCTCACAATCTCCAGCATTGAAGAAAATGTTTGTTCCTCGTCTTCAATCTTCATCATCTCCTTCGTCACTGTTTCGTCGTTGTTGTAGTAGTAGAAAGAGGTGGTGGTGGTGGTGGTGCTGGTTGTGGCAGTAGTGGTGGTGGTGGTGGTGGCGATGGTTAGCAATGTGGATGCCGACGCCGTCCACTGTTGTTGCTGATTATCGTTGCTGCTTTACTTTCTTCTGCCGTCGTACATTGAATGTCGTCGCTGGTTTAAATGATTAAAGCTGCACTTCAGCTACAAGACTGTGATGGGACTGATGGGACGTCATTATTTAATCCTCTAGTCGTACGACAATGGGCAAGGACATCGGGAAAGCAAGTCATCGTTTAAAGTGAAAATTTGACACCCAGCGCAAAAATTGACTCCGGAGCAAAATTGGCTTATGAGGAGTTCCCTTGTATTGGAAGAGTTGGGGCTGATATAGGGTGGTGGTGAGTGAGTTTGTGATGAAGTAATGGGAAACGCAGGGCGAGACGCATTTTCATGAGCTACGCGATTGGAAAGGTAATGCGCGATATATTTTCACAAGCTACGCGATGTAATGGGGAAGGTAATGCAAGATATATTTTCATGAGCTACGCGATTGGAAAGGTAATGCGCGATATATTTTCACAAGCTACGCGATGTAATGGGGAAGGTAATGCAAGATATATTTTCACGAGCTACGCGATGTAATGGGGAAGGTAATGCGCGATATATTTTCACGAGCTACGCGATGTAATGGGGAAGGTAATGCAAGATATATTTTCACAAGCTACGCGATGTAATGGGGAAGGTAATGCAAGATATATTTTCACGAGCTACGCGATGTTAAGGGAAAGGTAATGCGAGACACATTTTCACGAGCTAAGGAATATAATGGAAAAGGTAATGTAAGATGCATTTTCATGAGCTACGTGGGGTAATGGGAAGGTAATGCGAGATTTATGTTCACAAGCTACGCGATGTAATGGGAAAGGTAATGCGAGATTTATGTTCACAAGCTACGCGATGTAATGGGAAAGGTAATGCGAGATTTATGTTCACAAGCTACGC
>CM065748.1:18704108-18759108 GCA_033310375.1 Conus canariensis
AGAGAGAGAGAGAGGAGTTGCAGCTAGGCATACCGAATGTTATGAAATGGAACAAACCAGTTTGTCTGCATGAAGACATTTCTACATTACTATCGTTTGTTGATGACTATGACTCATCCTGACCAGTATACAGGGAACCCCTCTTCCCTCCGTCCACTTTGATCCTTGCTCCTCCCGGTCTTTTTGCTCTCTCTCTCTCTCTCTCTCTCTCTCTCTCTCTCTCTCTCTCTCGCTGAGCCTGTGTGCGCGTACAAGTTCGCGCGTTTGTGCGTGTATATGTATATGCGTGTGATATAACAGGATTCCTACAGGGCGTGAGTCAACAGCAGAGAAAAGGGAAGTGAGCTTACAGCACACATATTGCTTCGTTGTCTAAAGATCCGGCTGTGTGCGGGTTTTATTTCGAGGAAATTAAGAGCTGATGTAAGTGTCAGAGAGAGAGAGAAGAGAGAGAGAGAGAGAGAGAGAGAGAGAGAGAGAGAGAGAGAGAGAAGAGAGAGAGTGCAACATCAAAATAGTCAAGGAGGTATGAAGGCGCATCAACCTATAATTTCATGGAACAACGTGCGATTTCTGGTAAGAATAGGACAACTATCCTTAAGACAACGGCTGAGGCAGCTTAAAGTGTTCCAACCAGATATGATAAGAAGGAACGAAAGTGGACTTCCGAAGGAGGACATTCCCCCATGCAGAACACGTGTTGAAGCTATCTGGGAAAGGTAATCATCTTCGAATTCCTGAAGCGCCCAAAAAATTGCTTACAGCAAAATGGCCTCCAGGAGTCATGACCGAGTCCTTAGCTCAAAACCTTCTGCTGCCAAGCTGTCTCTGGAGGTTTTGTCCTGGTAGGTCGATTCCATGCTTGGTTTTCAAGATATTTTGTAGACATCGATAGTTTCTGTATGGCAACAAATCTATACAAAGAATATCAGTAAGTGCTACATTGTATGGTCAACTTGTGAGAAGGTTAGACTTTCATGTTAAGTGGGGCAAAGTGATGGAACTATACGTAGAATTATCTTCCCGGACACCCCACACACCACACACACACACACACACACACACACACACACAACTTAATTTGGCACTAATGATCGAGTGCTTTGGACAGCGCTTTTGACTTTTTGCCTGAGAAAAAAGAAACCATCTTAATTAATGCTTTAAAGGGTTTCCACACCAGAGGGTACCACTGACCCAAATGTGTCTGTTGACTCTCATGCAGTCACTGATATGCATGCAGCTGCTGACACTTGCGGAGCCACTGAAACATAAGCAGTTTCTGGCATTAACACAGCTTTTCAAAAAAAGTATTTATAAGGCTCCGCCGAAAAACGTAGCCAAGCGAATGAATCACAAGACAAAACACGACGCGTTTCGACCTCTTAGGTCTTCTTCAGGCAAGATACACAAGACTCAGGACATTGACAGTGAAAGAGCAATCACTTCTCTTCATCAAAATTGGGCATGAGATGGGCGTTAATTCAGCTCCATGACACACAAGAGTTATGACCCTTATGTAACCAGTCATTAACAAGCAGCTTCTGATGTTTTTTTTAAATTTTTTTTAAAAAAACATTTTTATTTGTTTTTATTGTTATTCCACATACAAAGAGAAAAAAAACAACCCTACACACATACATGAAGAGAACAGCAAAAAGAAATAAACAGCAACATTCATAACTAAAAGTTAGGTATAAAGCAAGAAAAACAAACAAACTAACATACACAAAGAGCCAAACCACACACACATGAAAAAAAAAAAAAGAAGAGAGAGATAGACAGTAGAGGAGAGAGAGAGAGAGAGAGAGAGAGAGAGAAAGAGAGGTTTCAGTATGCAGCTTCTGATGTTAATACAGCTATTAACACACACCAAACCTGTGAACCTCATGCGACTAATAACTCACAAACAGCTTCAGACTTTGATACAGCTACCAATACATATCGGACCTATGACTCTCATGCAGCTACTGGAGAGAGGCAATCAATACTTAAGTTTCCATGAGAATAGGACATGAAGGACTTTTTTTCATTATGCCGCTCCGTGATGATGATGATGATGATCATGATGATGATGATGATGCAACAGATTTCTGTTCTGGTGTGGCACTGCATAATAGGACTGCTGTCTACGCATATATCTGAGAGTCAACCAGGCCAAAAACATAAGAGTCACCTGCAGTGTTGGTCAGGAAATTTGGGCAACATTTTCAGAGACACATCCATCGAAAGAAGGAAACTTGACTGCTTGATCCCATAAGCAAACTCCTCAACTCTGGGCAGAAGCCAGTCGGGGCAGAAAAATCTCACAAATAAATTATTGCTCTGATGGAAATCGAACCAACGCCCTCCCAGCCAGGAATCCGCGACGCTAACCACTTCGCTTTGGCGGCTGGTTGTTTCAGCTGAGAATCTTGGAGTTAACTAATTGCCTAACGTTCCCCATGCGTTCCTATCCCGCTCCGTCTATCAGTCCGTCCCACCTGTTGCCCCTTCCACCCAGATTGCCCGTCTACAAGGGACAGGATTTTTTGTACGCTGTTCCGTTTTCAAGTTTACCGAATCATTCAAATATTTCCCTCTTTGAAACGGGACTTCTTGCAAACAGAACCGGAACATCTTGCATACAGGACCTTGGCTATGTAAGTTCTTGCAGCTAAAAAGTTTCCCAGCCCCGGTCTGTCCTCGCCAGCACCCAAAACATCTCTCTCTCTCTCTCTCTCTCTCCTCTCTCTCTCTCTGTCTGTCACAGGTGTTCTGTGCAGTTACATGTTTTGTGAAAGGTTGTTTCCCTTGTTCTTACAGACGGTGAATTAACGGTCTCACATTGTCATTAATGCCCCGACGGTCACACAAGGCGTTTTCAGAGCTGATTGAAATCTACAAGTTACCTACAATTATTTTTTGCGGAGTCAAAACATACGAATTCTGTTTATGCAATGAAACAGAAATCCATTTGAGTGCTTTAAACTTCGACAGGCACAGTGTACGTATGAACACCAGAAACAAATTTTAATGAAAAGATAATGTTAATAGAGATGCAGATCGACAGATGTTGAGATCAATCTACGAATAACAGGACACAGATGTATTTAGATAGATATATTCATAGACTGGAGAAGGGATCAACGCACTTTTTGCTCCCATCAACAAAGATGGCGAGGTGACTAAAAAGAATGGAGGATTGTAACTTTCAAGTCAGTAACAGCTGGATCGTATTGCTGCTATCCTTCTGCTCTGGAATTCTGCCACTGTGCCATCGGACTGAGTGAATGCAAGCGCTCAATCGATCGAGATTGCCTAATGCTACTCGAATTCCTGCCGGCAATTCTGTAACATGGATGGGGAAAATGTGTAACTTGTTTTGGTAGTCGTGGCACGCACGTGACAATGGCTTTTGACAGAAATGGTTTAGCGGACATGGTTAATTATGCAGATGTTACTTAAATTTCCCTCCTTCCTGCCTCCCTTGGAACTTTTTTTCCTTCTGGAGAATGTTGTTAGAACGATGTTTTAGGTGACTATTGGCTTACAGTGCGATAATTCATTCATCTGTTTATTTTCTTTTAATTATATCATATAGTCTTTGTATTACTACCTCCGGCAGTTTTATTTCTATCTCTTTATTTTGCAAAGTCTTCACTACATAGCGGATTACCGCAACGGCTCTGGATCGTAAATGCCATCACAATTGTTTAGGTGGACTTATTTAACTCGAACAACAAAAAGCAGTAGAAAGATCCCGTAATGCAATGTAAAGTATTACCGATAAGTGTACATGTTAATAACAAAAGCAAAGAATCTATTGAAATGTAGAGAATGTAAGCAAAGCAGTACTTACGTAGAGTAACGACTTTATTCTGGAGATAGATCAAGTTACTGTAACTGTGCTTTGTAATGAGTTAGTTCATATCAATCTGCAAAGTTACATATTATTCTTGACTACATTTCTGACTGTACACTTGCAGGACAGTGGAATATATATACTAACAGCCAGAGTCAATTCAATGTTCATCGTTTCCATACAGTTGGAAGACTATTCTAAATCCAACGATAGGCGGTGGTGGATAAGCTCTCTCTTCTCATTAAATACGTCCTAGGTGTGCGTCGAATGCAGTCTCTGACAGCTGATGTCATACCTGCGGCAGGGTTGTTTCCACAGAAAGACAGAAGCAAGTCTCTGGCACCATACCATCATTTCTTTGGGGCATATAGGTCACCTTCGGTTAGGAATTCATGTATTAGACGAAGGTCATAGGTTCCCAAACCTCTGCTGCTTGGCGGTTGTATCCATTTAAGGAAAATGCTTCGGGAGCAAACTCTGAGGAAGGAACTGGAACCCTTCAGGCATCTGGTGATTTTTGTTGTTGTTCTGTTCTGCGTACGGAGGCTGATACTCCGGTGGACACTCCCTGTACAGGCAGGCAAGGATTAATCCCATCTACCCAACAAAGGGTGTGGAATTTTGTGTATGACCGTTTCTGCTTTTTTTTTTTTTTTTTTATCCCGCCATTAAGGCAAGCCATACTCCAACTTTGGGGAAGGTGCATGTAACATGTCATCTATACGAACGACCAAACTGGCCTTCTCTTCCAAAAGTTGGTGATGGGATTTTACGTATGTGCAAGATGTGCGTGCGTTCACACACGGAACATCGGTTTATAGTCTGAATCGAAGGACTGTATGGGAAATGAAGTCAGAACCAATGTTAACTCCGAGGGTAAAATCCCCCGTGATGAACGCCATCTTCTCTCCTACAGCCATGGAGACCGACAGTTGTGATGTTTTATCGTATCATTGTCAAATAATCTTCCTGGCCGAGAGAGTGGGATTGCCGCTGTGCAACGGCTTCACCACTGTACATTCAGCAACAGGTCATTCTGCACGCTATTTACCCAGCGTTAAGGCCACTCGTTACACCCATTCTTATCTTTTAAAAGATGAAGAAGCTCCATGGTGCATTCCATGTCATGTACCACTCACAGTGAAACATGTTCTTTCAGAGTGTTGGGACTTGCACGATGTGAGACATAAACACTTTACAGCAGACTCCATGAAAACCCTGTTCAGAGATGTCCCACCTGATGTGATCTTTGAATTTCTGAAGGAGATTAACATTTTTCATCTGATCTAAGATTTTACGCAAGAAAGATTCTTGACAAAATTTCCGGTGTCTTTTTGGAAGGTATGTTTTAAGGAGTTGTGTGAATGAGGTTGTTTAAAGCACTTGTGAGTTACTTTCAACGCGGTGACAGCCCTGATATGGTCCTTTGCGGTCGGCTGGGCTATAAGCAACATTATCGTTACCATTACCATTGTGGCGCTGAGCAAGCGACAAAAGGAACAGGTGAATATGATCTCTGGCAGTCCCAGTCACAAACCTTCACGTGTATAAGGAAAGAAGAGAACATGCAAAATGAAGGGGCTGATTTCAACCATAGTAAATGAAGAAAAGAACAAGAGAGCGTGGGTATTGGACAGGGAGGAGAAGAGAAAGACAGAGAGGCAGGGAGGGAAGGGGTAGGGTGGTGAAGATGGGGAGAGAAAGAGGAAGGGAGAGGGGGGAGGGGGAGAGGAGTGCGTCACACACACACACACACACACACACACACACACACACACACACCCCACACACACACAGTTTGCATATGGAGAGAGAGAGAGAGAGAGAGAGAGAGAGAGAGAGAGAGAGAGAGAGAGAGAGAGAATTTGTATGTGGCTGGTGTTCGTAAGAAACGAAATCTACTACGAAGCAGGGGACAGTAAACGGTAAATAACAAGCAAGTGGGGTAACTCTTGCTCCCATGATGAAATAACTACAGGCCCATAACTCCAAACGAATGCCGCTTACAACACCAAAAATCGCCTAGCGGAAATGACAACACAGAACACACAGAACACACAAGAAGACGGGGATGTCTTCTCATCCGGTACTAGTATCATTTGCATTATATGGACCCAGTGTGAGATCAGGAAAGTTTCTGCAATGTACATCTTTCCTGTTACTTACGTTTCTTTTTTTCCCCCACACTGCCACTAATCTTCTACAATTCACGTTCTATCCACTCAGTTTACTCCCAGGTTAACTATTATTAAAATAGATCTAGTTGCAAAGTGAGACGACTGCAGGCGGAAATCTAAACAAATCTTGAATAAATGTTAGCGAACCGCCAAGAGAAACGTGGACAAACGAGTCACAAAACGTTTCTCTTGGCGGTTCGCTAACATTTATGTAAGATTTATTATTAAAATGCATGTCCAATTTTTTAAACTTTTTTGACGATAAAGAAATTAAGACTGTGTTTGCTATTCTTTGCTTCAGAAACTGTCGAATGTATGAATTAAGGGCTGTTCACAAATCGCCTTCGTTTGCTTAAAACAGAGTGATGTCATCAGCATAGAAAGCTATTAATGATGTACAAAACTCTTCGGTGTTATCTTTATATTTCTGTGTAATGTCTTTACTCTCAGGACAGTACCGTACGTAGCCTAACTGCCAATGGCTCACGGGCTTAAACAAAGGCTAGCGGAGAAAAGGGGCAGCCTTGCCTCATGCCCTATTTAACAACCCTGATTAGGTCACGCAGCTCACGAAGTTAGTCATCAAACCTGAAACCTAATCAATGAAGCGTTCTTCAAAACCATACAATTCAAAAGGAACACACATAAATTCTTTGGAAATACAGTTAAACGCATGGATATAAACGATTGCTCAAAGTAACCCTGGTCCGTTTTCGTGACGCAACTGCGACACTGTCGATCAAACGAAGCAGTTTGAATGCACGTCTTTCAACGAAGTAATGGGGATACACGTCTTTCCTTTATATATCCAACTTGATCATCGTAAATCAGATTATCTACGACACAACCTTACCACATTGCTAGACTGCTTGCTTGGAAATTTGAACAATTATTGCTAAAGGTCCGCCCAAAAAACGTTGACAAACGAATCACAAGACAAATGTGGGGTGGTGGGTTTCGGGGCTGTGTGTGTGTGTGTGTGTGTGTGTGTGTGTGTGTGTGTGTGTGTGCGTGTGCGTGCGTGCGTGCGTGTGCATGTGTGTATGTGTGTGTGTGTGTGTGTGTGTGTGTGTGTGTGTGTGTGTGTGTGAACTTACAGGCATTTCAATGTCAATGAAGTGCTTGATATGCTAGAAGACGGTGCTTCCTTTCAAACGGCTGACATTTTCATTGATCCGCTACCTGTGAACCCGATGACAGATGAAGACAGTGGAGAAGAACACACTGATGAAGACAGTGGAGAAGAACACACTGATGAAGACAGTGGAGAAGTACACAGAGATGAAGACAGTGGAGAAGTACACAGAGATGAAGACAGTGAAGAAGAACACACTGATGAAGACAGTGAAGAAGAACACACTGATGAAGACAGTGAAGAACACACTGATGAAGACAGTGGAGAAGTACACAGAGATGAAGACAGTGGAGAAGTACACAGAGATGAAGACAGTGAAGAAGAACACACTGATGAAGACAGTGAAGAAGAACACAGAGATGAAGACAGTGAAGAAGAACACACTGATGAAGACAGTGGAGAAGAACACACTGATGAAGACAGTGGAGAAGAACACACTGATGAAGACAGTGAAGAAGAACACACTGACGAAGACAGTGGAGAAGAACACAGAGATGAAGACAGTGAAGAAGAACACACTGAAGAAGACAGTGAAGAAGAACACACTGACGAAGACAGTGGAGAAGAACACACTGATGAAGACAGTGAAGAAGAACACAAGATGAAGACAGTGGAGAAGAACACACTGATGAAGACAGTGGAGAAGTACACACAGATGAAGACAGTGAGAGAAGAACACACTGATGAAGACAGTGGAGAAGTACACAGAGATGAAGACAGTGGAGAAGTACACAGAGATGAAGACAGTGAGAAGAACACACGAGAAGAATGGAGAAGAAACCGATGAGAGTGGAGAAGAAACATGATGAAGACAGTGGAGAAGAAACACACTGATGAAGACAGTGGAGAAGAACACACTGATGAAGACAGTGGAGAAGAACACAGAGGAGAAGGACAGTGGAGAAGACACACTGATGAAGACAGTGAGAAGAACAGAGATGAAGACAGTGGAGAAGAACACATGATGAAGACAGTGGAGAAGAAACACCACTGATGAAGACAGTGGAGAAGAACACACTGATGAAGACAGTGGAGAAGACACAGAGATGAAGACAGTGGAGAAGAACACACTGATGAAGACAGTGAAAGAACACAGAGATGAAGACAGTGGAGAAGAACACAGAGAAAGACAGTGGAGAAGTACACACGATGAAACATGAAGTACCCGTGAGACGGGAAGAACACACTGAGAAGACATGGAGAAGACAAGAGAAGACAGTGAGAAGAACACACTGATGAAGACAGTGGAGAAGAACACACTGATGAAGACAGTGGAGAAGAACACACTGATGAAGACAGTGAGAAGTACACAGAGATGAAGACAGTGGAGAAGAACACACTGAGAGACATGGAAGATACAGTGAAGACATGGGAAGAACACACTGATGAAGACAGTGGAGAAGAACACATGATGAAGACAGTGGGAGAACACACTGATGAAGACAGTGGAGAAGAACACACTGATGAAGACAGTGGAGAGAACACACTGATGAGTAAAGACAAGTGGACAGAGAAGACACACTGATGAAGACAGTGGAGAAGACACCACTGATGAAGACAGTGGAGAAGAACACACTGATGAAGACAGTGGAGAAGACACAGATGAAGACAGTGGAGAAGAACACAGAGATGAAGACAGTGGAGAAGAACACACGATGAAGACAGTGGAGAAGAACACACTGATGAAGACAGTGGAGAAGAACCACTGATGAAGACAGTGGAGAAGTACACACTGATGAAGACAGTGGAGAAGAAAACAGAGATGAAGACAGTGGAGAAGAAACACTGATGAAGACAGTGGAGAAGTACACACTGATGAAGACAGTGGAGAAGAACACACTGATGAAGACAGTGGAGAAGAACACACTGATGAAGACAGTGGAGAAGAACACACTGATGAAGACAGTGGAGAAGAACACAGAGATGAAGACAGTGGAGAAGAACACACTGATGAAGACAGTGGAGAAGAACACAGAGATGAAGACAGTGGAGAAGAACACAGAGATGAAGACAGTGGGAAGAAGACACACAGAGATGAAGACAGTGGAGAAAGTACACCGAGATGAAGACAGTGGAGAAGAACACACTGATGAAGACAGTGGAGAAGAACACAGAGATGAAGACAGTGAAGAAGAACACACTGATGAAGACAGTGGAGAAGTACACACAGATGAAGACAGTGGAGAAGAACACAGATGAAGACAGTGAGAAGAACACAGAGATGAAGACAGTGAGAAGAACACACTGATGAAGACAGTGGAGAAGACACATGATGAAGACAGTGGAGAAGAACACAAGATGAAGACAGTGAAGAAGAACACAGATGAAGACAGTGGAGAAGAACACACTGATGAAGACAGTGGAGAAGACACAGAGATGAAGACAGTGGAGAAGAACACACTGATGAAGACAGTGGAGAAGAACACAGATGAAGACAGTGGAGAAGAACACACTGATGAAGACAGTGGAGAAGAACACAAGATGAAGACAGTGGAGAAGAACACACTGATGAAGACAGTGGAGAGAGAACACAGATGAAGACAGTGGAGAAGAACACATGATGAAGACAGTGGAGAAGAACACAAGATGAAGACAGTGGAGAAGAACACAGAGATGAAGACAGTGGAGAAGAACACAGAGATGAAGACAGTGGAGAAGAACACAGATGAAGACAGTGGAGAAGAACACATGATGAAGACAGTGGAGAAGAACACAACTGATGAAGACAGTGGAGAAGAACACAGATGAAGACAGTGGAGAAGAACACACTGATGAAGACAGTGGAGAAGAACACACTGATGAAGACAGTGGAGAAGAACACAGATGAAGACAGTGGAGAAGAAACACGAGATGAAGACAGTGGAGAAGAACACACTGATGAAGACAGTGGAGAAGAAACACATAGATGAAGACAGTGGAGAAGAACACAGAGAGAAGAGTGGAGAAGAACACGAGTGAAGACAGTGGAGAAGAACACAGATGAAGACAGTGGAGAAGAACACACTGAGTGAAGACAGTGGAGAAGAACACAGAGATGAAGACAGTGGAGAAGAACACAGAGATGAAGACAGTGGAAGACAACAGATGGAAGACAGTGGAGAAGAACACACTGATGAAGACAGTGGAGAAGAACACAGAATGAAGACAGTGAAGAAGAACACATGATGAAGACAGTGGAGAAGAACACACTGATGAAGACAGTGGAGAAGAACACACTGATGAAGACAGTGGAGAAGTACACAGAGATGAAGACAGTGGAGAAGTACACACTGACGAAGACAGTGAAGAAGAACACACTGATGAAGACAGTGGAGAAGAACACACTGAAGGTGGCTAGATTCACTATGTGAATGGGCGAGTCGTCGATCCAGACGACAGTTATTATTGGGAGTCAGTCAGCATTGTGTCCAACTGAAGAGGACACCCAGCATGATTGTTTTCAGAACCCCTTTCAAGATGACTCAGCTTCTCAAAGACCTGGACCTGAACTGGAGAGCTCCTCAAATGTTGAAGGACCTACCGACCACCAGTACAGTTCACGCAAACAGACAGTTCTCAGCAGAACAACAAAGCGACTCAGAACGTTCAGGACACTAGCAGAATGACCTCCTCTTCCCCGTGGCTCCTGGAAAAGAACAGACCTATCCAGCAGGCAGAAGAGCACGTTCACCTGGTTATTGCCTGTACTGACCATAGCTACGTTGCCTAAAGACCCGTTGGACTGTTTTTGACGAGGAAGTTGTTGACCTGATAACAGATCGTACCAAAACATAATGCTGCTTTGAAAGGAAATCTGACATCCACAGTACGCAGTGAGGAAATCAGGAACTTTCTGGGCATTTTTTGTTGTTGTTTGTTTGTTGTTGCCAGGCTATTGCACAGTACCCTGCAGAAGAATGCACTGGTGCTATGACCCTGACATCCACAACAGAGCAGTTGCCTCTGCTACGACCCGAGATAGGAATGAGAGGATGTTGAGATACTGTCATGAGTGATAACACTGCTCTCGATGCTAATGACAAGTTGTCAAAAGTGCGATCACTGCTGACAACGATCAATAAACGATGCTTCGATTACTCCCTGAAACAACAAAATCTGAGCATCTATGCAAGCATGATCACTTACTAAGGTTGCCATGGAACCAAATAGTTCATCCGTGGTTCTGAACAGCACGTTGATGTCACCGACTATAGGCGGGTCAAATCTACATCTACGCCATTTAGTAGGTCCATGCCCACCCTCCCCCAGCAATGGGAGACCCCTGCTAGACGTGCAGGCCACTGGGTAGTTCGCTAAGTGCCCCAGCGCCTTGAGAGCCGTCCCCTGGCGACACAGGCTAGTCCCGTGGTCACTCGTGGTGCGAAGAAGAAAATCAGTGCCGCCCTGTGTGTGCGCGTGCGCGCGCGCGCAATCAAGTTTTATGCACAAGGGTGCATGCAATAAAGTTTTATGGATAAAATCAATATCAAATCATTGCAAGTTTCTGACAAAGCGTAAAAAATGTCTTGAACATTATGACAGAAAGACAAATGGACATTTTCTGTTTAAAATGTTACGCTGTTCTGTACGGTTTGGTCGTCACATTCATATGTTTAACAAATACTCTTGGAAAATACATCGTTCTGTACTTTGTGAAATGACAGTAATTTTTGAAATTATCTCCCTTTGATGTGTGTGTTATCTCCCTTTAATTTGTGTGTGTGTGTGTGTGTGTGTGTGTGTGTGTGTGTGTGTGTGTGTGTGTGTGTGTGTGTGTACAATCATGAGTTAATCCGACAATAAATTGGTTTCAGTCAGTCAGTCAGTATGTGTGTGTATGCGTGTGCGCGTGCGCGCGCATGCGCGCGCGCGCGTGTGTGTGTGTGTGTGTGTGTGTGTGTGTGTCCATTGTGAACTTTAACATTGCCATTTTCTCCGGGCATACAAGAGTTTGTGTGTTAAGCTTTGGAAGGCTGTAGATATTAATGCGAGTTTTCTTGACATACCCACTACAATGACAATACACAATAGTGAAGGTCACAAGGTTGCAATAAGGTTTTATGAATAAACTCAGTATTAAATAATTGCTAGTTTCTAACAAAGCATGAATATCTTGAACACTATGGTATAAAGGTAAAAGGACTTAAAAAAATATATCAAGCTGTTCTGTATGTTATGATTATCTCATTCATATATCCAAAGTACTCTTGATGAATGGGAAATAAATAAATCCTCCTGTACAAAGTCGGTGTGGAATTACAGTAGTTGTGAAATTATCTCCCTTCAGTGTGTGTGTGTGTGTGTGTGTGTGTATGTGTACGACTTCCAGTACAACTGTCGGAAAGTTATTGATTTTGTTGAAGAAGTCCATTGATAGCGGAAGTTAATACAGTTTTGGCGCTTCCTCAGTATATATGACTCCATTTTTCTCCGCTTCTATCTGGGAGTCTTTTTCTGACAGGTAAGTTTGTGTCTCACACACACACAGACAGGAGAGAGAGAGAGAGAGAGAGAGAGAGAGAGAGAGAGAGAGAGAGAGAGAGAGAGAGAGAGAGAGAGAGAGAGAGAGAGAATGTTTTTATGAAGAACAGTGACAGTGAATGTAAGTATGCATTCAATGGTGTGTCAAGATCAGTCTTTCTAAAGATGCATCCTCCCAACTTCCATGTAAAAGAATCTAGGCCAGCTGAGATCTAGCAACCAGCCAGTTGAGTATGGGGAATATCTTAATATCTGGCTCACTGTAAGCCCCTTCCTTCCCTCTCCCCACAAACATATGTACACACACACACACACACACACACACACACACACACACACACACACACACACACACACACACACCATAGCTTTGTTTTATTCTTTTTATTTGACAGTTAAGCAAAATAGAACAAACAGCGGAAAGTAATAATGACGTTTAAAACATTCACCTCCAGAACTTATTGGTAACAAATTAACATGAAATGGCCCCCAGCTTCTGTTTTTTCCTTTACTCCTACTTTTTCTCTTCTCCGCTTATTGTGTATTTTTTGCCATTTTCCATTTCACTACTTTTTTCCTCTTCTTTCTCTGCCACTATTCCTACTTTTTGTCAGTTTATTTATCCTCTCCTTTTTTTTTGTTCATACTTATATTTTCTTACAACCCGACTATCTGTAGTTACACAGGAGGTTTTAAATCACTGATAAAGAATTCACATTAAAATGTACACCATGCTTTTGTGAAAGGCCATATAAGACTTTTATGTTAGAATGACGGCTTCGACTGCGTGGATCCCCATGACTCCGTACAGACCTAGACCAGGAGCTATGGGTCCTTAAGAGCTTCTGGTTGATGAGATGCTACTTTCGCCCTGCTTGCCAGGTGAAGACCTGGCACCAAAGATTGCCAGGCAGCTTAATTCAGACTGTTATGTATCAGAAGTTCGAGGCCAAGGATCCATTTAGAGGGCTGAAGAAGATGAGAGATATGGGGGGAACACACACACACGCACGCACACACACGCACGCGCGCGCACACACACACACACACACACACATAGGCCATGATAAACCTATTCATTTTAAAATAGCCCCAACCCTACCCCTTGATGTAGAATTTGCAACACCTATTCGTTTTATAGTATAGTGTAGTGTAGTCGGCTCCAAATACAGGTAGGCCTTTAGGCCTGTTATATCCTGTTGTCTGTTAGCTATGTTGGGTAGGCAGCACCATCACATTCTCATGTGCAATAATTTTTCTATAATAAATGGCCCGGGAATGCCTGCAGATCAGAACAGTATGTGGTGCAAGCGTCATGATCAGCTCTGAAGGCTATGCTCCTCAGTGGCATACTCAAACTCCGTGGTTCTAAATGTTGCAGTGTGTGAGCCATGTATTTATGCCTGCTCTGCCTCCAAAAAGCTGTGCTGCAGGCCTGACACTTTCACACTGAAGAACACGGAACTAATCCAAAAAAAATTCAATGTTTGTGGACTTAAGTGATAACTTTGTCATTGCAGCGGGCACACATGACGGAAAATGAATACTGTTTTTCCAGTTAAAAAAACAACAAACAAACTTAAATGTACACTTAGAGAAGGTGTATCTGTTATTTCAACAGAAATGGCTTGTTCTGGAAGGGATCGACCTCACAGGCAGTCTTGTCACATGATTCATATTTGTTAACAATAAGTTCCAAAACTAGGAGTGACTCACTTGCAGGCAGGCATCAAGTAGCATGTATGGTGAAGATGTCAAATCACTGAGGTAAAGCCTTAGCAGTAAGAAGAAGTATGCCAATCATCTGTTGAGCTTCAGGTTAGTCAAGTCATTGAGGTAAAGCTTTAGCGAGAAGAAGTATGCCAATCATATGTTGAGCTTCAGGTTACAGCACACAGACATTTGTACAATTTATAAGTTAAAAAAAAAACTACAAACACCCCATCCTTTATAAGCAATGGACCAAAATATAGATCACATACACATGGACCAAACAAAGTATTATGTGTAAAATTATCTCCAGGCACAGTAGAACGTATGTGACCCATGGCGACCTCAAAGCAACTTTTGCAGTAGCTTTTACCTTCATCCATTCATTTTTTCATACAGCATATTCTTGTATATATTTTGAAAACAAAAATCCATGATTAATATTAAACAGATTAAAGGCAAACTTGCCATTAGAACAGGCAAAGGTACAAGAATGGAAAATCTGTAACTCGTTGCGCTCTTCTGAAGCATCAAGAATGAAAAACTATGTCTGGTCTGATGTCAACCTGACAAACCTGAAAACCACATCACTGCATTTATGATAAATAATATTATCAATAAGGCCAGTAAGGTGTGACTAATAGAAAGAATTTACCTTGTTTGTACAGAAATACTTTTTGGCTTTATGAAGCACTTATAGGACCACATCTGGAATCTGGGCTAATACTGTTTAGAATCCATTTTTAAAGGTAATTGACCGCAGTTAAAAAAAAGTCCAGAAAAGACAACATAAACCAAAAAAAATTGTGCAATAACGTGAGTTGCTCAGAAAAACAATACAGAAACTGAATTCATATTCACTGAAAGGAAGAAGATGAAAGGGGGATTTAAAACAGCCTTGCAAATATTTACTTTGTTGGATGACTTTTCAGTTAGACAAAATACCAGCTCTGACCACGTACGATAAACTCTAAACTTTGAAGACGCTTTCCGAAACATTTAACTCAACACATTCAAAAACTAACTCGACAAAAGTTTTCAATCTGTTACAGGGTGGCAAAAATTCAGAATTCGCTTGAGTGAACTGAAGAAGTACAAACCAGAAGCAATAACAAATCTTCTGTACAGAGATAAAACAAAAAGAAAGTATCATACACATTTTATTTTCACTATTACATGAAAACATCTGAAGTATATGCATATGGCACAGGCCATGCACTACAGTACTGAATGTGCCAGGAAACCACTTGAAACAACAATAGGATGTACAAGACCAGCGGATTGATTGTAAGGTACTCAGTCACCTAGCTCCTCATCATCTGTGAGTTAGTTACACACTGTACTGTCACACCGTTCTTTCCCAGTCTGCCTGTCCATCTCTTGGTCCACAGCCTAATCAGTCCCAAGAAATGAAGGATTCTGACGTCTACCCTGATGTAAACCATCACATCTCTTACTTTGATACAACTAAGTAAAGTGGGCGTGCCGTCAACAAATCTCTGTTTCTTGAGCAAACCATAAAAGCAACGACAGAGCAATGACAAGATCTGTGTTACGATGTGCATAGATAATTCACACACACACACACACACACACACACACACACACACACACACACACACAAACAAACGCACACATAACCACAGTTGAAATCTAACCAAATAGGAACAAAACTCATCACCACTTAAATTGCTCTGAAAACCACTGCCAAAGACACTCAACAAAACATGTGCTGGAAGGAGAGACAGCGAGAGAGAGAGAGAGAGAGAGAGAGAGAGAGAGAGAGAGAGGGAGAGAAGGGGGTGAAGAAAAATATGGAAGCACAAGCTCTACGCTCATTCACCTCTGATATAAAGAAGAATCTGTTCCATTCATCCAGTAAACAAATGACATACGAAGCTTCCGAAAAACAACAAACAATCAAAGTGAACACCACCACCGGACAACACCACCAGTGTCTGCAGCCAGCATATTATTTGTAACACTTTCTGCAATCTGATGATAAAGCTACATTCTAGTCAAACTTTCTACTGTCCAATTCTAAAGTTACATTCTAGTAAAACTGTGTGCAGCCGTTAAAGTTATGTTCTAGTAAAACTGTCTGCAGTTCACTGCTACAGATACATTCCAGTAAAACAGTCTGCAGTCCAATGATAATGCATGGGTGAAATCAGAAAAAAAAGAAAAGCAGGAGGCCCGGGGGTCCAGGGGGCTGGGTAAGGGCCTCTGGCAGGGTCAAGGGGCACAGCCCCTCGTCGGGGGTCAGGGGGCTTTGCCCTCTGAAGCTGAAGGGTTTTTACACTTCAGATAAGTAAAATCTGGGCATTTGGATAAGCAAGATCTGGGCATTTGGACACACCTTACCTCCTTTTTATCATGCAATCCGCACGGACGCCATTAAAACTGACATTAATTAATGTTAATGACCTGAATGCAGTGGAGTTCACTTCATTCAAGAAACCAGAGGCTGCAACAATTTTTGTTGACTGTAATATGCATTTACCATTCTGAAACTTAATGAAGACAGCCTGCCGTTTGAACACAAGAACTAAACTGTGGTGACCAGAATCTGTAAATCTGTGTGTTAGAAGAACTCCCTGGTATGGAAAACTAGACTTCTTTTTCACTTCAACCCAAAACTTGTGTGGTCTTGCTTATTCCAGCAGAAAGTTCAGCCTGCAGCCTTCTATCTCAGGAGGAAGGGGTGGGAGTGGCATGTGGGTGGGGTGAAGGTTATTGGTGCAACAGGAATGACTTGGCTCATAGATCAAAACTGTGATGTTATGATACTTGGATTTAAACCTTGAACCAAACACATGTAGTTCTTCAAGAGCCCAGGCAAATTTAAATAAATTTACTAGGAAAACGAAGATTACTAAGCTATGGAGACAAGCTAATTTCTAGTGGAAGCAAAATAAGAAGTCATGTGAAATGTATAGATTTTTGTTTACTTTTCCGAGGTAACAAGCTTAAGGAAATACCAATCTCCTGATCATCATGAATCAGGTGTGAAAATGAATTGCAAGATCAGTGGGCATGACTGTTTTGCCGAAATAGATCACGAGGAAATGTGTTATATAAAAAAATGTTTAAAAAAATAGGTTGAACAATATTTGTTCATTTTGCCTACTAAATTAACCAACTAGTACTTTGTCACACAACAAAGAACCAGGAATCACAAATTGCCAAAATAAATGGCATTTCAGCTCGCATTCACCGACAAGATAAATGTGCAATGAATATACTTGTATTTGTAGTTAGGATAATTCTTGTTTTCCTTTATTTCTTTTTCTTTCTCTCTCTCTCTCTCACTTCTTTTTTTTCTTTTGTGAGCAAATAGCTACAGCAGATCTGTTTACCAGTTGGTTTCATCAAACTTTGTTCCCATGACTGGCAACAATATGACAAATATGACAAACATTGGAAAAAAAAAACCAAAGAAGGGAAAGAAAAATTGGTAACTGCACTCACAAATTCTAAGCCTGGATTGGATGGAGTAACCGGGAAGCAGGTTTACTAAAATATTCGGAGAAAAAATCGACCTGTACATTTCCTGATTTCAGGATATCCGGACAAACAGCCAGGTTAAGTTCTGGTTTCCAGCATTTCTGGACATGTGGTTTCATCATGCAACAGGCGCAGCCAGAAAAAAACATTATGTAATCCAACAAAATGCAACAGGTGCAGGCTAGAAAAACATCATCTAATCTGACAAAATGTTACTGGTACAGTCTAGAAAACCATCATATAATCTGACAAAATGTTCCGGCACAGTCTAGAAAACCATCATATATTCTGACAAAATGTTACAGGTACAGTCTAGAAAAACATCATATAATCTGACAAAATGTTACAGGTACAGTCTAGAAAAAAATCATATAATCTGACAGAATGTTAATAATAATAATAATAATGGTTTCTTATATAGCGCTTAATCAAACGAATTTCTCTAAGCGCTTTACAAAGTCATACTACATTCACCCTTCTCATATACAATAATACACCTTACACCCAACTGCAAATACTATTACTACAATAACTAACAAATCCTAATCCTACCAATGTGACATTCACTTATTTTCAAATATCACTACAAAAACTTAATCCTATAACGTTCAATCATACAACAAATACATATAATAGAGAACATACACATACGCTACATTTGAAAAGGCCCAGACGGCTATGAGTTAAGTTGTACCCTCCCCCCCCTCTCCCCACAGCATTGACTAATTATGAGAAAATAGATGGGTTTTAAGTTTAGACTTGAAAGAAGAGATAGAATCTGAATGTCTGAGAGAGTCTGGCAGTCTGTTCCACATCGCTGGAGCTTGAAAAGAGAAAGATCTTTCACCAGTAGTAGTCCTGAAGCGAGTCATTCGCAGAAGGCGGACGTCAGCACAGGAGCGTAGTTGTCGAGAGGGGGTGTAGATTTTAAGATCTGAGAGATAAGAAGGTCCATTTTCAAAGAGAGCAGAGAAAGTGAGAGTTGAGATTTTGTACGAGATACGGTTTGAGACAGATAGCCAGTGAAGAGAGTGGAGTAGAGGCGAAATGTGATCATATTTTTCTGCTCTACAGACGACTCGGGCTGCATGATTTTGGATTCACTGTAATCTTTCTATCAGGTATTTTGGAAGACCGGCCAAAAGTGAGTTGCAGTAATCTATTCTAGATAAGACAAATGCACAAATGAGAGTTTTTGTAGCATCTGTAGAGAGAAGGTGACGTATAGAGCTGATTCTTCTTAGTTCTAAATAGGCAATCTTGCAAATATTTGAAACCTGTTTCTCAAAGGAGAGGGATTGGTCAAGTATGACCCCTAGACTGCGGACAGAGGTGGAGACAGAGACAGCACAGTCATTGATAGTGACAGTTGAAGGCAGAGAAGGATGGTTAGGCTGTTTTGTCACGAACATGAGGTCCGTCTGGTCGTCGTTTAGTTGTAGTTTGTTGGTTGTCATCCAGTCCTTCAGGTCTGCAATGCAGCCCCGCGTCCGAGAAATCAGTGAGTCAATTTCAGCAATGGGAGCCGACTGATGAAGCTGAGTATCGTCAGCAAAGCTCTCATGTGACATGGCGTGACCACTGATGACGTCAGACACAGGACTAACATACAGCACAAAAAGGACCGGCCCCAGTACCGAACCCTGAGGCACACCGTACCTAAGTGGAGAACTGTCTGAGTATCTTCCCTGTACACACACTCTCTGAGTCCGTCCAGTCAAGTAAGAGATAATCCAGTCGAGAGCTGTGTCTTTGAATCCAAAGGAAGTCTGAAGCCATGAGAACAAAATATTATGATCGATCGTGTCAAATGCTGCAGAGAGGTCTAACATCGCTAATAAGGAAACATTCCCATCGTCAAGCCCGCAGAGGAGGTCATTGACTACACGGAGGAGTGCTGTCTCACAACTATGGCCTTGTCTGTAAGCAGATTGATGTGGATTCAAAAGGTGATTCTTTTCAAGATGTTCTAGAATTTGTTCCAAAACGATCTTCTCCAATAATTTTGATAGAAATGACAAATTTGATACAGGCCAATAATTCTTTAAAACATTTTTATCTAGTGAAGGTTTCTTGATCAATGGACGTACCACTGCGGACCGGAAGATTTCAGGAACGTGACCAGAGGACAAAGAGGTATTGATAACATGAGTAAGATGGGGTAGGACATCATCAATGCACTGAAAGAGCAAGTTAGTGGGAATGGCATCAAGTTCACATGATTTAGGGCTGCATCGCAAACAAAGTTTTTTGACATAGTCTTGACTAACAGGGCTAAAACAAGCCAAAGGAGGTCCACAGTAAACTTTGTCATTCAGAGGATGTACAGGTGCAGTAGAATCTAGCTTTTCACGGATAGTGTCAATTTTTCCATTGAAAAACTCTAAGAATTTCTGAGGGAGCTCTTGAGTTTGGAAGATGGTGGGAAGGGGGGAGTAGCTGACTTTGCCTAGGAGACTATTTGTGACATTAAATAGTTGCTTGGCCGTATTACAGGCCAATATCTTTGAAGAATAGAACAAAGTTTTTGCTTGATGAACAATGTCAGCAACATGATTTCTCGCAGTTTGATATATTTCCCTGTGCACAGTCAGTCCCGTGGCGTGCCATCGCCTCTCAGCCCCCCTCCTCTCCTGCTTGGCCTCCGACAACTCGGGACCCACTGTGTTGTGCCATTGACACAGTGAGCGATCAGTGATCAAGCGCCTGCTCACTGGAGCATGCTTATCAAGCGTGGCACGGAGGGCAGAGGTCAGCTGACAGGCCAATGGCTCGCTCGGTATGGCCGTGGTCAGATCAGATTTGAAAGCCTCTATATCGATAGCAGAAATTTTCCTAACTTCCTTGTAAGTCTTTGGAACGGCGGGCCTAACGATATCTAATTCACACTTCACAGCATAATGATCCGATGCTAGGTTATTGTCAACGGTTGAGGATTTGAGAAGATGATCACTGTCTCTGTAGACTACATAGTCTACTATGTTACCCTGTTTGTTCGTCATTTCATTCACGGACTGCTGGAGTCCGAAAGTATCTAAAATTTCTAACACCTCGGCGTGTATCCAACTGTGGGCTTATTGAAATGGAAGTTGAAGTCGCCGATCAATAACAATGTTCCTGGAAGGTCATTTACAAATTCAAGAAAGTCTGGAAGTTCGTTGACAAACATGCTGGGCGTAAATTTGTTCTTTCTGCTGGGTACCGGTCTATAAATCCCAAAAATGTTAGTGACAGGAGCGCTAGGTAGGGACAGTTTCAGGTGAACAAGTTCAAAGGTCTGATGCTGAAAATCAAAAGAATGAGTCAAAAGAGCAATAGGGGAGCAGCTTATCCGAGATGACGAAGGCGATTCCGCCCCCACAGGTTGTGGTGGGGCGGAGGAAGGACTTGGTGGTATAGCCAGATGTTACAGGCAGAGCTAGAAAAACATCGTCATATAATCTGATATATTGTTGCAGGTACAGTCTAGAAAAACATCATTATAGTCTGACAAAATGTTACAGGTACAGTCTAGAAAACCATCATATAATCTGACAAAATGTTACAGGTACAGTATGAAACACATATAATCTGACAAAACATTACAGGTACAGCTTAGAAAACACTGAATAATCCAAAAACAAAATACAGGTTCAGCTTGGGAAAAAAATCACACAGTCCAACAAAATGTAACTGATTCAGAGTGGTAGAACACACATCCAACAGTATGCCACTGGTGAAACCCACAAAACATTATGCAGCCCAACCAACATAATGTTGCAGGTTCACCTCATCAGATCATTATATGAACAGGTGCAGCCCAGAAAAACATTATATGATCCAACAAAGTTCAACAGGTGCAGCCAAAAAAAATTATATGATCCAACAAAATGCAACAGGCATAGCCAGAAAAACATGAAAATACAATAGAAATGCTAGTCGCAGCCCAGAGAAAAATCTTGTATATCCAACAAAATGCAACAGGTGCAGCCCAGAAAAGTATTATAATACCAATAAAAAAAAAAATGCAACAGTCGCACCCCAGAAAAAAATATATAATTCAACAAAATGCAACAGGTGCAGTGTAGAAAAACGTATAATCGAAAGAAAAAAAATCGCAAGTTGCAGCCCAGAAACAAAAAACATTATATAATCCAACAAAATGCAACAGGTGTAGCCTAGTAAAAACATGTAATCTGACAAAATGTTTCAGGTACAGCTAAAAAAAACATTACATAATCTGACAAACTGTTACAGGAAGTCTAGAAAAACATCATATAATCTGACAAAATGTTACAGGAACAGTCTAGAAAAACAGATAATCTGAAATGTTACAGGTACAGTATGAGAAAGATCAAATAATCTGACAAAACTTTACAAGTCCAGCCTAGAAAACATTGAATAATCCAAAGACAAAATACAGGTTGAGCTTAGGGAAAAAATACACAGTCCAACAACATGTAACTGATTCAGAGTGGTAGAACACACATCCAACAGTATGCCACTGGTGAAACCTAGAAAACATTATGCAGCCCAACCAACATAATGTTGCAGGTTCAACTCAGGAGATCATTATAAGTCCAACTAAATGCCTCAGGTTGAGTCTGGTAGAACATTATGCAGTCCAACAAAATGATATAAGCACAGACTATTTCAATATTGCCTAGTCCAGCAAAATGCTCAAGGTGCAGTCAAACAGTAACATGCTTCAAGCGCAGTCCAGCCAAAGCAATCTAACATCAGAGTACAGGTTTTGTTTCTTTTTCATAAACTAAATCTTATGTACCCTTTGGGGATATTACCCCAATGGTGTTCATTCTGACGTCCACCAAACATCCACCCCCAGTCACAGGGCACCCTTGACATCCCTTCATCATGAGGCAACCTACCAAGGAAGACACTTTGATTCTACCGTTCTGGTGGTGTTGAGTAGTGTTAGCTCTGACCCAACACACGCAGAAATATGCCAACCGTCTTCTGGCGACAGTTCAAAATAGACCTGTTTTGTTCCCCCATCCACCCCTGCTCCCCCTCCCCCTTCCTCCCCCCCCCCCCCCAAAAAAAAAAAATCTGGGGAAGAAAACGCCTGTCTTTCTGCTGAAAACATGGTTACCTTTTCTCAGTTCATGGGTCAGACAAATAGACCTAGAGAGTCAAATAACTGATTTGAAGTGCAACCATTGGGATATCAACTGTCTGCGCACTGGTGCCCCAGGTGCACCGTTTCATATGTATGTGATGGCATCTTCCCTCTTTGATTGACCTGTTAAGCTGATGGATGGGACAAAACTGCATTGAGCGTACCTACTGAAACTGCTTTGAGCGTGCCTACCAGCGGCATCTGTCCAATTAAAACAGCAGGGACAATTTCACTGAATGCAAAGTCCAACACAGATTACCTCCCTTGCAGATTTCCAACCACCGTCAATTGCAGAGCCAGACAAGTGAGCTTGAGCCTCCAGAGGGACACTATGTCTTTGCTCCTGCAGTAACAGACTCCATGCACTTGCTGCCACCCAAGGGCTTGGCACCAACTCAAAACAGCCCGAACGAACGTGGAGGGGAAGTCGAATTTGGATTCCTGTTGTTTACGTCACCACTGGAGAAGGGCTTGACTGAACCACAGAATTTGAGCCTTTTTATTTACAAGGATGGTAAAAACAACTCCATGCAGTTCCAGTTTGATCTGAATACATGACACAGACAGGGTTGTACTCTGTGCCTCTATGCAGTTTCATAAAATGTCACGGATGCATTCTCATCATATATCATGCTGTCAAATAGAATGTAACAGGTGTAGTCTAGTAATTCTTATTTCAAACCAAGACAATTTTTACAGATCATTCCAGTAATACTTTACACAATCCAGTACCATGGTCTTGATGTTTTCTTTCTAATAATTCATAATGAAGGAAGTCATCTATTTTCATGGAATCCTTGAAATCTTCTATTTATTGAAACATTATACTTTGCGTGTGCAAGGCAATGACTTTTTGAATTCATATGTACTGGAAGTTTGCCTAGTGGAAAAACAAACAAACAAACAAAAATAAAGTGATTTTTTTCACCTCATAAATTTTAGTACACCTGTTTAACTCCTTGAAGATCTTGCGATTCCCCACATCTCCTCTGAAACAGAGATGCAAAAGAAAGAGATAATCATAATAACAATTTAAAACATCAAAAATTATAATGGAAAGTTCTCTGTCTCACATGATGAGTTCCTTTAACGGTACACAGGGGAGTAAGGTGTGATGTAAGTGGTGATGAGTGGTGGGCTGGAGGTAGTGGGGGGGGGGGGGGCGCAAGGGGTAGGATGGTGGTAGTGGGAAGTGTAAAAGGAAAGAGGGGGCGGGGTGTGTGTGTGCAGATTAAGAAAAGGTGCCATTCAAATCTATCCAATCATAAGCGCTATCATGCATATCACATACTCTCTCTTTCTCTCTCATACACACACCATATTCTCTCTATCTCTCACTCATTAACTGACACACACACAGACACACTACAAATATGCACACACACTGTCATGCACATGGTGTCTCACACACACACACACACACACACACACACACACACACACACACACACACACATTCATTCACACTCACACAGTCAAAAGCACACTTTCTCACAGCTGCACATACATCATCACCAGAATCATAACCATCATCATTCCCTCCCTCTCAAATATTCAAACACACCCACACACACCCACACACACACTGCCATGCTCAAATACTCTCTCTCTCTCTCTCTCTCTGACACACACACTCACACACACACCACATTCTTGGTCTGTCTCTCTCACTCACACACACACACACACACACACAGAGTCACACACACACAGAGTCACACACACACACACACACACACACACAGAGTCACGCACACATGTTCACTTTCTTAGGTGCTCTCTCTCTCTCTCTCTCTCTCTCTCTCTCTCTCTCTCACACACACACACACACACACACACACACACACAGAGTCACGCACGCACGCACACACTCGTATGCACCATCACTCTCTTTCTCTCTCTCATACAAACACACATACCCACACTGTCACAAGTATACATTCTCTCTCTCTTTCAACACATTAAAAACAAGCACACACACACACACACACACACACACACACACACACACACACACACACACACACACACACACACACATCATACATACACACACACTGTCCCAAATACAAATTGTCTCCCCCCCCCTCCCCTCTTTCCATCCCCACAGCAAAACAAGCAAGCCAACACACTAAGAGCAATGATTAAACATGTCTCACTCTTACCTTACTGAATCAGACATTTATTTGAAGGGGCAGTCACTCTGGCCACAGGAGCCTGGTTCCCATGCTTACCGATGCTGCTGTACACCGACCTCTCCCCCACCTCAGCCATCCGAAGGCTCTCATAGAGTTCTGTGTTATAAAAAAAATCAAGTATCTACCAACCAACCTACCAACCAAGCAAGTAAAAAACCACCTAATCAACCAATTAATCTGTCAGTTTTTGTTGTTGTTGTTGTTGATCTGTCATAAATCAGTCAACCAGACATGAAGCAGCAGACTGGCATACCTTTAGATATTTGGGGGGAAGGGGGGGGGGGGGGGGAGATCCCAACTTGGTGAAGACACCTGTAAACAGTAAATATATAACAACGACAATAATAATTTAAAAAAAAACAATCGTTATAATAATATTGAAATACCACCACCACCACAACAACAATAATAATAAAATACTTATAACAATAATATTAATTGTAATAATAACCACCACCACCACCATCACCACCATCACAACAATAATAATAAGATACTAATAACAATAATATTAATAATAATACTAACAATAACAATAACAACCACCACCACCATACCAACAATAATAAGTGAACACTAATCATAACTAACAGCAGAAGGGCATTCAGGACAGCACCGACCTGTACCGTGAACTCCGGCTGAACAGATCTTTGTTCAGGTCTTTGCAGAACCGCACTAAAATTTGATTGGTTCAGCCTTGAACCGCATTTAATCTTTTCACCAAGTTCTGTGAACATCGGTCTGACAGACAAAGAAACCAACTGACGCAGATGGAAAAGAGACCTTCTTGGCGGAGAAAAATAAACAAAACAACAACAACAAAAAACAATAATACACCTTCAATAAATGGTCATGGACAAATGTGAAAATGCTAGAACATTTCATTGATCTCTGCGACTGACAGAGTCTGGGCATGTTGATAACTTCAGGTCTGATTGAAGTTTTGTCTCTGTACTGCTTCTTCCCTTCTAACTTCACATTTGCCTAAATATTTGCTTTTGTACAGCTTTCTGAGTTCTATCTCACATCTGATTAAATAGTTGTCATTGTATAACTTTCTCAGTTTCATCTTCACATGTGAGTTCTAACTTCACATGATTTGCTTAAACATTTTTTCTTTGTTTTTTTTGCTGCCCCATCTTCTGTGCCAACTCAGTGGCACTGCACCCACGCCGCTCATTCCGACTTCCCTATCCACGGCCACAGCCTGACCTGTCCCACCACAGTCCTGGCACTGGCAATCCACAGGGAGCAGTCACTGTCAAGTCGTCTTAAGGGCAACCCACTGGAGGAGACACTGCACTGCTGCAGTCACCTTGGTGGTGTTCAGTGGTGCCTGCTCCGATCTAACATATGCAGAACACCACCTGCTAAGCCTCCTGCTCACGGCAATAATTGCTTAATCACGGGATCAGCCTGAGTGAGCCCTCCTTCCGGGGGGCGCCACCACATCCATCCAACGACAGCCCAGGTGAACTTGCCAATACCGGTGACCTCAATGGAATCATACGACGGCCATTAGACATGGAGAGGTCATCGAGACTGAGGTCACCATGTGAGCAGGCCATGAAGGGCCATCGAATCTGAGACTTTCTATTTTTCAATGCTGATTGATGAGAATGAGGGATGTGAAGATGATGCTACGCATTTCCATTCCGGTCTGAAACTGCATGACAAAGCTGTACTCTACGCTTACTTTCATGAGATATCCTGGCATCAACCAGGCCCTAGAATTACAGACACCTGCAGTGTTGGTCAGGAAATATGAGCAACACTCTCAGAGATGCATCCATCTTGTGGAAGAAACTCACTGTGTGGTCCCAGTCTTGACAATTCTTACCAAACTCAACTCTGGGCAGGAGCCGGTCGGAGCAGAAAAATCCCACATGGTTCTGATGGGAATCGAACCTACGACCTCCCAGCCGGGAGTCCGCCACACTAACCACTTCGCCATGGTGGATGGTTTTCTTAAACATTTGACTTTGTACAGCTTCCTCAGTTCTAGCTTCACATTTGATTAAACATTTACTTTTGTACAGCTTCTTCAGTTCTTATCAATGTTTTTTTTTGTTTGTTTTTATTATTTTAAAATCTAACAAGGAAGTGCTGAATCTGACCAGTTGTGGATGCTTTATCTTGAGGCTAGATGTAAAACTGAAAAGTACATTCTTGACATAAAATGTAAACAGCTGACGGTTTGTAGAGAAATAGCGGATGTATAAAATGTTTCGTAAGCTGTGTGAATGTTTTACACTTACATGGTGCTATCTGCCAGATAGAAAGAAGCTGTGTGTAACCGTTTTTTTTTAAAATCTATTTTTCCCCTCAAAATTTCATTCATTCATTACTCATGTTTTTCCGTTTCCTTTGTTTCCCTTCTCTCCATCTCTCTTCTTTCTTTTCTTCTTCTTCTTCTTCTTCTTCTTCTTCTTCTTCTTCTCTCTCTCCCTCTTTCTTCCATGTTTCTGTCTGAGTACTGTTTCAAAAGCATACATGCTTCAAAATCATTGTGTTCTAAATTATTTGCAATGGTACTTGAGTCAGCTTTTCAAACAAACAAACAAAAAATGGAAAAGAAAGGTATGTATACAGAATGACAATACTGATAATAATGATGTCAGATTAAGTCATAACATGAAGAACAACGATGATGATATCACCACCGCTATTAAGGGCTACTTCCATTCATCTTACAAATCCTGCACAGCTGAAAGAGCTTTATTAACTCATCAGGAAAGTGGAGAGGAAAGACATTAAACAGGCAAATGATAAAGCCATATACAGATGGCAAAAAGGTATTTAAATCACAAAAAGGACAATTTTTCGAGCTGTCATGCTTGTATCCAAGCAACCGTTACATTCCAACAAATACACCCATTTTTACAAACACCATATACATTATTACTCCTCTGACACAATGTGCTCATAGATTTAAGCGCTCATAAATTATACCACATATTTCACCAGAAATCTGTTTTTTCATTGGCCACTAATCCATTCATTTGGTCACAAATTATCTCTCCATTATGGCGTGTGCATAACATGTAAAAACAAAGCAGGTTTTCAGAGACAGCCCCTAAAAATAGATGGAAGGAGAATTGAATATTAAACAACAAATCTTGCAAGACCTAGATCTGTATGCACAAAAACATGATCATCTTTAATGCTGCATATCTACACTGGCACTTTGTAAATGTAAGCTTCGGAACGGGAACAAAACAATCCAGAAGGACTTGACCTTAAAAAGTATCATCAGGACATGTGGGTGTCTACATGTGGATCATGCCGTTAAATTCAGCAACCTACCCTGATTTCACAAGTGATATGCAATTATTTTCCATTTGTGGAATTCCAGGTTCCTTTCAAACCTGACCCCCATGAATCACCCTAGGTCTATCATTGGACTGTAGAAGACTGTGTATAATGCAACCATCTCATAAACCTGAGTGATGTTTTCATACTGTACATAATCTGTTTTTTATTTGGCAGGAAAAAATTATCCACTGTCTTAGCCTGTGCTAAGGGTTGTACAGCTGTTTGCAATTATCCTATTCTGCTTTTGTTTGCCAAACTGACGCATGGTCACTGTCAAGGTGTATTATATTTACAGGCAGATCACAATTCGACGAATATTTTATTAGATTTAGGCTGGCTGATGAATTCACTGAATTTTGTTTGCTGAATGACTTCGCTGGCAGGCGACTTGCGCAAATCACACTGGCGTCAGAGGAGGTTGCTGAATTTCACAGCATGCTGCATCATGCAGCCATGTAAGCAAACAAAACACTCCACCTCAACACCAAGGACTAGTGGGTGATATATAAACTGAGAAGACAAAAACACATAAGTCAGCAGGAAAGCAAGTGTAATGCGCCTATCAATGCAGCAATTTTCAATGTAGCATTCTGAGATTCGTACCATGAAGAATCAAGACAACACGGCTGCCATTACCTCGTTGGCGATTTGCTCCAGGGACAGGCACTCTTGCTGCATCAATCATGGTTGTGGGATTGACCTCTGAGTATGCATGATCCTGTTCTGTACTGCTGCATGGTTCTGTCACAACAGAAGGTGGTAGTTAACAAGGCTCCAGTCAGTGTTGTATCATCAAGGCAGGATTTGATTACTGATAATTATGAATGGATAACAGTAATATCAAATGATACTTAAGCTGAATACACTACATCAGCAACCTAATGTCCTGAGCATTCACCATTCATGTAGGTCACGCATCCAAACCACTCCTTCCTGCCCCCCCCCCCCTCCTTAACTTAAAGCACAAAACACGACAGGAAGGTACGAGGTGCATGTGAACACACAACCAAGCGCCATGTGCTCAAAAGATCAGAGATCATACACACAGTGAGCACCGCCAGAGGAAGCACTGCACCCCTAGAAACTCCAGCAATGACAATCTGCCTGACAGGAGGCCACAAACATGGTCTGGAACAGCCTTGACATCATGAGCAGGAGGTTCATTGGGGGTGAGAGGACGACTGATAGAGCCGGCACATCTTTCATATCCTGAGGTCATCGGAAGCAGTGGCACGAGACTGGATTTAGCACCCAGCCAGATTCATCAAAACGAATGATTCTGATTTGACTCACTGTGCCCTATGTCATCTTGAAATAATAAGGTATAAGCATGCCTCATACAACTAAGTTCCCTCCAGAGACACTAATAACCAGCCCTAGCAATGACGACGATGACGATGACAATGATGATGATATGATAATGATTGTCACTGTTGTTATTATCCCAACAGAACCCTATACTTTCAATTCCATCCCATTGCTGGACAGATGGTGTTAACAAGTGTTATTTTCAACTAATAAAAACTCAGGAGACAGATGTCTCCATAACAGAAAATCCAGGCAGCTTTCGTCATTTTTTTTCTGACAGTAAAAAGGCCACATTTGAATGAATGCAACACTCAGATTGTAGCCACCTTAGAGATGTAGAAGAAGGCCTCAAGGTTCAATACAAATCTTATGGTAAGGCAAAAGGTGCCAGAATCCAGGTATTTATTTCTGCTTAGTGTTGTTGTTCAATAAACATTGCTTGGAAATAATTGAGCTGACAGATTTCTCATTAACCTTTCATTTTCTTTGCATTTCCACCCACAGCTAGACATCCATAACCAGTAAAATGAATGTCTGCTGCATTCTTTTTATTCTCTGTGCTTTGATTATGGTAAAGAGAGCAAAGAAAAACATAAACTAAGGCAAACGACGATCGTGATGTATTGCCTGGGGGTTGTTTACACACTTTGTTACTTTGTCCAAAGAACGGTCTCTTCACCACACCCCCATCACAGCTTACCTGCACATTCCACATGCCATGGTACTGGTACCAGGACTGGTAGTAATTATTTCACAGCAAGAGCTGTTTGTGATACAGGTTATAATCCATGTGGATATTTTGAGGTGTAGCATAAAGTTGCGCCAAAAATCGAGATTAAACTAATAATATATCAGATGAACACCCCCTCCCCCCCCCCCCCCCCCCCCCCGCCTCAGTCAGTTAACTTGTTTTGAGGTATTTCAGGTGATGAAATCATTCACAATCTAGAAATACATGAGCTGCCCCTTACCTGATGTCACACTTCAGACCTTCACACTGCAGTGATACACAGTTGCTGTACACACAGGTGAGCTCAGCGGAAGTGCACCTCTCTTGAGAAGTGTTCACTGACGGTCAGGTAAACAAGGAGACGAACTCTGGTAGTACGATGCCTATGCTCGAAGATGGCGGACTGGCTTACTTATAGTTAGTTCAGAACCTAGGTCGTGCTCAATGTGTTACTGACACTGGTGATAGACCAGTGCTAGAGCCTCCTGCTTATAGACGAGAGACTCGCCTTAGCACTACGGCCGTAGACGGCTAAAATGGCAAGGATGGCTTTGCAGTAGCACTACGAGATTCTGGACTCAGACTCTGACAGAGTGAATAACTCAACTACACCACAGAGATTGAAAATGAAATGAGGCAAGACAGTAACCAATAAACAGGTAGGGTAACTCTTGCTTCCACAAGAAAACCTGACACAGAGTAACTTTTATTCAAGACTGGCGCAGCCTTTTAAACTCGAATTAAATCGAGACTATTTGTATTTGTTTCTGTCCGTCTTTGTGTTTGTCTTTTGATCTCCCTTGCATCCTTGGGTGGATCCTCAGGCGTAGGCTCAAAGATTGTCCCCTACATTTTATACTGTTTGCATAATGTCTTTAGATTTTCAGCAACTTTTTCCCTCCCCCTACTTTCGTTTTATTTCATTGACTACTCTTCGCTGCCTGCTTTGGGGGTGCTGTTGGATTCTTTTTTGAACCCTTGGTGGTGAGAACACCACAGTATTATGGACTGTGGTGTGTCCCTATTTGACGCCAGGAGCACAACCAGCCGTGTGTCCTTGATGAGTCCGACCCAGCAGACGGAAGGTCTAGAAGCAGGCAATACAAATAAATCTGCCTTTGAGAGGAATTACGACGGTTCTCACATGCAACTATAAGACTAGAGAAGAGTTTTCATATTTACAATATATTTTCTTAATTTTATGTTCCCATTTTCTTCATCTTCAACCCCCCTCCCCCCCCCCTCCTAAATGCAAATCTTTGCTAAGTCATACTGTGATGACGGAGGGGTTGGTGGCCTGTGCTTAATTTTCCCACACCATGAAATTCTTCGTATTTGTCTGACTTTATTCAAGTTTAAAAGGCTGTGCCAGTCTTAAATAAAAGTTACTCTGTGCTAGATTTTTTTTATGGGAGCAAGTGTTACCCTACTTGTTCATACTAATTTAAGGCGAATTGTGCTTGTGACTTATTACCTGGGTGTAATTTACACGCCATTTTACTGGCATCAGGTGGAATCAATATTCTCTTCATTCAGCTTACCTGAACTTTACACAGACTACACCAAGTTGACACTTTCAGAGAAGAGCATGCAGAACTTTCCCGTTCTTTAAATATCGCATAGCATGGAACTGGTACCACGTAGTTATATTTTACAATAGTACATACAGAACTCGCTTGCACATTTCACAAGTCATGTTACCGATATGGCACCAGCACTCTAAATACAGAGATTACGTTTATGTTCTACAGGCTATGGTCTTCATATTATAGATTTTACCTATGTACTCTCACGTCATGCAGCTGGTATTAAGCTGTGTCAACATTCTACCCACAAATCATGCCTGTGTAGATATACGCCTTGGTACTAATACCAAGCAATCACCTTTCACAACTCTGTACATGTAGAGTTTATCTGTACATTCTGTACGCCAAAGTACCAGTGACAGGAGATACCAACACTCATATACGGTTTACCTGAACGTTCCACACGATGGGGCACTGGCTCCAGGTAGTCCTCATCAGAATCTGGTGGTCTAGTTGGACAAAAAAACAACAACATTGTAAACTCAGTTTTGTCATGTCTCTGTGTATTACAATCTGTTTTCCACACCCACCACCCTTCCTACCCCAACCTCTCCCGCCCTTTCCTTCCTTCCCTCCCCCTCTCTCTCTTTCTCTGCAACTCACAACTGCTTTGGGTGACATTAACACATATCAATCTGTTGCTGACTTATAGGCATGCATATTACTCTAATACTGACTTTGACCGAAGGAGATAGGTACACAAATTAATCTTCTACCGATTTCTTAGGGAGACAGATACATTTATAAGTAAACCGCTGACAAACTTGGGAGATAAGTACACACATTAATTAACTGCTGAGTTCTTCCAAGATAAGTACATATCTTATTTTATCAGCTGCTGAGTTCTTCCTAGGGAAATAAGTGCAAACATTAGTCAGCTGCTGAGTTCTTCTAAGGGAGATAAGTACATATCTTAACCAGCTACTGACTTCTTCCTAGGGAGATAAGTACATACATAAGGGAGCCGGAATAGCTCAGTTGGTAGAGCGCCGGACTCGTAATCTTGGTGATCCTGGGGTTGCGGGTTCGAACCTCCGCCGGGGGCGTTTCGGTACAGGGGGATTTTTCCCTCGGAGTTAACATTGGTTCTGACTCCATTTCCCATACAGTCCTTCGAATGAGACTATAAACCGAGGTTCCGTGTGTGAACGCACGCATAACATCTTGCACACACGTCAAATCCCATCACCAACTTTCGGAAGAGTAGGCCAGTTTGGCCGTTGGTATGGATGACACGTTACACATAGCATGCACCCTGCGTGAGAAATGGAAAGAATGAAGGAAGTAAGGAAAATGAGTGATCGATATTGAACGATACTGACTGGATGACACGGGAAACGACTGAACGAAGCGCCAGCTGGCAGCTCTTCAGTCGGCACTACCCAGGTAGGCAGCCCGTTGTGTAAACGAGTGTTGACTGTAAAGCGCTTAGAGCTTGGTCTCTAGCCGAGAATAGGCGCTATATAAAGTATTCATTATTATTATTATTATACATTAATCAGCAGCTAAGTTCTTCCTTGGGAGATAAGTACATTCATCAATCAACCACTGAGTTCTTCCAAGGGAGATGAATGCATACATTAATCTACTGCTGAGTTCTTCCGAGAGAGATAAGTACATACCTTAATCTACCGCCGAGTTTTGTTCTGGGAGACAGATAGATCTACACGCATCAATCTATTGATGATTTCTACTCACAGAAAGGTACAAACATCACGTATACTCACTGTGGCTTGGGACCAGAGGCATCAGGTGAGCCTGGAAAGAAAGAACCCATAGACTGCATTGGCAACATTAGAGACAGACAAAACTAACCTTTTACATTCAACAACACCCTAGAAAGACATAACAGTTATTACAGTCAGGAACACTTGATTGATCATCACTAATCAGCAATATCTGGCGAGACAAAACTTGTTCCAACTTAAATCAAGTGGCGGAATGGAGCAGCAAGTGTAGGCTGATGGAAGCCAACTTTAGTGACAGGTTGAAAGACACTCACGAGACAGAGCACAGCTTTACGGCTGTGCTGCCTGAACTAACCTAGTGACACAGTAGTTCAAGAAAGTTTTGGCCGATTGAACAAAAAGATTGAGACAGAATAGACCTCTTGTAAGCTTTGCTGGTTGAACTAAACCAGGGATTCCAGTGGTTGAACTTAACCAGGGATTCTGGTAGTTCAACAACACTTCCGTGTTGTGTCCGGCAACAAAACGAACGGCGTTGAAAATCTTGCGTCACGACAGATTTTTTACCCGTCACTAGCGCGAAGCTTCGCTATAGGCTTAGCCTGTGCACGACAACCAAACAGGCCCCACCGTGATTGTCTAATCACAGAAGGCTAGGCCTAACGAACAACACAAACACAGGCTAGCCTAGTTGTATTAGCCTAGGCCTAGGCCTGACGTACGCCTAATATTTTTTGAATAACTTTAAGCGTGAATTCGCGCCACTCTCCTCTCGCCACAAAGTCGCAGCGTTGCTCATGACGTATTTTCATGAGTATTTTGAGGCACCGTACTGATTGGAATGCGGCAAATGCATTCTTTACATCGAATACACTTTACGTGACTTTCATCAGGCACTATTCAGATGTAACAGTTTTCGTCCCAGACCTTGGCACATCATCGCAGCACTTGGCACCTGACCATGCTCTGAGATCTCTGATACTACTCGTCATCAAAACGGATGGCATGGGTGATTTTCCTATCAGGTTTGTCTTTCAGTCGTTAAACCCGGAGACATTTTCTTTCAGTCGTTAAATCCAGAGAATTTTGCATTTACGAAATCTCTGAACACACTAAATTCTAGTTAACAGAATAGAGCTTTAGGATTGTTTTTGCTGGTGGTGGTGGGTGGTAGTGGTGGTGGTGGTGGTGAGAGAGAGAGAGAGAGAGAGAGAGAGAGAGAGAGAGAGAGAGAGGACCGCCTTGTGACGATTGCGGCTAATCGGACGCGCATTGTTTTGACACGTCCCATTGTTAGGACGTCAACAGAACTCGATGCTTGCAATCCCTGCCCCCCCCCCCCCCCCCCCCCCCTCATTCCCGCTACCTAATATGTTACGTGACGAAAAAGAACTTTCTACATTTGATGTGTCATAACAACGCAAACTTCAGAGTGTAAATGTGTGTATTACCAGCTCACGCTGTCGGTCACAATAACGTCTGTAGTATTTCTCTTCAAAATGGAGAGCTACTCACCTGTAAGCTTACTGTTGTTTATTCCAATACACTTCTAGCCTCATCAGTATTTTATTTCACATCCGAAGCCATGTCCGAACAATGGAGAGGTCGAGTCAAAAGAATGTGGTACTCACTTCGCAAAATGTGTGTTCCGTGTAGAACTTCTAATCAACGTCAGAACAATTCTAGTAAAACTACATAATTTGTAATTGTTGAGTGTATGCAAGTGTGTTCTTTGCATTCACTTTTGTAAGGATAACACCACTCTGTGTCTACCAATTGGTCGTTTTCTCTCCAACTTTATGATGACCGGCAAACTACCGACCAATTCTGTCACAATACTGATTGTTCGAACAAACGGTCACAACGAGGCATAAACACGCATGTGTGTGTGTGTGTGTGTGTGTGTGTGTGTGTGTGTGTGTGTGTGTGTGTGTGCGCGTGTGTGTGTGTACGTACCTGTCTGTCTTTCTATCTATCTATCTATCTATCTGGCTGTCTGGCTGTATATCTATGTACATATCCATTGTTGAGTATAAAATCAAACGGTTAGGGTTAATATAAATGAAACGGCTGGTGTGAATCAAACGGCTACGGTTAAAGTCCCGGATGCTGATGGCGGAAGGGGAGTGAACTGTCAGAGGTGGTTGAAGGCGAGGCCCTCTGCCTTTTCACTTTCAGTGACGTCAGTCAGGTATATTCATTCACTGCAGGGTGGACAGACAGGGTTTTCAACGGAGGTTCGAACTCACTACCACTAGCTCCGAAGACAAACGTTCTGACCACTTGACTACCGGCACCTCTTATAATAAATACTTCATGTTAACCACCTGCCATATATACATTCCATCGCTTTACATGAAATGGTTCATGGTCAGCACCCTTCCAATATGCTCCCGCTGTTCTATGTCACACCTCTGCTGGCCATCCCGCTCTTATATTCCATTGTTTTTACATCAAATGCATCATCATCTTCCACCCCCCCCCCTCCTTCTCCCCCGTCTCTTACTCCAGTGTTTCTGTCCTTTATTAGGAATACTTATATAGCTCCTATCCTCGGCTAGAGACCAAGCTCTAAGCGCTTTACAATCCACGCTCGTTTACACAACAGGCTGCCTACCTGGGTAGTGCCGACTGAAGTGCTGCCTTACTTCCTTCATTCTTTCCATTTCTCACGCAGGGTGCATGCTATGTGTAACATGTCATCCATACCAACGGCCAAACTGGCCTTCTCTTCCGAAAGTTGGTGATGGGATTTGACGTGTGTGCAAGATGTTATGCGTGTGTTCACACACGGAACCTCAGTTTATAGTCCCATTCGAAGGACTATTTGGGAAATGGAGTCAGAATCAATGTTAACTCCTAGGGAAAAATCACCCTGTATCGAAATGGCCCCGGTGGAGATTCGAACCCGCAACCCGAGAATCACCAAGATTACGAATCAGGCACTCTACCACTGAACTATTCATTCCCATTGCCATTAGTATACCCCTTCAACTAACCTCTCCTTCGTTTGAACACGATGATGACGACGGCAATGATGACGGTGATGACGAGAAGCGTTCCAACGGTCACATCTACGATGAGTGCTGTTGGCGTGCTGTTGTCATTGTCGTTGACGTCGTTGTCAGCACCGTTTCCTGCGGCGACAGTGACGGCGGAGGTTGTAAATGGCGGCGTGGTGGACGGGGTTCCGGTGATGGCGACAGGTGTCGCTGCAGATTCTGTCGTTGTAAGAGAAAGAAAATATCTAGCTTCTATCCCACCACATCTTGATTTTGCACGAAAACCCCCTTTTCACAAACAAATCTCGTCCATCTCATGCTACTTTTTGCCGAAATTAACACCTTTTCTACAACCAAACTTAACATCCAAAAACCTCCAAAAATTGACGTAATTGTTACTTTAAAATGGGGGGCTTACGTGCAAAACAAAAACGGGTGATTTAGAAGCTAGATATTTTCTTTCTCTCTCCATAGCATAAAATCTAATGGTTTACAGTACGCTCTTCTGGTTCTTGCGCAAAACAATAGGAACGGCTTACTTAATTTTTTTAATTGGTGTTTTTAATTTGGAATAAAAATGAAGCCCGGAGTATTTACAGAGCTTATTGATATATTTAGAGATTGGGAGATGCAGGAAAGGAGCTGGGGAGTTGATAGAGAAGAGTTTGAAGAATTAATTACGGAGCTTTTTGAGCGCGCCGATATGCGGGAAAGCGTAAGGAACGCAATCAGTAAACTACCACATTCTTGGCTTTATTCAGTTATAAAGTTGTTTGCCATTTTAATTGATCAAATAACTCCTGAAGATCTTGATCTGACTGCTTCTACTGACCCTGAAGGAGTAACTGTTACCTTTAAACCTGGACAGTTTTTAAGATTAGAAAAAGACTATGAGTAGTAAATAACAGCTGAATTTACAATTATTTTTTTATTTATTTAATTTTTAGGTTTAAAATGACGGCCAAACACAGCGAATCGGATCTAATGATTTTAATAGAAAATTGTAATGAACTATTTGACGAAACGATGAAAGTGTTAAACATTGATTTTAGTGAATCTGGGTTTGAGAATGATGTAAACAATTTAATAAAAACCCAGAGTGAACTATTTGACGAAGCAATCAAAGAGTTAAACATTAACTGTAGTGATTCAGAAAAAGCTAAAGTATTGGCAGACGTTCTTGTAAGATTAGGGTGTCTTGAAGTATTGCAACGCTTGGGTGAAGAATAAAAGCGCGTTTACTTACTTTTACTTACATTTATTTTTTTTAATTTACGTAAATATTGCGGTATAAAAATGAGCCCCACAAGTAAATCCGAGGCTGGAAAACTACCTAACAACGTACTGTCGGAAGGTAGTAACAAACCATTAGGCAATATGTTCAGGGAATTAGACATGGACATCATTAACCCCACAAACGTTCAGGAAAGCGTAACACATGCCATTTCTAAAATCCCAGAGTCTCTTCAAATTAACCCGCCAGTAAAAGTGTTGTTGGCCATTCAGATTGAATATATAACCCCAGATGATTATAGTATACTAGTCTGGGTTTCAACTAGACAGAAAGAAGTAATCAGCTATTACGACTTTACGTCCGAATGGGCTGATTACATGCTCACCCAGTTTAACCATGCAAGTGAAGAGGCGAAATTGCGCGGCTCCGGCTGGTCTGAAGGAACAGTCATTGAAATCAAATTAAGACAAGCCAAATACTCTCCGATAGTTGGCAATTCTTATATCTCTCTTCCGAGAGAGTTAGTGTTAAAACGGGCAGCCCTAAACATACATAATTCAGATAACTTATGTTTCATGTGGTGTATTTTGGCACATTTACATCCTGTTAAAAAGCACGCAGACAGAGTTTCTAATTATTGGCAGTATAAAGATAGTCTGAACTTTGATAACATAGCCTTTCCAGTAAGCATAGAAAGTATCGATCAGTTTGAAGAACAAAACAACCAATAACCGTAAGCGTATACACCTGGAATCCAGTAGACAATCTAGCGCCTCTAAGGATCTCTCCCGAAGCCCCTACTTTAGGCGAGTCACTTGAGAAGCATGTAGACTTGATTCTGTTTGCAGCCGGTCACAAGAGCCATTATGTATTAATTAGAACAATGAGTAGACTTCTGGCTTATACTACAAAGGATCCTACTAAACAAGAGCTTTGTAGAAGGTGTTTGGTCAGGATCCCTACTATAGAAGCAGCGGACAAACATAAGAAACATTGTAAAAGTTTTGTAGACTGTAAAACCGAACTTCTTACGCCCCCACCCGGATCTAAAGTTAGTTTTAAGAATGTACATAAACTGCAGATGAGTCCATACGTAGTTTATGCTGACTTTGAAGCGATTTTGCCACAGTACTATGGCCCTCAAGAGCGGGCACAACAAAAAACAGCCTTATTATCCCACCATCAGATCTGTTCTTATGCGTTCGTCGTTGTTAGGTCAGATGGCGGACACACACAACCGGAGATTTACAGGGGCCCCGACGCAGCTAATCGATTTTTGGAGCACATGAAACACCTTCGCAATCAATTCTCCAGTCAGCTGAACCTTTCAGGCGTTGTTATGACTCCCGAAGACCAAAGGCGCTACGAATCAGCCACCCACTGCTGGATATGCAAATGCAAGTTATTAGGTGACACTGTAAGAGACCACGATCACATTACTGGCAAATTCAGAGGGGCAGCACACAACAGCTGCAATCTTCAACTCAAGGTTGACCCCAAAAAATGGAAACTGCCGATCTTCTTTCATAAATTACGGGGCTACGATTCGCACTTTATCATGCAAGCAATAACTTCTGAATGTAAGAGGATTAGCTGTATTGCACAATCATCAGAAAAGTATATGTCCTTTACTGTAGACTGTTTATCCTTCTATGACTCTGCCCAGCATCTGATGGGGAGTTTAGATAAATTAGCAGGATCTCTGCAAGACTATCCAATCACTAAAAAATATTTCGACTCATCTTTAGTCCGTAAAGGCGTCTATCCTTATGAATACATGGACTCGTGGGAAAGGTTTGATGAAGACTCACTTCCTCCTAAAGGCGCTTTCTTTTCTAGTCTTAGAGGAAAGGACATATCTGACGCCGACTATGAATACGCACAGAAAGCCTGGACAGAATTACACTGCCAAACGATGGGCGATTATCACGATCAATATTTATTAGCCGATGTGTGTTTATTGGCAGATGTGTTTCAGAATTACAGATCCACTTGCATGAAGCATTACGGCCTAGATTCATCACAGTACATCTCTGCCCCGGGCCTCTCCTGGGACGCATTCTTAAAGTCTACAAACATTGAGATTGACTTAATATCTGATCTGGATACACTTCAGATGATTGAAGACGGGCTGAGAGGAGGCATTAGCATGGCCTGTCATTCTTACCGCAGAGCCAACAACAAGTATTTAGACGATAATGACCCCACCAAGGCATCCAACTATCTAATGTACTTAGACGCCAACAATCTGTATGGGTGGGCCATGAGCCAGACACTGCCACTAAGAAACTTTAAAATGATAAATGGGCCTCATGAGGTTGATCGGGTGGTAGGACTATTGTCAAATCTTACACCCGATAATCCAGTAGGATTAATCTTAGAAGTAGACTTAGATTATCCCAAAGAATTGTACGGCCCCCATAACGATTTCCCTTTAGCCGCAGAAAAATTAAAGATGAGTCCCACCGAACCACCTAAACTCGTGCCTAACCTCTTTAACAAAACTAAATATGTTTGCCATTACAGACTGCTACAGTTTTACTTAAGACATGGGTTAAAACTAAGAGCTGTTCACAGAATAATTACTTTCGACCAAGGGCCTTTCATGAAACCATACATCATGAAGAACACTGATCTTAGAACCAAGGCCACTGACGCTTCAGAAAAAGACTTCTTTAAGTTGATGAACAACAGTTGTTTTGGCAAGACGATGGAGAACGTACACAATCGTAAAGATGTAAGATTAGTGTCACGGTCGCTAAGCCGGACGGCCCTACCACCCTTACCCACGCCTATCACACACTAGGTCAGACAACACAGCACACTAATACAGTTTTACAATCACGCACGCTTCTTTATTTCACACACACTCTATGGCGCCACCACTCGCGCACATCCACAACTGCACACAAGTATCCCAATTCCCGCTGACTCACCCTACTCTACTGTAATGACCTGGAAGACCCTAACCTAACCTGAAACACCAGTTGCGGTATATCACTGTGACCTGGGGACACAGCGATAGCCCGCACACGTGGTGACTAACTACTCGGGACAAGGATTTACCAAAGGGACTCTAATCTCTTAACGACTGCTACCACCCACACCTCTCCCCAGGACTCACCCTTCCCTTTTAACCCGGGACCACTACCAAACTGGTCGCTGCGTCCCTAAGGGAGGCAACGACAAGTACCCTACACTGTGCCGGCTACTACGTCCTAAAAGGAGGCAGTAGCTAACACCCCTAACCCTACTGCCTAACGCTACACCCCTTCTATCACAAACATGGGACAACCCATCCCGGCCCGGAAAGCTCCAGTCCTCGGCGCTGTACGTGGCCCCTCACAGGCTGACACCTCCCCGGAAGACTCTGCACCCCGGCGCTGTCCGTGGCTCCTCCGCGGACCGACACCCTCCCCGAAGACTCTGCACCCCGGCGCTGACCGTGGCTTCCCGCAGTCTGACTCCTCCCTGCGATGGGCACGACACCCAACGTACACAACAGACGCCCTCTCGACGGGTCCGGGGCTCGTAGGACGCCTCCTCCTCTGAAGGCCCGCCGGACACCAAGGGTGAGAAAGGCCTGGTGCAGCGCCCCCTCACAGGACGCCTGAACAGGGACGAGGAACCAGTGCCGGAGAACTCCCGGAAGAGTACCGGTAGCCGGAGAGCTGCCCCACAGAAGGCAGACGGCCTGGGTGGTCTCCTTCTCCCGGAAAAACAACAGGCACTGGAAAGCGCCGCTCACCTGCCGGCACGCGGCAGTAGACTGCGGTGATCTGGCCCCAGCCTCAGGACGGAGCAGGATACCTGCTGACACAACTGTAGGCCACTACTGTAGTGTTGCTACTACCCGAGTCATCAAGGCACATAGGCTACTTGGTAAAGCTTTAACTCTCCATCTCCCTTGCCTACTTCCCACTCGGGCATGAGAGTGACCCCTTGAATTTCGAATACACCCCCCAACCCATTACTCACTTTGGGGTTATCAGACCCATTTCCTGCCAACCCTTACAACAGCAGTAAAACAATATTCTCTCTGAGCCAATCCACGCTATTACATATGAAATTATGAATCACACCCAAATCTCGGAGAAATAAACCAATCTAAGCGATCCAACACGGACTCCATGGGCCCCCTTAGAACATACTAAATAATCTAGGAAATGGCCAATTTCACAAGGAAATGTCTCCACACAATAACCAGTAGTAACACACATCTCTCAGGAAAAAAAACAACCTTATCAATTCTTAGCGGTTCACAGTTCCAGCATGTTCACACAAAAGAATCGGCTCGCAGCCACAATCCTTCACATTATTTCCCCTCTTTGCACTGTCAATTATAACCATATATTAAAAACAACATGATTTGTTCGCCAAAATTTCCATCCAGCACCTCACTCTCATGTCATCTCTTGTCAGATAACCCAGTGGTTAATCCTCGTTATGCCAACACAACCACACTTCATACAATATTACATGCTGCACATCATCCGTTTTTATCCTATCAACTGCTAAGCTACTCGCCTTAAACTTTACCTTTCCCTTCTTTCTGCTTACTAAAATTCATAACTGGGTTGCCTCCCCACAACCTAAGATATCTTTCTCCAACCCCGTTCTGTCACAAACACATACATCCCTGCATGTGTGACGACTCGTTTGCTTTAAAAAAAACTTCTAACCATATGGACTCACTGTCCTGTACCAAATGCGTACGCCACAGATACAGTCTGCACGCGCACGACACCCGCGTCGAGAACCATGACTCGTAACGAAAGTGACAAGACACCAATATAAGTTGAATAGTCACGACCGTACTCCAGTATAAACCACTCGACCACAAATTGGCCTTAGCCCTACTACACAGTTAACCGATTCCAATGCTGTGCAGGTCAACTCCGGAATCGTTAATCAATTTCAACGAACTCCTACTATTTACAACTGAGATTGAGCACAATCATCAAACCCCTCTATGATTCACGCAGACACATCTGCACCTGACTCATATTATGATCCTCAACCAAATGCAACCTCGTATTATCCTCTTATTGAACCCACTGACATTAACATGAACTAACCACAAACAATATCTACATCACCGCCCATCAACGGTCATTATATTGAACCCACATTGTCTAGCCAAACTGTCCTGAGAAAATCGAACTCAGGAACCACTATGTACATTACTTACAAAAATATACAGGAAAGAGGTAACAACACAAACCGGCTGACTACAAATTTCAATCACGGAACCAAGACAACATCATACTAGACAACCAGTATACGCAACGAACACCATACAACTAATCGCAACATGAGACAACTACAGTTCAACTCGCCATAATACAAGACAACACAACGAACTACAACACAACGAACCTAACAGATCACCAACCTGGACATACAGACGATCAACCACACCAGTTCTGCAACTGGCTGACAGTGGCTGCAACAAGGACGACACCGACTCAGCACAGGCCAAGGGCACCCAAACCCGACGAGGACCTGGCACTAACTATGACTCGAAGTCACTCTTCAAAACTAACGGCGCTGCCGCCGCACCTACAAGGAGCACGTCCACTCCGACGAACACCAGGGACCGAAGTGAAGCTACCCCAACGCATTCCGCCCTGGTCGGAATCAAGCGAACTCTACTCACCACACAAAACGATTGGTCAGAGCAGTGTATCCCTCCGCAGAGCTGACACGCCTGACCAACGGACTAGTTGTTGCTCGTGCAACAACACGACAATTTACCACAACAACTCACAGACGTGACAACACAACAACAGCCGATATCCTGCCCCACCTTCTCTGGTATAGAACCAAAGTAACAAAAGGGTAACAATCGGGAACGAAACCAACTTCCTCCTACCGCTCCCTCAATAAATGAAGACTGGAAGGCAAAAATACTGTATGTCCTACTTCACCTGCCCCCTACCTAGCCTAACCTTACTACCTAACCCTGAGGAACTTACCCTAACCTCAGCTAACTAAACCCCAATCTCACCCCGCGCGCGCGCATGCACACACACACACACACACACACACACACACACACACACACACACACACAAGCACACATACATGCACGCATACATGCACGCTCGCACGCATACGCGCACACGCTCTCTACCTTGAACCACCACTACTCTTAAACACGTGGACGTACTAGTTTAGTACGGCCGATCGGTGACAATTAGTTACAAAAGAAAAACAAGCGATTAAACTAGTCTCTAAACCTAACTATCAAGACTTTAGGCGGTTTAGCGACAGCCTGGTTGGCATTATGATGAAGAAACAGAATGTGAAGTTGGACAAGCCGGTGTTTATCGGGTTTGCCGTGCTAGAGCTGTCAAAGTTATTAATGCTTGAATTTCTATACGACTACTTTAAGCCGCTATACCCAGAATCAAATGTCCTTTACACAGACACCGATAGTTTTATTATGGACATCCCAACTGAAGACTTTTACAAAGACATGGAAATAGAAGTGGCCAAAGGAGCTGATGGGTGGTACGACACATGCGACTACCCAAAAGACAGTCCTTTACATTCAACTGTAAACAAGAAAGTGATTGGAAAGATGAAGGATGAACTTAATGGGACGGTTATACTAGAATATGTTGGCCTGCGGTCAAAGATGTATAGTATTGCTACCCAGACTTCTGTAATGAAGAAAGCTAAGGGCATAGGTAAAGAAGTTGTCAAAAAAAATATAACTCACGACAACTACAAGCAGGCTCTCTTTGAACGCAAAGTATTTTATCACACAAATGTTAATCTGCGCTCTACTCTTCATCAAGTGAACACAACTGCTGTTAATAAGAAGTCACTAGACTCTAACAATAACAAGCGAACTTACGTTAAACCCGAGCTTTCATACGCTATAGGCCCCCCGGAGAGCCAACTTGGCTGACTTAAATTAAGATCTTAACTAGTACTTAACTAGTACTTTACTTAAGATCTTTACTAGTACTTAACTAGTACTTTACTTAAGATCTTTACTAGTACTTAACATGACTTGCACTTTACTTGCACTTAACTTGCACTTAACTTGTTATAACTGACTTAACCAGTACTTAACCAGTACTTAACAAGTACTTAACTTGTTATAACTGACTTAACCAGTACTTAGCTTGTACTTAACAACACATTAAAAAACTAATTTATTAAAAATGGGTCTACAGCAGGAGGTTGTACTTTTTTTGCAGAAGCTGGTTCTTTTTCTTTTACTGTTTTTGTGGGGGTTTGTAACTTTGTTGCTAAGTATGACTTTAGACACTTGTATGCCAAAAGCCCTCCGCCAACAACAATACTCCCCAGTACATAATAATACATCTTACAGTTTGATTGTGTTGTTGTTGGTGGCGGCGGCGGTGCTGGTGCTGATGTTGTATTACTATCTAATAATTTTTGTTTTGCTGCTTGGTTTGCTTTTTGCAGTCTGTTCCATTCAGCTAGTTTACGGCCGGCCTCAACACGTCCAGCACTTTTAGACTTAGTAACACTACTCACCTGCGGGACACTCACCTGCGGGACACTCGCCTGTAAATTCACTTGTGGGACACTCGCCTGTAAATTCACTTGTGGAGAATTCACTTGTGGGACATTCTGCTCCTGTGGAGTCTTCTTCTCCTGCTCGCTCATTTTTTTTAGTCTGATTAAAATTAATATGATTAAAATTAATATGATTGAAAGTAATTAATCCCATAATGAATGGACATAACAACGTCCCAAATCTATAATACATGTCACATGCAAGAGATTCTAGGGACTTGGTTAAAACCGGATCTTGTGTTAAGTCATATTTTAAATCTTCTTCTGAATCAATCGGCGCTATCTTGCCTACTAATTTAGCATATAAACTAATCATTGTCTGCCCCACTGATCTAACCATTTTTGATCCTAGCTGTGCTTCGTACCTGGCGTAATACTTCTCAACGTCTGATGTAAACAATTGCTGAATCTGTTCGATACTTAGTTCAACGCCTAGATACTGCCTGGTTTTTCCACATGCAGCCAGAGAGTATAATCTTTCTTTATGACAGAGGTCTGCTGCCTCCTCACACTTTAATAGCTCGTCGCAATCCATTTTAAAGTCCTTTTTAAAAGCAATAAAAATAATAAAGCCTTTTTAAAACCATGAGTTTAACGCTGGTTAATTATGCAGTGCCCATTGTCGGCGTTATAGTTTATTCAACCCTAGCAAAATGTTTGTTAAGAATAAAACCGGAAAATGGGAAAGATAGAAGATTCACCGAAACTAGTTGTAACCTTATTTTTAGCTCTGGCAACAAAAGATTATCTAATTAAAAAGCACATAGACAGTCTTTCATATTATGATTATTTTAATTATTTTTTTAGTTAATAAAAAACATGAGCACTGCAAAGATTATTAATACGATTTACCACTCTGCTGTAATCAGCGGCCTTAGCATAGGGTACAGCATGTTAGCAAAAAATATGTTTAAGATGAGGCCGGCTGATCTAGGAAGGTTAGACATTGAGATGTTGTTAAGGTTATAGCTGTAATAACGGCAGGGATTGCCTCAAAAGACTTTCTTGTTGCACAGGGGATTATCCCAGAAAACATCAATGCATAGAAAGATTGATTTATAAAAAAGATTAACGCATAGAAAGATTGATTTATAAAAAAAAGATTAATGCATAGAAAGATTAATGCATAGAAAATATTGATTTATAAAAAAAGATTCATTCATTTATAAAAAGATGTCCGGATTAGTTCTGATGGTGGGCGGGGCTATTGTTAATGCATTGGCTTTCTCTGGCAGCAATTATATGTTTAGTAAATTGCGGTCTGATGAAGAGAGAGAACGCCATAACAAGGCAATGGAAGATTTAGCTAAGGCAAGAGACGCTTACGAGAAAAGGAGGATTGCTCACTTAGACTTTATTAATAAAAAGTTAAGAGAACAGGGACATGCAGAGCACACATTTACAGACGTTGATGAAGCAATGAATGAATATTACTTAGTGACAGGAAAGAAGTTTCTAACATCGGCACCGCCGGAACTGTCTGACTTTTATGAACCATCCGAGGATCAGAAAATGGTAGAAATAGGCTTTATTATAGGTGCTATGGGAGCAATCTTTCTTCTTGCATATTCAATCTAAAAACATTGTTAAAAATGTAATAAAAAACAGTCCCTTCTTATGGACGATACGAAGTACAAAATATATTATTCTCCTAGCGGGTATTGGAAAGGAAAGGCCGCTATTGATAAACTGAGTAAAGCTGCTAGGGTGTCTGAATCAGAAGCGAAAGACTGGCTTTCAAAACAGGCGATCTGGCAAATATATCTGCCTGCCCCAAAGAGAATAATAAGGCCTCGATTTGTTAACTCAGTTCCTAATGACACCCACCAGATGGACTTGTTGTACCTTCCACATGACAAAGTTAGAAGAAAAAAGTTTAAGTATGCTCTTACGGTTGTTGACATGGCTTCAAGATATAAAGATGCTGAGCCTTTAACAGATAAAAGCTCAACTGCTGTGGCTGTGGCTTTACAACAAATATACATGCGAGGCCCATTAAAGTATCCTAGGTTGATTCAGGTTGATGATGGGAAAGAGTTTAAAGGAGCTGTAAACCAGTTGTTTTTAAGACATCGGGTTACAGTTAGGAGAGGGATTCCAGGCAACCATCGCTCCCAGGCTCTAGTAGAAAACTTTAATAAGAATCTGGCTGAGCGTCTGTTTACCTATCAATATCATAGAGACCTTATGGACAAAACACGCAACACAGAATGGGTTAGGAGATTGCCAGCAGTCTTACGCGCCATGAACAATGAGGAATTTAAAGCAACGGGCCTTAAACCGGTGAACGCAATCAAATTAAAAAAAATTAGCATTACTGAAGACATCCAAGGTAATCAAAAACTCTTGCCTTTTGGATTAAAAGTAAGATACTTGTATGCGCCTGGAGAAGCAGAGGGAGATGTTAGAATTAGAGCCACAGACCCTACATGGAGCGTAGACGTATATGAAGTTGAAAGAATTATGAAAACAACCCCTCCCGTGTATTATTTAAGAGAGACTCTTTCTTCCAAAAAGCCTGCCCCTAAAAGATCGTTTGTTCGCGAAGAGTTGCAAGTTGTCTCACCAAACACAGTGCCGATTACTTTAAAAAAATAGTATTTATTTTTTTGTTAAACTTATGATTTATTTATTTTTTTGTTAAACTTATGATTTATTTTATTTAGTTCACATCTTATTTTTTTAGTCTATTTTGGGTTTAACTGATTGTTTGCTTGTTTTTCAATGTTCAGTTTGATTGTCTCAGTGTCTACCTGTTGCGAAGTAAAAGTCTTTCTCCACTCCTTTTGAAGTTCAGTTTTTTGTCGTCTGTAATCCTCGCCATCAGCCATAAGGCGCTCAAATTCTTCAGCTGTAATGTTTTCGTCCTGCAATGCTTTGCTTATTCTCAGTCTTAATGAACAAAGTTTTGCTGATGCTAGGGCTACAATGGCAGTGTGCTTTTGTAGTTTAGGCGTTAATTTTTTTAAAACAGCACTTACAATCGTGGACATAGCACCTAAACCCAAACCAAGGCTCCCTAATGCTAAAGAGGCTGGCGCTCCGGCCCCAGTAGCTAAAAAAGCAACGCTAGACCCGGCACTTACGCTCGCTACAGCTGATGAGCCGGTGATTATATAAGAAAGAGTATTTAAAACTTTAGCATATTTCTTTCTAGTAACCCTATACTTATCCAAGTCACTTTCTATTTCTTCTTGAAGTTCGGTTATTTGCTCTAACCTAAACTTTTGAGCCTGATCATCCATTTTTAATTAATTTTTTAATTAAGATTAATCTTGTACATATCTTCTTATTAACGCTTCTGACAGCACTTCATCAACAGAGTAAAACCCAATAAAATCAACATACTTAATGAAAATAAAATCAAGTACTGTTAGTTTGTCTTTGTCAACCATCACAGTGACTTTGTCAGATGATAAGAAAGTCTTTATTTCATCCCCGTTTTTAATAATAGCAATAACAAGCCTGAGAGGCCCGCCCAAGTTTTCAGACTTTATTTGTACACCTCTGATTAACGTATGCTCTGGCAAACTAGGATCAGACTCCTTTGGAGTAATAAATAAGCGAAAAAGCATCGTCATTTTTCTAGGCAGTGATTCTAGTTTTGGGTTAAATTCTAAGCCGACGGTGTCATCCCCCACTTCAGCTAAGGACTGCTTTCTCCGCAGTATATATTCAGGGCCCTGCTTAGTTATTTCAATCTGCTTTTTCTGTTGTAATCCCGGGACTAGGCTAATAAGAAGGTGCCCTTCATTCAAAGCTTTTCTAAAATTGTATTTCTTATCAAAGTATACATAGGGGCTTCGTAGTTCAAACTTTAAATCCCAGTTAATGTCAGGAAGCAACGCCCAGGCATTCTCTCGTTTATGAAGTTTGTATTCGTGTTTGCCAAAATCGTTTGCCCTTAGATTTCTTATCTCTTCCAGGGTAGGATATTGCTGTCGTTTTTTATCTTCAATTTCTATTCGTTTGTAAACACCATCGTCGGTGTACTCAAATCCATAAACATTTCCTGCCACTCCTATTAGATCAAAGTCAGTTGTATCTGCTAGATCTTTTATCTCTACTGCAACGCATTTAGGAGCTAACTCTGCTTTTGATTCAGGTCCTCGAGACATTCTTTTTAATATAAACAGTTTATTATAAACAATCTTTAATAAATAATCTGTAATAAACAATTTATTATAAGCAAATGTATTGAACTGGCGGGTCAGTCCGTAAGCATAGTTTAGCGTGCTTAGATTTTTCTAGCTGCTCTTTTATTTTTTTTAGTTCATCCTTGTCCCTGATTATATAATTTTCACTTAAACACTCTTCAAAACTATCCTTGTCCTTAGTATAGAATAAGATGACTGATTTTAACTGCGATCTAAAGTCTTTTAAGACGGCATTGTATTTTTGAGTTAAGAGCCACACAGAAACTAATGCGTGTCTTCCGCTAAAGGCCAGCTTAGACAGAGCCCTTCTTTTTTTAACAATGTCTTGTTCGGCTGAACAGTCATCAATAATAAACAGCGTTTCGGTTCCCTCAAATAGCCTATAGTAATGTTCTAAACAGTCGCTTAGCTTGTCAGTAGGATCAACTAAAAATATATTCTCGTCTGTCCAAACAAACTGCCTTTCTTTGTAAGACTTGTTGTGCTTAATGGTTGTGCAGAATATAACAATGTACTCGTAATGAAACCTGTAGACTGTTTGTAACAAATCAAGCACGAAGACAGTTTTCCCACACCCAGTAATCCCACAAATAAGCGAACAGTGCGGGTCTTTTGGCAAAAAGTTCAAACTATCCATCTGTTTTAATAGGCTATTTCTTTCATTCTATTTTCTTCAATGTTCAGCTGGGCATCATAAACCACAAAAACGTGCATTTGTATCTGGCCATTCTCCTCCTCTTCCTTATTAATCTGTATGAGTATGCCATCTGACCCTACCCTTCTTCCACTCCCGTGCAGTCTGTTGTCATACGTGGATCTAAAATCCAGCCATAGTCCATATTTGTCTGTTAGATAATCTTCGAGTCTTACATCGTGAAGGTGAAGTTTTTTACACACATGATCGGCTGTGGGGCTTGTCTGTCTGCCCCCGGCGAATAACTTTCTTATTTCATCAAAGTGTTGGTCGGGTAAAAGTCCGGCCGAATACAGCTGAAAAGGCTTGCCATCTACTGTGCAAGACAACTGCTCAATTTTTGGGTTGTAAAACACCTCAGATTCTCTCTGAAAAGGGGTCGGGGGTTTAGTAAATAGCAAGAGAACCCCCTTTAGGGACCTTAAAGAATTGCTTATAGCTATTTCCCAGACGGCGTCTTGCTTGTTTTTAATCGCTAGACTGTGGTGTAAAACTCTTTCAAAGTAAACAACCGCCCTACTTTTATACTGGTTTAAGATTATTCTAGCCAGTTCAGGGTTAGTAACAACGTCAAAATTAAGAGAGATGTTACTGACTGTGTATCTAGCTGTTGGGTCATCTGATAGAATAACAGACCCGCTGTCATTGAATGTCAGTTCGTAAGTAAGTTTGTCTCTTAGTGCGCCTTGGTAATATGGCTGATGGGTTTTTAACAGTTCAAAATCTAGAGGGATGCAAAATCTGTTCTTAAATGCTCGCGCTATTGCCTGGTCTCCCTCGTCTTCCTTTGCATCTGCAGCATTAACCCTGTGCTTAAGGCCGTTTGGGCTCTGGATTCCTTGAAAGATTTTGTCTTTCCTTTCTGTTCTGGGTAGCCACAGATCAGAATAGAGATTAAAAATGTCTGCGCTACTCAGTGAGAAGACTTCTCTGCCCTCCAGTTTGATTACCATATTTTTAATGATGGTCCTGGCCAGGTTAGCAACAACAGTAGCATTAGGATCCGTCGACTCAATGTCTATTTTGAATGACAGCCTGGCAGTGCCTGGCATTATAACATCGTCAGGCCCGAGGTCACTAAATCTTACTGTTAACATTTCATTGGGCTCAATTGTTGATGGATTATTTACAACGCGTACAGTCTGTCTTATGCCTTTTATGCCATGGGGCTCCTTCGCTTTTCTGAAATGGATCGAGGTCGCAGCCGTATGGGTTCATTTTTTATAAAACAAAAAATAATAAATATATAAATATGGCTGATGACGATTTTGACGCGATTGATCCTATTGAGGAAGAAGAAGATGAAATAGAACCAAGTCCTTCAATACAAGAAGAACTTGAAGAGCAGCAGCAGGTCAAGGAGCAGGATTAAATCAAATACGAATTCTAGATAGAATTGAATCGTTATATGCAGTATAGGACGAGAGCAGCCAGAAGCGCTTAATGTTTCTAATTTTTTAACAGATAAAAATAATCATTTGTATGTAAGAACTAGTAAAGGAAGGCTTGTACGGCTTACTACAAAACCAGACCCAACCCAGTTTTTAAGCAGGAGCACAATTCTTAGAGAGCTCCCTATTTCTGACCAAAGGCAGTTAAACTTTATTAGCAATCTAAGGCCTGAGGCCGTTAGAGCTTTACAGAACTTGGAGCAAAGGTTGCCAACACAATCTGAAATGCAAAACATACCTCTTCAAGAATTAAGTCAAAGAACAGATGAAGCAATAGCAGAACTTGAGACGAGTTTTAATGAAGAAACACAGTTAAAAACAATTGTCGATTCTCAATTACCTAGTCAAAGAGAACGTGAGCTGAGTCCTGAAGAAGAAGCAGCTTTACAAACAATTGATGATCCTCCATTGTCTGAGAGTGTACACAAGAATCTTAAAGCTGCTATACGTGAACTCAGGGGTCTTGATGATGCTCTACGGAGAATAAATGGCGAGCTAAAAAACAACTTGTCAAAACTTGGTGAGTTAGATATAGAGATAAGAGAAGAAAAAAATAAACTGGGCGATGCATATGATAACAATTTAGGGTTAGAAGTAAAGGCTAGAATACAGGCGAAAATACAGGATTTAAGGATAGAAAGAAAAAACAGGTTAGCGGCGTTGTCTACTAACAGAGAAAAAATAGCATACCAAACAGGCAGAATCAGAGAAACTATAAACAGAATACTTCATGAAAATACTACGTTAGCAGAAAGAATAAGGGTTCTGTTCAAAGAGCGGGGGATTACAATAGTTAGTATATTAACAGCCGTTGGGTTTGCTATCTCTACACTGGTTTATGCATTAACTGGCAGTGCGCCGACAGGGCCAGTAGCTCCTCCAACACCTCAGCCCGGTAAAAGCTGGATTAGAAAACAATTGCACCATCTGGCAAACTTATTAAAGAAGTTAGCTGCCAAAGCGCTTGATGCTCTGCCGGGCATAATAGGCAGTGTTGTTAGTTGGGTTTTGTCTACCATAGGCAAAGTGGCTGGTTACATGGCTGACCATCTGTGGACGTTAGGAGTGCTGGCTGCCGGTTTAATTTTTAGGAAATAAAGTATGGCCAGTCCAGTAAAAGTTAAAAACACAACAAGGGCTGTCTTTTCGCTGGTGTGTCTGTCGGGGTGAGGTACATCAACGAGCGGGGGGTCGCTTTCCGGGCTGCTTATAACTGGTGGGGTGTCGCTTTCTGCAGGTTCAGGGTTAGATACTTTTTTTAAAATGGCTGGCGCGGGCCTTGTGTTTAAACCTTGATTGTGTCCTAAGTTTTGGTCGTCTCCGGCTATGAGGATTTCATTATTATAATTCTGTATCATGCCAATCTGCAGTCTGAGGTCAGAAGGCAGCATGTATAATCCATGACCCACAACAAAGTCAACCTTTGACCTAGCATGTGAAAGAACGTTTTGGTACCTTTGTATGCTGGAAGGCAAATCAACAGCAGAGTTAATAGCATCTTCTAAATTGGCTAGAAATTGTTTTCTGGCGTCAAAGCCTGTAGATTGATCCACTATGCTAGACTTGGTCTGTGCTTGCGCTCCTAATAGGCACCAAACGTACGTCCGTATGGAGTCATTAAGTCTTTGCACCCCTGGCATTGTTAGGCCTTTACTTTCATCTAAGATAAATGTTGCCCAAGCATTGGGGTGTTTTTGTTCTATTGATCTCAATCTAACTTGGGAGTTTGGCTTAAAAGAGGTGTGGCCGGGCCAGTAGTCAAAATTATATTCTCTACGCTGACCCCACAAATACAATGTGCCCAACCCGTGATTGCGGTCTAACTTTTGTCTAAAGTTATTTGAAGGGTTAATGTTAAATTCGTTGCAGATTCTTTCATATGCATTATTGTCCATTGAGCTGAGAAATGGATTAAACGCGTTGTCGTTGGGGAGGCGCACCTGTAGTTCAGTTAGTATGCGTCTATACTGGTAATAAACATGAAAGTTATATACTGACCTTACTAAGAGGTTGGGGTGGTTTAAATGGTTTGTATATGAAACACCGCAGCCAGTGGTTGAGCAGTAAATGGCAAAATTTAACTGATTCTGGTAAAAAGCCATGGGATGAGTTGACCATGCTGATGGCACACTATCACTCTTTATTGGAGGATTTAAATATCTAGTTAGTGGGTTTACAAGTCTGACTTGGAAGCCATATGTTTCATCTACTGCAATGGTTAGGACACTGAAGTCCAAAGATTTGGGCTCATAAACCCCTCCTACATCGTAAGCGGCACTTTCATTATATTTAAAAGGTTCCATTTTAAATAGATTTTTTTAAAAAGGATTTAAAAAGGATGTACATTTATATAACTAAACAAACCAGCGCGTGTTTTTAAAGTATTCAGTTGACAATAAAGGCGGGAAGTGTAGGGCTGCTCTTAGAGAACTTAGGTTTAAAATAAGGTGGTTTAACATATCTGAAAAAGCCCAAAATAATTGGATAGATATTTATGATGAGGGGGGCAATCGCTTAAAACGTTTAAAAATACCTGATGGTTACTACAGCTTTTGTTCTTTAAAAGAAGCATTTAACAAATTTGACATACGGTTAGAAATTAATGAGGCGAATCTTATAATTACTATATTTTTACCAAAACATAAAGACAAACGGGAGTACGTTTTCCCTAAGGGCCTTGCTCGAATTTTAGGCTTTTATGATAGTGGTAAAACCTATCGTATTAATACACACGCGTATATAGACAGCGGTCTATATGAATATGTAGGCAGTAGACCGTCCGATTTTCTGATTAATCCAATGTTGTTTGTTAATCTACGCGAATTAAAAACAGATACTAATTTGTATAATGGAACTCCATCTACAGTTCTAAGAACACTACTGGCGACTAAGGCGGGGTTTTGCGATTATCAGTCATACACATTTAATGACGCTCAGTTTAAAGAATTAGTTCGTGAGCAGATAAATTCATTGTGCGTAGATATAACGAATCAAAATGGAAACCCTATTGTTTGCTCTAATTTATTAGTACTGCTTGAGATAGAAGAGCGTACTGTAAACCATTAGATTTTATGCTATGGAGAGAGAAAGAAAATATCTAGCTTCTAAATCACCCGTTTTTGTTTTGC
>CM065748.1:18761608-18769108 GCA_033310375.1 Conus canariensis
CATCGGTCAGCTGATAGGTTAGACAACAGATTATGACATCAATCGATTAGTCGACCAGTCATTTTTTTTTTCAATAATCAATCAAATGGTCAGTCAGTGAATCGGTCAAACAATCAACCGAGCAATTAAAAACTAATCACAATCTACCTCTACAAAAACGCAGTTATGTGAGCTCTATTTCTTATTTGTTTCTCTCTCTCTCTCTCTCTCTCTCTCTTCTCTCTCTCTCTCTCTCTCTCTCTCTCTCTCTCCTCTCTCTCTCTCTCTCTCTCTCTGCGAGAGCGTCCCGTATATGCGAGCGCTTGAGCACATGAGTGCGTGTGTGTGTGTGTGTGTGTGTGTGTGTGTGTGTGTGTGTGTGTGTGTGTGTGTGTGTGTGCGCGCGTGTGTGTGCGTGCGCGCGCGCGCATGTGCGTGTGTGTATGTGTATGCGTGTGTGAGTGTATGTATGTGTGTGCGCGCGCGTGTGTGCGTGCATTCGTGCGCGCGCGCGCGCGTGTGTGTGTGTGTAGGTGTGTGTGTGTGTGTGTGGTGTGTGTGTGTGTGTGTGTGTGTGTGTGTGTGTGTGTGCGCACGCGCACGCGCACGCGCTTTGCGAGTGTAGTCTCTCCAGGGCAGACTTTAAGTTATATGACTGTTTCCAAGGAATACGATTGCTGGAAAACCCAAATTTTGCAGAGTGATCGATGTAAACTGTTTTCTTCTGTTTTTCTTTCCTGTTTCATCTTCTGTGCCTCTTCAGTGGCTCTACCCCGTACCGCTCATACCACCTGTCTGTCCACACAGCCCCACCAACGACTCTACCCCATACCGCTCATACCACCTGTCTGTCCACACAGCCCCCACCAATGACTCTACCCCATACCGCTCATACAACCTGTCTGTCCACACAGCCCCACCAATGGCTCTACCCCATACGCTCATACTGCCTGTCTGTCCGCACAGCCCCACCAATGGCTCTACCCCATACCGCTCATACCACCTCTCTGTCCCCACAGCCCCACCAATGACTCTACCCCATACTGCTCATACCACCTGTCTGTCCGCATAGCCCCACCAATGGCTCTACCCCATACCGCTCATACCACCTGTCTGTCCACACAGCCCCACCAGTGACTCTGCCCCATACCGCTCATACCGCCTGTCTGTCCGCACAGCCCCACAATGACGCTAACCCATACCGCTCATACCGCCTGTCTGTCCACACAGCCCCACCAACGGCTCTACCCCATACCGCTCATAGCACCTGTCTGTCCGCACAGCCCACCAACGGCTCTATACCATACCGCTCATACAACCTGTCTGTCCGCAAAGCCCCACCATCGGCTTTACCCCATACCGCTCATACAACCTGTCTGTCCACACAGCCCCACCAACGGCTCTACCCATACCGCTCATACCACCTGTCTGTCCGCACAGCCCCACCAGTGGCTCTACCCCATACTGCTCATACCACCTGTCTGTCCGCACAGCCCCACCAAAGGCTCAACCCCATACCGCTCATACCACCTGTCTGTCCGCATAGCCCCACCAATGGCTCTACCCCATACCGCTCATACCACCTGTCTGTCTGCACAGCCCCATCAATGGCTCTACCCCAAACTGTTCATACCACCTGTCTGTCCACAAGCCCCACCAGTGACTCTGCCCATACCGCTCATACCACCTGTCTGTCCACACAGCCCCACCAATGACTCTACCCCATACCGCTCATACTGCCTGTCTGTCCACACAGCCCCACCAACGGCTCTACCCATACCGCTCATACCACCTATCTGTCCGCACAGCCCCACCAACGGCTCTACCACATACCACTCATAGAACCTGTCTGTCCACAAAGCCCACCAACGGCTCTACCCCATACCGCTCATACCACCTGTCTGTCCGCACAGCCCCACAGTGGCTCTACCGCATACTGCTCATACCACCTGTCTGTCTACACAGCCCCACCAATGGCTCTACCCCAAACCGCTCATACTACCTGTCTGTCCGCACAGCCCCACCAATGGCTCTACCACATACCCCTCATACCGCCTGTCTGTCCACACAGCCCCCACCAATGACTCTACCCCATACCGCTCATACCACCTGTCTGTCCACACAGCCCCACCAATGGCTCTACCCCATACCGCTTATACCACCTGTCTGTCCACACAGCCCCACCAATGGCTCTACCCCATACCGCTCATACCACCTGTCTGTCTGCACAGCCCCACCAATGGCTCTACCCCATACCGCTCATACCACCTGTCTGTCCACACATCCCCACCAGTGACACTGCCCCATACGGCTCATACCACCTGTCTGTCCGCACAGCCCCACCAGTGACTCTACCCCATACCGCTCAAACCGCCTGTCTGTCCGCACAGCCCCACCAACGGCTCTACCCCATACCGCTCATACCACCTGTCTGTCTGCACAGCCCCACCAATGGCTCTACCCCATACCGCTCATACCACCTGTCTGTCCACACATCCCCACCAGTGACTCTGCCCCATACGGCTCATACCACCTGTCTGTCCGCACAGCCCCACCAGTGACTTTACCCCATACCGCTCAAACCGCCTGTCTGTCCGCACAGCCCCACCAACGGCTCTACCCCATACCGTTCATACAACCTGTCTGTCCACACAGCCCCACGAACGGCTCTACCCCATACCGCTCATACCACCTGTCTGTCCGCACAGCCCCACCAATGGCTCTACCCCATAACTGCTCATACCACCTGTCTGTCCGCACAGCCCCACCAATGGCTCTACCCATACCGCTCATACAACCTGTCTGTCCCACAGCCCCACCAATGATTCTACCCCATACTGCTCATACGCCTGTCTGTCTGCACAGCCCCACCAATGGCTCTACCCCATACCGCTCATACCACCTGTTGTCCGTACAAGCCCCACCAATGGCTCTACCCCATACCACTCATACCACCTCTCTGTCCACACAGCCCCACCAATGGCTCTACCCATACCGCTCATACCGCCTGTCTGTCCCCACAGCCCCACCAATGCTCCTACCCCATACCGCTCATACCACCTGTCTGTCCGCACAGCCCCACCAATGGCTCTACCCCAATACCGCTCATACGCCTGTCTGTCCACACAGCCTCACCATGGCTCTACCCCATACTGCTCATACTGCCTGTCTGTCCGCACAACCCCACAATGGCTCTACCCCATACCCTCATACCACCTGTCTGTCTGCACAGCCCCATCAATGGCTCTACCCCATACTGCTCATACCACCTGTCTGTACACGCCCATCCACTCAATGGCTCTACCCCATACCGCTCATACCACATGTCTGTCCGCACAGCCCCACCAATGGCTCTACCCCATACCGCTCATACCACCTGTCTGTCCGCACAGCCCCACCAATGGCTCTACCCCATACCGCTCATACACCTGTTGTCCCACAGCCCCACCAATGGCTCTGCCCCATACCGCTCATATCACCTGTCGTCTGCACACGCCCCACCAATGCTCTACCCATACCGCTCATACTGCCTGTCTGTCCACACAGCCCCACCAATGGCTCTACCCCAAACCGCTCATACCACCTGTCTGTCCACAAGCCCCACCAAGGCTCTACCCCATACCGCTCATACACCTGTCTGTCCACACAGCCCCACCAACGGCTCTACCCCATACGCTCATACCACCTGTCTGTCCGCACAGCCCCACCATGGCTCTACCGCATACTGCTCATTCCACCTGTCTGTCCACGCAGCCCCATCCAATGGCTCTACCCCATACCGCTCATACCACCTGTGTATCCGCAAACCCCACCAATGGCTCTACCCCATACCACTCATACCCCTGTCTGTCCACACAGCCCCACCAATGGCTCTACCCCATCCGCTCATACTGCCTGTCTGTCGCACAGCCCCACCAATGGCTCTACCCCATACCGCTCATAACCTGTTGTCGCTCACAGCCCCATCATTCATGCTCCCCATACCGCTCATACACCTGTCTGTCGCACAGCCCCACCAATGGCTCTACCCCATACCGCTCATACCCTGTCTGTCCGCACAGCCCCACCAATGGCTCTACCCCATAACCGCTCATACCACCTGTCTGTCCGCACAGCCCCACCAATGGCTCTACCCATACCGCTCATACCACCTGTCTGTCCCACAGCCCACCAATGGCTCTGCCCATACCGCTCATACCGCCTGTCTGTCCCCAACAGCCCCACCAGTGGCTCTCATACGCATGCCCACCTGTCTGTCCACAGCCCACCAATGGCTCACCCATACCGCTCATACCCCTGTGTCGCAACCCCACCAATGGCTCACCCCATACCCTCATACGCCTGTCTGTCCACACAGCCCCACCAATGGCTCTACCCATCCGCTCATACTGCCTGTCTGTCCACAGCCCCACCTGGTCTACCCATACGCAGCTTGTTGTCCTGCACGCCATCACCAAGGCACCCATACGCACACGCACCATGCTCTCCATACGTCTGTCTCGACGCCCTACCACTGGCTCACCCTACCCTACACCTGTCTGTCGCAGCCCAAGTGCTACTACTCCCTACACTGTCTGTCCCACAGCCCCACCAATGGGCGAACCTCAACGGCCTGTCCCCACAGCCACATGGCTCTACATCCTTGGATCGACTGCTCATGATGCCATGTCTGTTCCACTAGAGCTCACCACTTGGCTTACCCCATACCGCTCAACCCTGCGTGACAGCCACATGTCTACCCATACGTCTGATACTGCCTGTCGTAGCAACCCACATGTCACCACGCGATGCATACTGCTATGCTGGTCAAACCATTTGGACTGGAACCCCAGCCGGTCGCATCATAGGCAGCGGTCAATGTCAAGTCACCACGAGGAAACCCAACAGACGAAACGCTGCACTGCTGCCGAGTTACTTTGGTGCTGTTCAGTGTGCCTGTTGTGATCCTACTTGGAGAGCTCACCACCTACCTAGCCCCCTACGGACGACAATGATTGCTAAGTCGTGGAGCCAGTGTGAGGGTGTCTAACTACATCCCGTGAACATGCTGATGCTGCAACTTTGACATGAACTCCCCAAGACCAGAGACTGGAAGGAGAACAAAATCGAGACTGAGGTCCCATCAGCGAAAGGCATGAAGGGCCACAGAATTTGAGACTTTCGATGATGATGATGATGATGATGATGATGATGAGATGATGATGATGATACTGTGGTGTTACATTCTGGTCTTAGACTGCGTAATAGCGCTGTAGTCTACACTCACTTTCATGATACACTCCGGCGGCAAACATGCCTGGGCGATGCAGACGTGCAGTGCTGGTCAGGAAATTTGAGCAACACCCTCAAACCCGCATCCATTAGGTGGATGAAACTCGAATGCGCTTTCCCAGTCTCCCCAGTTGAGCCCAATGCAAGCTCAATTATGGGTAGAAGAGGGTCGAGGGAGAAAAGTCCCACAGATAAGAGGTAAAATGGCTCCCATGGGAATCGAACCCACGACCTCCCAGCCAAGAGTCGGCGACGCTAACCGCGGTGTCATGATGGCTGGTGATCGATGTTAATAATAAGATCGAACTCAAAGCACAACATAACATTATGTATTATCTAAGTGTTGTTTTAACGAAGCAAATGTTCCTGTGAATACTGATAAGCATTTCAGAGTGACAAGTCAAATGTGAAGTCCCCTCTACTTAGCTGAGAAATAAAGCCTCAGGCCTCTTTGAAAGTCACGATATATAGCTGACAAGGAAAAAAAAAAGCCATAGGACAGATGTAAAATCCTCGATAACTGACCAACAAATAAAGCTTCAGGACAGATGTAAAATTCCTGATAACTGACCAACAAATAAAGCTTCACCAGATGTAAAATTCCTGATAACTAACCAACAAATAAAGCTTCAGGCGAGATAATAAGTCATCAAGAACTGACCAACAAATAAAGCTCCAGGCCAGCCGTAAAATTCTTGATAACTGACCGACAAATAAAGCTTCAGACAAGATGTAAAGTTCTTGATAACTGACCAACAAATAAAGTTTCCGGCTAGATGTAAAGTCCTCGATAACTGGCCAACAAATAAAGCTTCTGGTCAGATGTAAAATTCTTGATAACTGGCCAACAAATAAAGCTTCAGACCAGATGTAAAATTCCTGATAACTGACCAACAAATAAAGCTTCAGGCTAGATGTAAAGTCCTCGATAACTGACCGACAAATAAAGCTTCAGGCAAGTCCTTGATAGCTGGCCAACAAATAAAGCTTCAGGCCAAATGTAAAGTCCTCGATAACTGGCCAACAAATAAAACTTCTGGACAGATGTAGAGTCTTCGATAACTGGCCAACAAATAAAACTTCTGGCCAGATGTAAAGTCTTCGATAACTGGCCAACAAATAAAGTTTCAGGCCAGATGTAAAGTCTTCGATAACTGGCCGACAAATAAAGCTTCAGGCCAGATGTAAAGTCATTGATAACTGGCCAACAAATAAAACGTCAGGCCAGATATAAAGTTCCTGATAACTGACCAACAAATAAAGCTTCAGGCCAATTGTAAAATCTTCGATAACTGACCAGCAAACAAAGCCTCAGACCAGTTGTAAAGTACTCGATAACCGCTCGTCAAAAAAAAAAAAAAAAAAAAAAAAAAAAAAAGCTTCAGTCCTTACAGGTACATTCAAAATTTAATTTATCTCACATTCAAAATTAATTTATCTCCCTGCACCGGAAATCGTAACGTCTGCTGATTAGCACCCGTAACTATAAGGATCCTCATTCTCACGTAATAAGCCAATCAAGTGTCAATGGCCAGGTACCCCAACTATTTGTGACAGCAAAGGTCATCTTGGAGTGAAGGGTTGAGCATTTGACGGAGTCATTGCTGTTTTGTGGTTGTTGTTTCATTGATGGTGTTTTGTGTTTGTCATTCTGTTGTTGGTTTGTGCTGGTTTTGTTGTTGTTGTTAGTATGTTGTTTTGTTGTTGCTGCTGTTATTTTATTGTTTCGTTGCCATTCTTTTCTTATTGTTTTGTTGGAGTTGTTGATTGTTTTGTTTTAGTTTCTTGTTGTTCTTTGTGTGTGTGTGTGTGTGTGTGTGTGTGTGTGTGTGTGTGTGTTCTTTTCTTTGCTGTTGTCTTGTTGTTGTGGTCTTTTTGGTGTTTTCAGTTTTGTTGTTTTGTCGTCATTTCTTGTGCTGTCGGCGTTGTTTTGTTCCCATGGAGTCATTGTACTCACTTTGTTGCCTTTCTCATTGTTTTATCATTGTTCTGTTTTTGATAATCGTTGATGTTTTATTGTTATTTACCGCCATTGGTGTTTTATTGTTGTTGTTTTTTTGTTTGGTAATCAATTCATAACTTGTTTGTTTTTGTTGTTGCTTTCTTGATACGTTTTGCCATTTTTTGTTTTGTTGTAAATTTGTTGGAGTTTGTTGCTATTGTTTGTTGTTATTGTTGTTTTTTGCGTGGTGTTGTTGCTGTGTTCTTGTTTTGGTATTGTTTTGTTGCTGTCGTTTTGTTTTTAAAGCT
>CM065748.1:18771608-18774108 GCA_033310375.1 Conus canariensis
CTTTTCTCTTCAACGCCATGGCGCTAGACCTTGCCACGCAAGAGGCCATTTTAACTGCTGCAACGGATCAACTGTGTGCGTTTCTTTTCTCCTGTCTGGGGAATAATCTGCCCTTGCCTTGCATAGTATTTCTCTTCACGCGGAACAGCCACAGTGCAACAAGGAAGTATACATATAAGCGTATATTATAAAATAATGCTTTTAGTTTTATAGCAACTTTTTTCCTCTCCACACTTTCGTTTTATTCCATTTACTATCCTTCGCTGGCTGCTTTGGGGTGCTGTTGGATTCTTTTTTTTTAACCCTTGGTGGTGAGAACACCACAGAATTATGGACTGTGGTGTGTCTCTATTTGACACCAGGAGTGCAGACACCATCAGCCGTGTCTCCCTGATGAGTCCGATCCAGCGGACGAAAGGCCTAGTAAGCAGGCAATACAAATAGATCTGCCTTCAAAAGGGATCACGATGGTCCCCTCAGGCAGCTAGTGAAGGGTTTCTCATATTTATAATATATTTCCCCCATTTTCTTCATCTTCATTTTTTTTTTCTTTCTCAAAAAGTTCAAATCTTTGCGAAGTCATTATTATAATGACCGAAGAATTATTAGCCTGCACTTGTTTTCCCCTACTACTTAATTGTTCAGCATTATATATATATATATATATAATAAACTAACAAATTCCAAGGATAAGTACCGAGCACCATTCCAGCAACTTGCAGAGCAGCTTGGTGTTGCAATGGCTGCAAGAAGTAATCAGTTATAAACAAAACTTGCTCTTATGTCTTAGATTGAAGAAATAGGGGGAGATAAGCATTCATATCTGCAGTGGTAGATGATTCTGCCTAACTAACAGTATGTGCTTGAGTGGGTGAATGGGGAAAAATAAATGCTTCTCAAAATGAGCCTTCAGCAAGCTTATAGTCTCCAAGATGGAGACAGTCTCCAATGGGGAGGAAATTCACTAACATATAACCCCTGGTCAGATACCGATATTCCTTGGAATTTATTAGTTTATTGTAATTTAGTCCCTTGCGGATTCATTCCAAGAACTGGCCCTCAGCACTTGTGTCTTAAGAGGTTATCTTTTTATATTTTCTACTTTTCACAAGAAAATGTAGCTTGTTTTGCTCTTTCATGATTTTCTTTGCTTCTTAGGTGGCACATTTGGTTGGTTTTTTGAAAACTCAACAAACATACTACTGTATTGCACACCAGCTTTTTCTGGGATAGCATTCTTCTTAAAACCGAAAAGGCAGAGGAGTCAAATTACCACTTTCCGCGGTCACTGAGGAGAAACGATCAGATTTCGAAATATCGGTATCTGACCACACACACATATACATACATACACATTGTTTCACACATATTCAGTCTTCTATCTCAACGCTACTGCTTGTGCTGAATCCGTTGGTTCTTGGCCACCGTCAGGTCCATCCTCTGGTTTAACCCATTGAAGCAGGTCTCGAGGTTGGCCTGCCAGTATCCATTCCCTTTCCAAGAGCCTTTCCTCACTGCGGACCGCCTCAATGGGAATGATCTTAAGAAAGGCCAGGTCTTTGCTTTCCGGATGGTCTGTAGTCCAGACATGACGAGCCACTCCTTTTTCTTCTTCTGTACCCCCACCACCACACACACACCACACACACACACACACACACATACGTACATATGCACGCACACACACAACACAACGCACACACAACACAACACGCGAAGTCTCTCTCTCTCTCTCTCTCTCTCTCTGTCAAGGCTGAGTTAGTCAAAGGAAATCGGTCGTGTTTGGAGATAAAACTGGTCTCAGAGGTTGGCTCCCTGTAAGGAGCACACTCACCTTGTCGCCCTCTTTCCCCGCTGGTTGGGTTTCCACAGTCCGGGGGTCAACAGGCGGATCTGTCTCACCGCTTGACGGCCATGGCGCCTGGTGACACCAAAAGCACACGGTCATCATCCTCCAGAAAACAGGGAGAACGTCCGCTCTGGAAACCCCAGCCTCCAAAAGAGACAGACAGACAGACCCACCGCCTGCCTCTTCTTACATTCACTTTCTCCCCGTGCCTGTCTCTGCCTCAGAAGGACACCCGTGTTTGTGCGTGTGAAGAGACGGAATTTCGTGTGTGGAAGATGTTATGCGTGCTTTCACACACGGAACCGCGCTTTATAGTCTTATTCGAAGGACTTTTGGGGAAAAGGAGTCCGAGGAAAAAAATCACCCTGTACCGAAATGGCCCCGGCGGAGACTCGAACCCGCAACCCCAGGATCACCAAGGTCACGAGTCCGGCGCTCTGCACTCAGCTTTTCCCCGCCAGATTCTTTCTGTCTGCACATTCTCCACTCTCTGAGCTTTTCGGCAAGATGTACAATGTCATCACATACCTCACTGACCCCACCCAAAGATCAAATGTGTTCAAAAGTTCCAACATTATCACGCACCTCCACGACCACACCACAAGAGAAGTGCCTTCAAAATGTATGGCATTATCACATACATTACTGACC
>CM065748.1:18779108-18781608 GCA_033310375.1 Conus canariensis
GGCCACAGAAATGAGGAGCAATAAACTGAGCGTCTTGGGCATCGGCGAAACAAGATGGATAGGAGCAGGACAGAGGAGACTGACCACAGGAGAGCTGCTGCTGTTTTCGGGCCGCGAGGAGGACAATGCGCCGCACACCCACGGAGTTGCCGTGATGCTGTCCAAGACTGCACAGAGAGCACTGACTGGATGGCAGGCTCATGGTCCTCGGATCATCACAGCGTCCTTCAGAACTAAAAAACGCCGCCTCAACCTAAACATTGTACAATGTTACGCTCCGACGAATGACAGTGAGGAGGATGACAAGGATGACTTCTACAATAGACTCCAAACAGTTCTTCAGAGTTTCCCTGGAAGGGACATCACTGTTGCCATGGGAGACTTCAACGCCAAGATTGGCAGCGACAACACAGGCTATGAGGAGATCATGGGGAGGCATGGGCTAGGCGACATGAACGACAATGGCGAGAGATTTGCAGACCTGTGTGCCATAAGTGAGCTCGTCATAGGAGGAAGTATCTTCCCGCACACAACTGAAAATCAGATTGACCACATATGCATCTACAAGAAGTTCAGAAGATCGCTCTTGGATGTCCGCATCCGGAGAGGAGCAGATGTCGCTTCAGATCACCATCTGCTCACAGGGCGCTTTAAACTGAAACTGAAGAAAAACTGGACTGGGGAAATCCCCCATCGTCAGAGATTCAACACAGTCCTTCTAAAAGACCCAACAAAGAAAGAGGAATTCAAAACTGAACTTTCAAACCGCTATCAGATCCTGCAAGAGCTGTTTGAGGAAGAAGAGACAATTGATGAGAGGTGGGGAGCAATGAAAGAGGCCTGGGTTACAACCTGTAAAGTTGTACTAGGCCATACAAAACAAAATCAAAAGGAGTGAATCTCGGCAGAATCTTTAGAGAAAATAGAAGAGAGAAAGCAGAAGAAGGCGGCAGTCAACAACAGCCGGACAAGAACAGGGAAAATCAGAGCTCAGCAACAGTATACGGGAGTTAACAAAGAAGTAAAGAAAAGTGTGAAGGCAGACAAAAGGAAGTATATTGAGAATCTGGCAGTGGAGGCAGAAGAGGCAGCGAGACTTGGCAACATGAAGAACTTGTACGACACCACGAAGAAGTTGTCGGGAAAGTTCAGCAAGCCAGAGAAGCCTGTGAAAGACAAGGAGGGAAACGCAATACAAGGTGAGGACGGACAGAAACAGAGATGGAAAGAGCACTTCGAAGAGCTACTAAACAGGCCAATGCCAGAACATCCACCAAACATCCAGCCAGCTGAGAATGATCTTCCCATCAACTGCGGCATACCTACCAGAGAAGAGATCAGAGAGGCGATAAAGAAGCTAAGGAACGGAAAGGCCGCAGGCCCAGACAATATACCTGCAGAGGTTTTAAAGATGGATACAGAAACCACAGTAGAGATATTACACCCTCTTTTTGCAAGGATTTGGGAGGAAGAACAGGTCCCGACAGAATGGAAAGAAGGTTACCTGATCAAACTGCCGAAGAAAGGTGACCTCAGCTCATGCACCAACTACAGAGGCATCACATTGCTGTCAGTCCCAGGAAAGGTATTCAACAGAATCCTATTGGAAAGAATGAAGGACCAGGTAGACGCACATCTCAGAGATCAGCAAGCGGGCTTCCGCAAGGACAGATCCTGCACCGACCAGATTGTCACACTCCGCATCATCCTCGAGCAGTCGTCGGAGTGGAACTCACCACTGTATATCAGTTTCATCGATTACGAGAAGGCTTTCGACAGTGTCGACAGAGCATCCATTTGGAAGCTGCTGCGACATTATGGCGTACCACAGAAGTTCATCAACATCATCCGAAATTCTTATGAGGGGATGACCTACAGAGTTGTACATGGAGGTCAACTTACAGATGCTTTTGAAGTGAAAACAGGGGTGAGACAAGGGTGCCTTCTCTCACCGTTCCTGTTCCTTCTCGCTATAGACTGGGTCATGAAGACGTCAACCGCAGGCAAGCGCAATGGCATCCAGTGGACTCTTTGGAAGCAGCTGGACGACCTAGACTTTGCCGATGATTTGGCCCTTCTTTCACACACCCAGCCACAGATGCAAAACAAGACCACAACAGTGGCAGAAACTTCATCCAGCATTGGACTGAACATCCACAAAGGAAAGAGCAAAGTCATGAAAGCCAATGCCACAAACCAAGACCCCATCATGCTAGAAGGCAACGCGCTGGAGGAGGTGGACAACTTCACTTACCTTGGCAGCGTCGTCGACATACAAGGTGGTACAGATGCTGATGTCAGAGCCAGAATCAGGAAAGCGAGAGCAGCCTTTTTCCAGCTAAAGAATATCTGGAACTCAAATGTCATCTCCAAGAAAACCAAGATAAGGATATTCAATAGCAACATCAAATCAGTACTTCTTTATGGAGCTGAGACGTGGCGAATCACAGTTACCATCACCAACAAAATCCAGACTTTCATCAATTCCTGTCTGAGGCGC
>CM065748.1:18789108-18796608 GCA_033310375.1 Conus canariensis
AAACCGTCCGCCTGTAAGTTCTCTCCGCTTCCAAGCACTCATACACAGCCGTCCAAGTGACATACAGGTCTAGAATAATGAAGATGATTTCTTTTTTTCCTTTGCTGTCAAACGAATCGTGCTCAATCATCCACACCTCTTCCCATGCCGCTTCTTCCTTCCTCCAACAGCATCCACAGCCACACCCGGGTGGTCCTGTTGCAAGTCCAGCTCCAGCAGTTGGCGAGGAGCTCTCGTTGTTAGGTCCGCATGAAGCAGCCCATCAGTGAAAACAAGACATGTGATGATCGTGACGTGATTTTACATACAAGTGGGATAACTCTTGCTCCCATGATAAATTAATAGCGCGCCTATAACTCCAAACGATTGCAGTTTACAGCACCAAATCGCCCAACAGAAATACTAGGACACGGCACACAGAACAATGAGACATCCCAGTGTTTTTAGTGGGTTTTTTTTTTCAAGCTTGGTCATATACCCTATACCTTACACATGTACACAGCGACAGCAACTGGAGAAATGAACAAACACAAACTAACACACGTTCAAGACTGACACAGCCCTTGTGATCGTGATTATAGCCAAGCAAGCACAGGGATGAAATAAGTAACCAATACAGGTAGCCTCGGTTTGATTGGTAGGAAAAGGAATCTTAAACGAGGCAGTGAGCAGTAAACAGTAATCAAAGAAGAAATAGGGTAACTCTTGCTCTAACGACAAAATAATGACCCCAAACGAATACTGCTTACGATACCTGATCGCCATGCAGAAATGCCAGCACACGCATTTTCCTTTACACAGCCCCAGGTCTGGTTAAAGAGTACGCATTAATGAGGTATCCGTACAATCGTCATCCTCTCACACAATTTAACCAAACAAAAATAGCAACAACAACAGCAAAATAATCCCCTACAGTACAACATATTGCGCATGCATTTTCCAGAAGGAGTAAGTTTTAGATTGGTTTTTCAGCTTGACAGGACTGAATGTCGAGTTCGAGCTTGGAATAACTGTAAGTAGGAATGGTCAGAGTTTGCACGCGCATATTTAGGCTGAAAAGTAATGTGGCATCAATACCATGCACCTGAGAGCGTATCGGACGTGAACAACAACAACAACAACAACAACACAACAACAACAACAAACCTTTTCGTCCCTAACTGAAAGGTAAACACTATGTAAACATGGATCGGGTTTTTTTTTTTATTGAACGATTTTTTGTTTTTTACAAGACTTACACAACTTCACATCGAGACGTACGCATTTCCTTCATAAGTTGTAAATGGAGGAAGGAAAAAAAAAACACCATCCTTCCCCCTCCCCCATACATATATATGTATTCACATACACACGTGATGAATGACAGCACTCTTGAATATTACACACTTTCCCCTCCCTCCCTGTGTGGGGTATAATTTCTGCCATATTTGCAAGACTAAATGAAACGAGGATGAGAAAATCAAACTAAGTAAATAAAGGTACAGTTTGTACTTTACATCAATGACAACATACATCATATTGCACACACTGTACAGTAATAGGCAACATGTGCACACACTTTAGTATTTGGGAGTCATTAAAAAAAAATTGCAACAGGCTCGAAAGCCATGGGTAACAAGCGATTACCCTATACAATAGATAATGCATGTGCATACAAGATTGAAGAACAATTGGTGACACTCGTGTAATAAAATAGATATTTGTGGAATGGGAGAAAGAAGGCAATCAAGGAATTACTGAAAGATATGGGAACCAAGTTTCTTCAAACTGTCTTGCATTATAATTTATAACAGCTAAATATTTTTCAATGTTAGATCTATTTTTCAAAATTGCAACAAAAGCCAACAAAGTAGGATGGACATCTCGAAGTTTACATGTATAAATGTAGAATTTAGCTAACAGAAGAATGAGGTCCATTACTTTATGTTTTTGTATCTACTTTGACCCCAAATAGAACAAATTCCTTGTTTATGTTTATATTATGACAATGTTGGCATTTGTCTTTGAACATATTTTCAAAATCATTCCAAAACTTTTTAACAACAATACAGTCATGCATCATGTGAAGAATGGTTTGTTCTTCTTGGTTACAAAAGTTGCAAATAGGAGAATCAGAGATTTTACACATAAATAAGTATCTTTCAGTTGGGAGCAGCCTATGTAGAAGTCTAGTCTGAGACCATCTCAGTTGGACATCTGTTGTGGTTTTAAAGCAGTGAGAAAAGATCAATTTCCAGTTTAGATTCTCAAAAAGATTATTCCATTTAGTGACACAAGTAGGTATAGCATTGTTATCATTCAAAATATTTTGTACACATTTATTGCCTTTTCTGATAAAAAAAAACAACAGACTTTCTGATCGAGCAGTTTATATCTGTTGGTAAAGACAACATTTACTTTCCTGCCATAAGAACGAACAGCACTGAGAATACCTTCATACAAAAGAAAATTAGTTCTGATTCCTGGAAAACTTGTCAGAAACTCTCTGTGTGACATGAAATTGCCATCCTCATTCATTAACTGCTTTACAAAAAAAGATATTGTAGTTATACCATTCTTGCACAAATATAACTTTTTTAATTTCTTATAATATTCACATTGTAATGGATACATTCTGACATAAAATCATGAACAGAGGAAGGTTTACATTTCAAACACAATTTTTTATAATGTCTCAAAACATCCTTCCAAAATGGATTCTGAACATTCTGCATAACAATATTTACATATTCTGCTCCCAAATACCGCACATCATCGAACATAGGAAACATATTTAGAGTAAACATTTTCCAGTTGCCATCATCACAAAAGAGTCTTCGTAACCAACTGATTTTCATGGAAAACATAAAATTTCTAATGTTAAGCATTTTTAAGCCACCAGCACTGTATTCTTTTTCAATTTCTGACTTTTCAATTTTACCCCTCTTCCCATTCCATAAAAAGGTGTATAATTCCCTTTCTAAGGATGTAATGAAATCATCCGGGGGGTCCGGCAGGTTGATCAGGAGATGGACAATTTTTGAAAATACTAAACTCTTGATAACTGTTATTTTGCCAAAAGGGGTGATTTGTCATTTCTTCCATGGTGTTGGAATTCTTCTTATTGCTAAGAGTTTATCTTCATAATTGATACGTACAATGCTATCTGTGTTAGTAGAAAATTTGAAACCAAGAATTTTTAAAAGTACCTGGATCCCACACAAAATTTTTGTCCCTCATATATTGAATGCCACAGTTTCTCCCACTTCCTATGCAGATAATTTGAGTTTTATCAAAGTTTTTATTTAGACCTGAGATGTGTGAGAATTTTGTGAGCACACTTACGGTTTCATTGAATGATCTTTCAGAACCATCGAGATATAAGGTTGTGTCATCAGCAAACTGTGACAGTAAATTTTCTTTCTCCTTTTTTTGATACCTTTAATATTTTCATTTTTACGGATCAAAAGTGATAAAATTTCTGCACATATTAAGTATAAATAAGGCGAAGACGGATCTCCCTGTCTGACCCCCCTTTCAATCTTAAACCAGGGTGAATACTGACCATTCACCGAAACACAAGTGGTTATATTGCAATAAAAGATTTTTATCCACTGTGTCATATCTGAACCAAAGTTAAACAAATGTAAACATTTCAAAAGAAAGGACCAGGAAACACTGTCAAACGCCTTTTCAAAATCAATAGATAATAGCATTCCCAGAGTATTTTCTTTTTCCACATATAACAAGGTATCATAAAGCAAACGAATGTTTTCCCCAATAAAACGTCCTTTTAGAAAACCTTTTTGACACTCATAAATAATATTTGGTAGAACATCTTTTAGCCGGTTAGCAATACACGCTGAGGCAATCTTATAGGTAGTGTTTAAAAGGGAGATAGGTCGCCAGTTTTTGATGAATCTCTTTGGTTTCCCTTCTTAGGGAATGCAGGTGATGGAACCCTGTCTCTGTGTTATAGACATTTGTCTTTTTCAAAACCCTCATTGACAGACCGTACTAAGAATATGCCAATATCAAGAAAGAAGAATTTTTAAAAACTCCACTGTAAATCCATCAGGACCTGGGCTCTTACCATTTTTCATGATTTTTAATGCTTTAGTAGCCTCTTCAAAGGTAATTAATCCTTCTATTGCTTCACTATCTTCATTGGATAAAATAGTAGCATTTGGACACTCATCCGCAATATGTTAATGTCGGTTACATCTGTAGACTTGTACAATTCTGTGTAAAATTGCCTTACTTCATTAAGTATAGTGTCTTGATCCGAGATAACACCTTTGTCGTCAGTTTCAAGAAATGGTATGGATTTATCTAAATAGTTTCGGTTTTCTAAATTACAAAAGTACTTAGTCACTTTTTCTCCTTGACCAATCCAACGCATCCGTGAGCACACAGATATTCCTTGAATTTTTATTTCCCTAATTTCTTGTAACTGTAGTTTTAAACTTTCTAAGTATGGAACGTCCTCTTGTTGTAAATTATTTTCAAGATTTTTTTTTCCAGATCAGACTCTTGTTCACCCAATACCTTTTTCCTATGTGTGGAGTAAGAAATTGTTTTACCTCTAATTTCAAGCAATAGTGTTTCAAAGAATAACTGATCATCTATTTGAAAAAATAAGTTTTCATTTGGTATACTATTTACATTGTCTATGTTATAAACAAGCACTGCATATTGTTTCTTAATCTCCGAAATAAGATTTTTTATTTCCAAAATATACTGTTTGTCTTTTAGAAGGCTATTATTAAATTTCCAAAAGGGCCTATCTCTTTTGAATTCATCTTTTTTCAAAGCTAAGGTGACAAGAGAATGATCTGATCTGTAGCCAGGGTCAATATATACATCATTAACTATAGTTAAAAATTCTTCACTAATTAAAAACTAATCTAATCGTGCCTGTTTTATTGAGTTAAATTTTCTCCATGTGTATTTTCTTTTGTTGGGATACATTTCCCTAAACACATCAAAAAGGTTATATTCTGTCATAATACTGTAAATCTTTTCCCGTGTCCTGGGACGATTCATAGTACTAGAATGATTACGAATATGTAAATCAGTATTTAGAGTGCAGTTCCAATCCCCTGTAACAATTACATGTTCATTCCCAATATTATCAATGTGGTCAAAAACACTACCCAAAAAATCTGGCCTGTCGCCACTGCTAGGGCCATACAAATTGACTAAAGTAAGTTTCTTTTTAAGAGCTTCGATATTCAACACAATATAACAACCATGCTGGTCTTTGATTACATCGTGCAGTTTGTACTCAAAATTGTTATTAAATAAGATAGCCACACCATTTTTGTTAGTTTCACAACCACTGAGCCAAGCCCTATAACCCCAGCTTGCCTGTATATAGCTCTCAGTGTCTGCCTTCAAGTGAGTCTCTTGAAGACAAAAAATGTTAGCCTCTGTCTTTCTTAGAAAGTCGAATACATCTCTTCTTTTAGTAGAATCGTTAAGCCCATTGCAATTGAATGAGGAAATTCTAAATGCTTTATTCAATGCCATTGTGCTGAACAAGGAGGCAAATAGAGTGTAAGAAAACATGATAATAGGTCCACCAAAATGAGATCATGTGAAATCTTAGAATGAGTGTCAGCCCATTGCTCAAATTCAAAATCAAAGCCAGCCAAAAGTACCACATGTACAAACTTTGCAGACACTGACGGACCATCCAAGTATGTTGCTCAACGTTGAAGTACGAAGCATGAAAAATATTGAGTAGCTTCTTTTTATGACCCATGTGAAACGCACATTGCGATGACCCAATTTCTACCTTGTCCCCGCTCCCTTTCTCCCAACCCCGTAATCCTTCTCTCTCACACACACATTCAAATAATACAAAAACAAGAATACAACAAAAAGACAAACAACACTTACTCGTTTGATTCATTCATGGGTGTACCGCCAGTACTCCAACCCACATTACTATAAGAAATCGGTTTAGAGAAATGGCAACACCTTTTTACAAGTCCCAGCATGAGTTCTCTGCATGCAGACATTTGCAGCAGCACACGTGATGTAAACACTGAACGTCACGTGATCAAACAAAAATAAGAGTCCTCCCAATATTTTGAAGCCCAAGTAGAATACAATGCAAAGTGAAATACATACTGCCAGCTATTAAGCTGGGACATGCAATCTTATGTAAAAATTAACAGAACAATCGGGAAAAAACAAACAAACAAAAAAACACGAGGACGCTCGAACAAACTAACCCTTGACCTTGAGTCAGGACATGCGCGGAAGAAAAATGTAAAATTTACGAAACATTGTGCACTGACGTACAGACAAGGAATGGTGGAACTTCAAGAATTTCCGTAAGAGTTAACCGATGGAAACTAACAACATTAACAATCCGTCAACAAGTTTACGAGTGGAAGAAATAAAATGAAAAATGAAATAAAACAATAGTAAGGCAAACAAAAAAAAAAAAAAAAGCAAAAAAAACCCCCCAAAACTAGGAATATCTAGCTACCTGAAGCAGACGAGGGATGTCGAAGCAGACGATGCACTGGACTTCCGGTTCTAACGGGGCGGTGTTTCTCTGGAATGCTGTCTGAAATCAGCGAGTGATCTCACAGGCACCACTCTCCCGTTTGTCGTCGTTGCCCAAACAGTCCCATTCTTGGTCCACGCCTGCTGACAGGCAGTGTCACTTTTCACACTACACAACAGTGAATACGTACGAGGGGTCAGATCCTCAACAACGACAGTTCCACTCCCCTTAAGATTCTTCCTGGCATACAGGACAGCATCGCAAACGCGTCGGGACACAAAACGTATCATTATGCCCCTACCCGAGTTCCCAGAACCGCCAGTGGCGTCCCCAGAACGTTGGGCACGGACACCCACACGGTGTACAGCCCCCAGGTCCTCAGGTTTCACTTTGACCTTGAGTTGACTGGAGATCAACAAAAGGACCTTCTCCTCACACTGTTGCGCCGTCTCACCTTGGTCTTCCTTCATTCCGTAGATACGTAGGTTGTTCCTACGGACGTACGCCGATAAGTCCTCCGTTCTACGGTCGGCGGTCTCGGCAAGGTGACGGGCTTGCCTCAGCTGGTCCCTCAAGGAGTCTTCCCTCTGTTTGGCGTCCCCCACCTCCTTCTTCAGCCTGTCGTTCTCGTTCTGCAGCAGCAGAATGGAGGCCCTCAGTTCTTCCACCACTGTGGACAGTTTCGCGAGAGCTGAGCCGTTTGCGCACAATTTCTTCACAAGGTCTTCATTAGTAATGGCACCCTGATGAAGATTCTCGAACTTTGTTCAGGGGAGAAAACCGCGTTGAGCTCCACGGATGTTGACAGAGGTAAGTTGTCTCCCTTGTCAGTCATGTCTTGGTTTGCCGATTCGGAAACGTAAACAAACTTTGATAGCTTCTCTTTCACCGATGTTGGCGTGCTTGTCACAACTTTTTGTTTCTTTGGCGTATTATTTGAATTATTTAAGTCACTTGACTTTCCCACTGATGCACCAGAAGAGTTTGATCCCGAGTTG
>CM065748.1:18801608-18804108 GCA_033310375.1 Conus canariensis
GGTGTTCGTCAAGGTGGAAATCTTTCACCTTTGCTATTTTCTTTGTATTTGAATGATCTTGAACTATATCTTATCTTACAGATCGTAATTGTGCTTTCTTGAATATTGATTTAAATCTCCCTGACTCAGATTTATTAAGTTACATTAGTTTACTTTTACTTTTATACGCTGATGATGTTGTTATTGCAGATTCTTTTTGTGGTTTACAGCATGCTCTTGATGCATTAAGCGAGTATTGTAGCGCATGGAAGCTTAATGTTAATGTAGCAAAAACAAAGGGTGTAGTCTTTAATGGACGCAATAATCCTAGAAAAAAAACCCAACTAAAGTTCAAAAACCAGTCCATAGAAATAGTACACACTTTCAAATATTTAGGTTTAATCTTTAGCAGAACAGGAAATTTTTATTAATGTAAGAAGTATTTGTATGACCAAGCGCAATGTGCAATGTTTTCTTTACTAAAGATGGCAAGATTTCAAAATTTGCCTATAAACATTGTACTGGACGTATACCAATCAATGGTTCTGCCTGTACTTTTATATGGCTGTGAAATTTGGGGATATGGTGATTTAAAGCTAATGGAAAGTTTTCAGTTTAAATTTTGTAAGCATCTTTTTCATTTAAATCGTTCTACTAAAACAGAACTAATATATGGAGAACTAGGAATGTATCCTGTTTCAGTTCCAGTATATGCACGAATGATAAAATTCTGGTCATCCTTACTTTCACCACAAACAAACAAATATTCATCCAGATTGTATCAAGTATTATATGATTTATACATAAATCAGGGTTTTACATCTAGGTGGTTGATGTGTATACGGAATATCCTTATCTAAACAGGATTCGACTTTGTGTGGGAGACACAAAAGTTTTCGTCTATTCACAGTATCTGTAGAAATGTTCGTAATTCATTAGAAGATGTTTACATATGTGCATGGAAGATGCTTTAGAATCTAGTAATAAGTGTTTATCTTATAGGAATTTTAAAGCAGAATTTTGCCGTGAAAAAATATATTGAAATGTTGCCTGATGTTTATATATACCCACTAATTCGGTTCCGCTGTGGTAATCATAAACTCATGATCGAAACTGGCAGACGATTTGGAATACCTCATGATGAACGATTCTGTCGGGACTGCGACCAGAATGACCTTGGCGACGAATTCCATTTTGTAATGAAATGCACCAAATATGATGATATTAGAAATAAGTTTATACCAAAACAATTCACATGTATAAAGTCCGTATTTAACTATTGTCGTTTGCTCTGTGTGTAATAAAAAAAAAAGTGTTGCTAAACTTAGCGAAGTTTTTAAAACAGTAAAGTTATGTAACATTATATCCAGTGTGTTAATTATCGGGAAAATTTTTGGATGTTGATGCGTTTCATTTACATTTGTTTATTTTGTTTTAAGTCCTCCATGCCCCAAAAGAGGTCACAGGGTTAAATCTTTGAATCTTTGTGTGTGTGTGTGTGTGTGTGTGTGTGTGTGTGTGTGTGTGTGTGTGTGTGGTGTGCTAGTAGTGGAAGTAATGTAATAATTATTCATTTTTACCAACAATTATCACTATTTTTTATCATTATTGACACGAGACTATGACCATACCTTCCGTAGTGGCGCGAGACGTAGACCTTCCGGAAGCATTTCCCGGTGCGTTCTCATCACGAACCATGGTGTAGTCATCATCATCCAATGCGTACCCCTCTGGCTCGGGGCTTGGCTCGGAGCCTTCAAAACAGTGAGAGAGAGAGAGAGAGAGAGAGAGAGAGAGAGAGAGAGAGAGAGAGAATCGGGTCAATATCACTATCATTGGGGGCCAGAATAGCTCAGTTGGTAGAGCGCCGGACTCGTGATCCTGGGGTTGCGGGTTCGAATTTCAATACAAGGGGGATTTTTCCCTCGGAGTTAACATAGGTTCTGACTCCATTCCCCATACAGTCCTTCGAATGAGACTATAAACCGAGGTTCCGTGTGTGAACGCACGCACAACATCTTGCACACACGTAAAATCCCATCACCAGCTTCGGCTAACTAACGTCTATAACGGCCCCTAACGGTTTTCTTCTTTACGGAATATCTCAGAAAGTACTTGGCTGATCTTTCTGAAAATTTGTAGATATGTTCATTATGGGTCACGGATGATGCCCGATGTTTTAGTTTACCGTTATAGCCGTTAGTAATGGCTATAACGGCCCATAACGGTTCTTCTTTTTTATGGAATATCTTAGAAAGGTTGCGGCCGATATTTCTGAAAATTTGTAGGTATATTCATTATGGGTCACGGATGATGCCCGATGTTTTAGTTTACCGTTATAGCCGTTACTAACGGCCCATAATGCTTTTTCCTCTTCCACTTTCTCCTCCTCCTCCTCCACTTTTTCCTCTTCCACTTTCTCCTCTCCTCCTCCTCCTCCTCCTCTCCTCTCCTCTTCCTCCTCCTCCTTCCCTCCTCCACTTCTCCTCCTCCTCCACTTCTCCTCCTCCTCCACTTTCTC
>CM065748.1:18809108-18916608 GCA_033310375.1 Conus canariensis
TCATGGCTCTATGTGGGGGCATTCTACAGACAGGTTCATGGCTTGAATTTCCAGCAGATGGAAGGGCGACAGATTTGTAGGCAGGTGGCAAGATAGCATGACACAGGTCAAGTGTCTTCCAATGTTTACGTGTGTAGCACGCACTGTAACGAGGATTCTGTATCGGCCGTGCACAGCTGTTTTCTCACGTTCACGTGCACCCTACCCGTCACGCCACCTCTCGTTCATGTATGAACACACTCCACCACCTCGGGTTTGTGTGTGTGTGTGCGTGCGTGCGTGCGTGCGTGCGTGCGTGCATGCGTGCGTGCGTGTGTGTTGTTGTGTGTGTGTGTGTGTGTGTGTGTGTGTGTGTTCGTGTGTGTGTGTGTGTGTGTGTGTGTGTGTTCGTGTGTGTGTGTGTGTGTGTGTGTTGTTCTTTCTTTCTTTCTCTTTCTTTTTCTCTCTACCTTTTTTTCAATCAATCCAATACCTGTCTGAAAGGAAATCTGAAATGAGGCATCAATCCAATACCTGTCTGAAAGGAAATCTGAAATGAGACATCAGTCCAATACCTGTCTGAAAGGAAATCTTAAATAAGGCTTGGAACAGTAAACGGTCAACAGTAAACAAGTAGGATAACTCTTGTTCCCATGTTGAAATACATACACGCCCATCACTCCTAACCGAATGCTGTCTGCGACATTTCTGCTGGGCGATTCGGTGTCGTAGGCAGCATTCGTTTGGAGTTTGGAGTGATGGACGTGTGTTTATTTCACCATGGGATCAAGTGTTAATCTACCTGGTTCTTGTTTACCAATACCTGTCTGTCCCTGTCCGTCATCACGGCATACCCAAAACCATCTATTGCCAACACGTCATCCGGAATATTGTCATAAACCCATGTTTCTGTCATGTACAGGACACAAACGTCTCTAACAATTCTCTCATAAAACCATGTTTCTGTAATACACAGGACACAAACGTCTCTACAAATTCTCTCATAAAACGCCTATTTTGCTGCTGTCGCATCCAGTGTCGTATTTCTAGCACTTGTATCTCAACCAGATCACACATTTGCTAAAAAAAAAACAAAAAAAAAAAACATGGAGGGAAAGGGGGTGGGGGGGGGGTGGGGGTGGGGGGGGGGGGGCCTGTTTTTGTGACGTCTCTTGTCTACTTCTCACTTTTCCTCTACAACCTCTTCGTTTTCGGCGTTGGACAATCTCGTGACAAACGCTCTCATTTTTTATCTTCTTCTTTTCAGCAGGAAATTCGTTGAAATAAATTGTTCAGTAAAACGTCAGTGACAATCTTTAACAGAAAAAAAAACAACAACAAATAAGAACAAAATAATAATAATAATAATAATAATAATAATGATAATAATAATAAATAAATAAACAAACAAATAAATAGATTTTTAAAAGAAAGGGAGAGCATTTCATATTTCAAGTGCCTGTGCCTTGCTCGCCGCCATTAGCGAAAGAGTCACAGGTATCACAGACAAACTGAACACAACAAAGGGAACGAGGTGTTACCCGCAAGGCCGCCCAAACCCCCTGATCATTGAAGGGCAACGTTTCCTTATCGATCATTTTCTTCCTTGATCAGATAGACACGGGTTGGACTTCCGTGGTTGGCTAGGCTATTAACAGCAGGACTTGAACTGACTGAGAGAGAGAGAGAGAGAGAGAGAGAGAGAGAGAGAGAGAGAGAGAAAACTCTGTGTGTGTGTGTGTGTGTGTGTGTGTGTAAGAGAGAGCGGCAGAGACAGAGACAAAGAGAGCAAACAGTATCATACACCATGCTTCACAAACCCCTGTTTGAGTTTTTATGTATGTATATTTAGTTATAGGTCTGTCTGTCGGTCGGTCGGTCTGTCTGCCTGTCTGTCTGCTTGTTTACTTCCTTGTGAGTCTGGTTATTTATCGTTCTTGTTCTGATCTGCGTGTGCACGCGAAATGTATGTGTGTGTGTGTGTGTGTGTGTGCGCGCGCGCGCGCGCGCCCATATATGTGTGTGTGTGTGTGTGTGTGTGCGCGCGCGCGCGTGCTTAATATTGTATTCATGAACATTTTGTGCATACGCGCGCGCGCGTTCCTGCGTTGAAATGCATGTATGTAATCCGTACTCACACTGAGCGTTGATCGCAAGCACCAAGGCAGAGCTGACCACTATAGCCAGGAGGCAGACGTCAGTTCTGGACAACATGGCGTCGTCTTCTTCACACTACCACCAAGACAGGCTGGAAATGCAGTGGTAAAAACATACATCGGGACGGACAGACAAACAGACAGACAGGCTTACATATAGATCTTTTTTTTTTTTCCTCCAGTGAGTGTTCTGTATGATTATTGTTCGTGCAAAATGGAGACCAGGAGATCCAGCGATCGACAACTGTTTTGGTTTCTATCGAGTTCACCAGGCTTGCTACTGAACCGTGGTGGTAGGCCACACACACAGACACACTATGGGCCCATATATGCTGGTATCCAGAAACATCAATTCTGTGTGACCACACGTATATCCAATACATGGGAGTCAAGGATCATCAAAGTATGGAACTGGCTGGCATATTACTCGTAAGAGTCGAACAGCTTATGGTGTGTATATGGATTGGAGAAGGGGAGAAGAGGGAGGAAGAGAGTGGGAGGGCTGTAAAAAGCATTGCTCTACATGCAAATTAGACTCCGAACCATACTGATATGGTATATGCCCAGAATAAGATTTTAACATTTCAAAAATTCGCAAATTGGGGGAAAAAACTGTTAGGGGGGAGGGAGGCAGTGAGGGGGTAGGGCGGTGGAATAGTTAAAATATCTTCCAAGTGGATGAGATTTAATAAGATAAACAGCCAACATTGCCAGATTCCAACCATTCTCATAACTGGGATTGAAAACACTAAGTACAGTCAGCGAAAGGTTAAAGGATTTCATCTTATCATGAAGAGGCTGAAAGTGAGTTCTTGTACTAGTGCACAGTCAAATAAACAATGAGGGATATCGAGAGTCTGACCACATGCACAAGCAGGTGCCGGTTTTAAATACCTCCCTAACCAACCATTAACCCGCAGCCTATGTACAAGGTTACGATTTGGGATTGGCTCTGGGGATTACAACATTTTCTCGTTGGTTTAGTCATATCCCATCTGAGCTTCCGAGCTGAATCTTCGAAGTATTGTTTCTGTCTTATGTTCCAGATTGAACTTGTGAGAATGTGAATAGCTTCAGATGAAGAAAGAAGGATATCACAATTTAAAACATCAGATTTATTAAGCAAACATCAAAATACGTTCCAGTTGAAATACATAATTCCCTCGTATTTCTTCTTTGTTGTTGTTGTTGTTGTTGTTGTTGTTGTTGTTGTTTGTTTGTTCCAAATCGAATAGATCCTCCTACATATGTTAGAAAAGTCTTCAACAAACAAATAAAACCACCCAGAGAAAGGGGAAATTTTAATGTTTTGACATACTTAAACGGTAGACCACCCTACCTCCCTCTGTTTACCTCAGACATAGGTTGCAGCTATCATCATCTTCCCTTTTCCTACACTCTCTGAGTCTCTCCATTTGCTACATCAATCGACTTACTCCCCCCTCCCCCTGCCCTAGTAATGATGTGTGTAGGGGTGTTGGTGGATATGGCGGTTGCTGGGGGTGGAGGTGGGGGTAACCAATGAATAAGGCTGATATTACAAATGGAACACACACACACACACACACACACACACACACACACACACACACACACACACACACACACACTCACACTCACACATACACACACACATAATAAATAGAATGCTGGCTCCTTTATCGTTGGTCGTGAAAGGGGGGGGGGGGGAGAGAGAGAGAGAGAGAGATTGTGTATAGGTGTGAATATGTTGCCCTCCCCTCCCCCAGTTAGTACGTAAACCATCCCCTTCTTCCCTCCACCCTCATAGCATCTACACCTTAAAGTAACATGTACAACCCACCACTTCTATCTCAGCCCATAATATCCTCCCACCACACACACACATACTACCTTATCTCCCACTATCACCTCACACAACTTATAGCTACTTATTATGCATTTATTATCATTATTTTTTTTTATTATTATTATTATTTACTGATTTTTTAATTTATATTATTTTAATGTTTCATTTATTTATTTATTTGATTATTATAAAAATGTATTTTCTAAATATATTTCTGTATCATGCTTTCATTACCTTAACCTTCACTATCGTTGTTAGCAGCATCATTCAGTAATACTATTGCTAGTATTGATACTACCACTGGCATTGACATCACCATCGCCTTCGCCTCTGGACTGTTGCCACGGCAACCCTGCTGTTTAAGAATCTCTCATACACTCTCCTTTCTCCCATACCCATACTTATTGACACCAGATTGGTAGTAATCCTGTCCCTTTTTTTTTTTTTTCTCAGTATTTTGAACATTATTAGTATTCCCTATCAGTAATATTATTATCTTCATTACGACTTTGACTCGCTTCACTATTTCCCTTCCAACAGCCTCGTTCTCATTCAACGCCTTCTGTCCTTGCGCTAACCCTACCAAGTGATCTGAAGCGATCAAAGCTAAGTGAATTTTCATTGTTTTATTCGTTAATGTCTCACCTGATGAAGACCTAAGAGGTCGAAACTAGTTGTGTTTCGTCTTGTGACTCGTTTGTCCACGTTCTCTGGGCGGTTCGCTAACATTTATTTAAGATTTGTTTAGATTTCCGCCTGCAGTCCTCTCGCTTTGCAACCAGATGGAATAGTTTCATTCCGAGTTCTGTTCCGACGCCTGAAGCGACGTGTTTTGCGTTTAGATGGGGTACTCCTTTGCTGAGCGTTGTTTTTGCCAGCTTCCTTTAAAAGAACTTGCAGCTTTTTCTTTTTTCTCTTGCGGACTGCACGAGGGAGCTTGCACTCTGGACGATCTGATATCTAATATATAAATGGCAAATTCTGTGTGTGTGTGTGTGTGTGTGTTGTGTGTTGTGTGGTCTGTGTACGCTATAGACTCAAAAACGGCTCAACCGATTGTCATGAAATTTGGCAGGTACGTCTGTTGTGACCCGAGGATGGTTTTGGGCTAATCTCTAAAAGAATAAAACCGTTAAAAACCGTTAAAAAGCTGTTATAACGGTTTCAAAGACATCCTTTTTCCTCTGCTTTTCTTCAAATAGCCGTTGTGACATTGCACAGGTACAGGATTACTTCTCTAAAATTAGAACCGTTATTTGGCAGTTAAAAAACGTTATTTATAAGTCAAAAACCGTTAAAAACACCAAACCCTATAAAAGAAACTGTTTAAAACCCGATCTTCTTGAAATTTAGCAGGTACGTCTGTTGTGACCCGAGGATGGTTTTGGGCTAATCTCGAAAAAAATAAAACCGTTAAAAACCGTTAAAAAACTGTTATAACGGTTTCAAAGACATCTTTTTCCTCTGCTTTTCATCAAATGGCCGTTGTGACATTGCACAGGTACGGGGCTACTTCTCGAAAATTAGAACCGTTATTTGGCAGTTAAGAAACGTTATTTATAACAGTTAAAAACCGTTAAAAACACCAAACCCTATAAAAACTGTTTAAAACCCGATCTTCTGAGGTTGGCGGCCACGAGAGTCCTCGGATCGCCACCAAACTTGACATAAGCCTACAGGAACATCCCGCAGGTAACATAGGGTCATTAGATAGTCATTATGACCATTAAATTTGACCGTTAAAAACCGTTATTTTCAAAATTTAGGCTGTTCTTGATGAAATTCGGTATACATGTGCAGTTTTAAATGCCGAAAAATGATATACAACTTTTACGAACCGAAATTTAAAATTGACCGTTAAAAAACGTTATTTTATACATTTAGAGTATTCTTGAAGAAATTCGATATACATGTGCAGTTTTGAACGCTAAACAATGATATACAATTTTCAAGATCCGAAACTTAACATTGACCGTTAAAAACCGTTATTTTATGAATTTCTAAATTTTCACCCTTCTTGATAACATTCCGTATGCACGTACAGTTTTAAGCGCTGAACAATGTTATGCAAATTTTACGAACCAAAACTTAACATTGACCGTTAAAAACCGTTATTTTCTAAATTTACACCGTTATTGATAAAATTCGGTATGCGTATGTCCAGTAACGGTAAGTAATTTTGCAACATGGATGGGACAGGGTAGGGGGATGAAAAGGGAGGAATGAGAGGGGCCAGAAAAATGATTGTACAGTGCAAAGCCTGATACACTATTTTTACATTAGACACAGACCTGTTGAAATAAACTACTTCTGCACAAAGTCTGTTGCTACAAAATTAAGGGTAATCAGTAGAATGGAAATGGGAACAGTGAGTGCAGGCGGAAAACCGAGCGAGAAAAGCATCTCGACGTGCTAGGGGAAAGGGCCAGAGGCAGGCGGAAAGCAATAGAATGTATAAAGAGAGAGAGAGAGAGAGGAGAGAGAGAGAGAGAGAGAGAGAGAGAGAGAACAAAGACATCTTTTTCCTCTGCTTTTCTTCAAATAGCCGTTGTGACATTGCACAGGTACAGGACTACTTCTCTAAAATTAGAACCGTTATTTGGCAGTTAAAAAACGTTATTTATAACAGTTAAAAACCGTTAAAAACACCAAACCCTATAAAAGAAACTGTTTAAAACCCGATCTTCTTGAAATTTAGCAGGTACGTCTGTTGTGACCCGAGGATGGTTTTGGGCTAATCTCGAAAAAAATAAAACCGTTAAAAACCGTTAAAAAACTGTTATAACGGTTTCAAAGACATCTTTTTCCTCTGCTTTTCATCAAATGGCCGTTGTGACATTGCACAGGTACAGGGCTACTTCTCGAAAATTAGAACCGTTTATTTGGCAGTTAAGAAACGTTACTTATAACACTTAAAAACCGTTAAAAACACCAAACCCTATAAAAACTGTTTAAAACCCGATCTTCTGAGGTTGGCGGCCACGAGAGTCATCGGATCGCCACCACACTTGACATAAGCCTACAGGAACATCCAGCGAGTAACATGGGGTCATTAGATAGTCATTATGACCATTAAATTTGACCGTTAAAAACCGTTATTTTCAAAATTTAGGCTGTTCTTGATGAAATTCGGTATACATGTGCAGTTTTAAATGCCGAAAAATGATATACAACTTTTACGAACCGAAATTTAAAATTGACCGTTAGAAAACTTTTTTTTTTTTATAAATTTAGAGTATTCTTGAAGAAATTCGATATACATGTGCAGTTTTTGAACGCTAAACAATGATATACAATTTTCAAGATCCGAAACTTAACATTGACCGTTAAAAACCGTTATTTTCTGAATTTCGAAATTTTCACCTTTCTTGATAATATTCCGTATGCACGTACAGTTTTCAGCGCTGAACAATGTTATGCAAATTTTATTGACCGTTAAAAGCCGTTATTTTCTAAATTTACACCGCTATTGATAAAATTCGGTATGCGTATGTCCAGTAACGGTAAGTAATTTTACAACATGGATGGGACAGGGTAGGGGGATGAAAAGGGAGGAATGAGAGGGGCCAGAAAAATGATTGTACAGTGCAAAGCCTGATACACTATTTTTACATTAGACACAGACCCGTTGAAATAAACTACTTCTGCACAAAGTCTATTCCTACAAAATTAAGAGCAATCAGAAGAATGGGAATGGGAACAGTGAGTGCAGCGGAAAATCGAGCGAGAAAAGCATCTCGACGTGCTAGGGAAGATCCAGAGGAAAGGGGCCAGAGGCAGGCGGAAAGCAATAGAATGTATAAAGAGAGAGAGAGAGAGAGAGAGAGAGAGAGAGAGAGAGAGAGAGAGAGAGAGAATGTGTATTTGTGTGGGGGGAGGGGGTGGGAAGATGTTGGGGGGGGGGGGGTGGGGGGGATTGATTGTAAATCAAAACAATTTATACATGTTTGCCGTCACGTGAGTATCGCAAAGAATGTTCATATCCCGGTCAACGCCGGGTGCCCCTGCTAGTAATATATAAATGGCAAATTCTCTGTGTGTGTGTGTGTGTGTGTGTGTGTGTGTGTGTGTGTGTGTACGCTATAGACTCAAAAACGGCTCAACCGATTGTCATGAAATTTGGCAGGTACGTCTGTTGTGACCCGAGGATGGTTTGGGGCTAATCTCTAAAAAAATAAAACCGTTAAAAACCGTTAAAAAAAACTGTTATAACGGTTTCAAAGACATCTTTTTCCTCTGCTTTTCTTCAAATAGCCGTTGTGACATTGCACAGGTACAGGACTACTTCTCTAAAATTAGAACCGTTATTTGGCAATTAAAAAACGTTATTTATAACAGTTAAAAACCGTTAAAAACACCAAACCTATAAAAGAAACTGTTTAAAACCCGATCTTCTTGAAATTTAGCAGGTATGTCTGTTGTGACCCGAGGATGGTTTTTGGGCTAATCTTTAAAGAAATAAAACCGTTAAAAACCGTTAAAAAACTGTTATAACGGTTTCAAAGACATCTTTTTCCTCTGCTTTTCATCAAATGGCCGTTGTGACATTGCACAGGTACATCGAACCTAGAGGGACATCTCCCGAGTAACATAGGGTCATTGGACAGTTTCTACGACAGCTATTTATGACCGTTAAAAACCGTTAACAACACGTACCCCCTAAAAACGATCAAAAATACAATCTTTTCTGATGTTGGCGGCAAAGGGAGTCCTCGGATCGCCACCAAACTTGGCCTGAGTCTAGAAGGACATACTGTGAATAACAATGGGTCATTCGATAGTTTTTATGACCGTTATTTATCACTGTTAAAAAGCGTTATTTTCTAAATTTAGACCTTTCTTGATGAAATTTGGTATACAGGTGTAGTTTTAAATGCTGAACAATGATATACAACTTACACGAACCGAAACTTAAAATTGACCGTTAAAAACCGTTATTATATAAATTTAGACCGTTCTTGATGAAATTCGGTATACAGATGCAGTTTTACACGCTGAACAATGATATACAACTTACACGAACGGAAACTTAAAAATTGACCGTTAAAAACCGTTATTATATAAATTTAGAGCGTTCCTGATGAAATTCGGTATACAGATGCAGTTTTACACGCTGAACAATGATATACAACTTACACGAACGGAAACTTAAAATTGAGCGTTAAAAACCGTTAAGATCCGTTATTTCTAAATTTAGACCTTTCTTGATGAAATTTGGTATACACGTGCAGTTTATACACGCTGATCAATGATAGACAACTAATATGAACAGAAACTTAAAATTGACCGTTAAAAACCGTTAATTTCTAAATTTAGAGATGGTATCACCGTTAAAAAGCGTTATTTTCTAAATTTAGACCTTTCTTTGATGAAATTGGTATACAGGTGTAGTTTTAAATGCTGAACAATGATATACAACTTACACGAACCGAAACTTAAAATTGACCGTTAAAAACCGTTATTATATAAATTTAGACCGTTCTTGATGAAATTCGGTATACAGATGCAGTTTTACACGCTGAACAATGATATACAACTTACACGAACGGAAACTTAAAAATTGACCGTTAAAAACCGTTATTATATAAATTTAGAGCGTTCCTGATGAAATTCGGTATACAGATGCAGTTTTACACGCTGAACAATGATATACAACTTACACGAACGGAAACTTAAAATTGAGCGTTAAAAACCGTTAAGATCCGTTATTTTCTAAATTTAGACCTTTCTTGATGAAATTTGGTATACACGTGCAGTTTTACACGCTGATCAACGATAGACAACTAATATGAACAGAAACTTAAAATTGACCGTTAAAAACCGTTAATTTCTAAATTTAGAGATGGTATCACCGTTAAAAAGCGTTATTTTCTAAATTTAGACCTTTCTTTGATGAAATTTGGTATACAGGTGTAGTTTTCAATGCTGAACAATGATATACAACTTACACGAACCGAAACTTAAAATTGACCGTTAAAAAATCGTAGCTGACTTCCTGGAGAGGAAACTCTGTACAGATCTGTTGACACGGCCAAGAATGATGATGAGGCAGTCCTTTATCCACAAGAACTCCTGAACTCCATTGAGATTTCTGGACTTCCACCACATGAACTGTTGCTGAAAATCTGGAGTCCCTATTATCATTCTCCGCTCACTGGACCAGCCAAAGGTGATCAATGGCACCCGATGTGTCTTCACCAGACTGCACAGGAACGTTGTAGAAGCGAAAATATCATGTGGCCCCCACAAAGGTTAACCGGTGCTGCTCCCCAGAATTCCTCTGGAACCCATGGACTCACCCCTGCCATTCCAGTTCTGATGGCTTCAGTTTCCCATGAAACCAGCTTTCGCTCTGACAATCATCAAGAGCCAGGGTCCGACATTTTCATCCCTTGGGGCAGACCTGACCGTTCCGTGTTTTACACATGGAATGTTCTACGTTGCAGCATCACGAACTGGAAACGCAGAAACACTGACTATACTTGCGCCAACAGGGAGACCAGAAATGTTGTCTACCCAGAGGCCCTCCAATAGACATGATACATCGTGAAAATGCAATCTTTTCACAGAGTTGTCATGTTTGAGTTGGATTTAACGTCCGTGCCCAAATCAAGGATATGCACATGGCTGGTCCGTCACATTAGCCTGACACCTGTGGGGCCAGGGTGGACATCGGGGTGAACTACGGTCATTTTAGCTGGAAACATTCCACGTTAAAACTTTCCAAGACCAAGCCGGGATTCGAAACCACGACCTTTGGATCATGAGTCCAGCGCCTTATCCACTAGGTTATGGTGGCCCCTACAGAGTTGTCATTTTGGAGCACTTCAATCAAGGAATTGAGAATGCATCAGTAAGTTCACAAAGTACAGGCATCCCTCTATGGACTGTGTATCGTATTACGAAAAAAATTCGTGAGGGAAAACAGATTGAGAGGCAAGAAGGGAGTGGGCGTCCGAAGAAATTGGGTGAAGTAGATAGGAGGAGGCTGGGGCAATTGGTTCAGCATGGAAAAAACGAAACAAACCCAAGCTGAATTTTATTGTATTGTCTTTTAAGTGGTGAGAGAGAGCGGGGTGGCCAGAAAATTATTGTCCAGATATACCCGAGCGAAGCCGGGTACACCGGCTAGTATCTAATATATAAATGGCAAATTCTGTGTGTGTGTGTGTGTGTGTGTGTGTCTGTGTACGCTATAGACTCAAAAACGGCTCAACCGATTGTCATGAAATTTGGCAGGTATGTCTGTTGTGACCCGAGGATGGTTTTTGGGCTAATCTCTAAAAAAATAAAATCGTTAAAAACCGTTAAAAAACTGTTATAACGGTTTTCAAAGACATCCTTTTTCCTCTGCTTTTCATCAAATAGCTGTTGTGACATTGCACAGGTACAGGACTACTTCTCTAAAATTAAAACCGTTATTTGGCAGTTAAAAAACGTTATTTATAACAGTTAAAAACCGTTAAAAACACCAAACCCTATCAAAGAAACTGTTTTAAAACCTGATCTTCTTGAAATTTAGCAGGTATGTCTGTTGTGACCCGAGGATGGTTTTGGGCTAATCTTTAAAGAAATAAAACCGTTAAAAAACCGTTAAAAAACTGTTATAACGGTTTCAAAGACATCTTTTTCCTCTGCTTTTCATCAAATGGCCGTTGTGACATTGCACAGGTACATCGAACCTAGAGGGACATCTCCCGAGTAACATAGGGTCATTGGATAGTTTCTACGACAGTTATTTATGACCGTTAAAAACCGTTAACAACACGTACCCCCCTAAAAACGATCAAAAATACAATCTTTTCTGATGTTGGCGGCAAAGGGAGTCCTCGGATCGCCACCAAACTTGGCCTGAGTCTAGAAGGACATACTGTGAATAACATTGGGTCATTCGATAGTTTTTATGACCGTTATTTATCACCGTTAAAAAGCGTTATTTTCTAAATTTAGACCTTTCTTGATGAAATTTGGTATACAGGTGTAGTTTTAAATGCTGAACAATGATATACAACTTACACGAACCGAAACTTAAAATTGACCATTAAAAACCGTTATTATATAAATTTAGACCGTTCTTGATGAAATTCGGTATACAGATGCAGTTTTACACGCTGAACAATGATATACAACTTACACGAACGGAAACTTAAAAATTGACCGTTAAAAACCGTTATTATATAAATTTAGAGCGTTCCTGATGAAATTCGGTATACAGATGCAGTTTTACACGCTGAACAATGATATACAACTTACACGAACGGAAACTTAAAATTGAGCGTTAAAAACCGTTAAGATCCGTTATTTTCTAAATTTAGACCTTTCTTGATGAAATTTGGTATACATGTGCAGTTTTACACGCTGATCAATGATAGACGACTAATATGAACAGAAACTTAAAATTGACCGTTAAAAACCGTTAATTTCTAAATTTAGAGATGGTATCACCGTTAAAAAGCGTTATTTTCTAAATTTAGACCTTTCTTTGATGAAATTTGGTATACAGGTGTAGTTTTCAATGCTGAACAATGATATACAACTTACACGAACCGAAACTTAAAATTGACCGTTAAAAAATCGTAGCTGACTTCCCTGGAGAGGAAACTCTGTACAGATCTGTTGACACGGCCAAGAATGATGATGAGGCAGTCCTTTATCCACAAGAACTCCTGAACTCCATTGAGATTTCTGGACTTCCACCACATGAACTGTTGCTGAAATCTGGAGTCCCTATTATCATTCTCCGCTCACTGGACCAGCCAAAGGTGATCAATGGCACCCGATGTGTCTTCACCAGACTGCACAGGAACGTTGTAGAAGCGAAAATATCATGTGGCCCCCACAAAGGTTAACCGGTGCTGCTCCCCAGAATTCCTCTGGAACCCATGGACTCACCCTGCCATTCCAGTTCTGATGGCTTCAGTTTCCCATGAAACCAGCTTTCGCTCTGACAATCATCAAGAGCCAGGGTCCGACATTTTCATCCCTTGGGGCAGACCTGACCGTTCCGTGTTTTACACATGGAATGTTCTACGTTGCAGCATCACGAACTGGAAACGCAGAAACACTGACTATACTTGCGCCAAACAGGGAGACCAGAAATGTTGTCTACCCAGAGGCCCTCCAATAGACATGATACATCGTGAAAATGCAATCTTTTCACAGAGTTGTCATGTTTGAGTTGGATTTAACGTCCGTGCCCAAATCAAGGATATGCACATGGCTGGTCCGTCACATTAGCCTGACACCTGTGGGGCCAGGGTGGACATCGGGGTGAACTACGGTCATTTTAGCTGGAAACATTCCACGTTAAACTTTCCAAGACCAAGCCGGGATTCGAAACCACGACCTTTGGATCATGAGTCCAGCGCCTTATCCACTAGGTTATGGTGGCCCCTACAGAGTTGTCATTTTGGAGCACTTCAATCAAGGAATTGAGAATGCATCAGTAAGTTCACAAAGTACAGGCATCCCTCTATGGACTGTGTATCGTATTACGAAAAAAATTCGTGAGGGAAAACAGATTGAGAGGCAAGAAGGGAGTGGGCGTCCGAAGAAATTGGGTGAAGTAGATAGGAGGAGGCTGGGGCAATTGGTTCAGCATGGGAAAAAACGAAACAAACCCAAGCTGAATTTTATTGTATTGTCTTTTAAGTGGTGAGAGAGAGCGGGGTGGCCAGAAAATTATTGTCCAGATATACCCGAGCGAAGCCGGGTACACCGGCTAGTATCTAATATATAAATGGCAAATTCTGTGTGTGTGTGTGTGTGTGTGTGTGTCTGTGTACGCTATAGACTCAAAAACGGCTCAACCGATTGTCATGAAATTTGGCAGGTATGTCTGTTGTGACCCGAGGATGGTTTTTGGGCTAATCTCTAAAAAAATAAAATCGTTAAAAACCGTTAAAAAACTGTTATAACGGTTTCAAAGACATCCTTTTTCCTCTGCTTTTCATCAAATAGCTGTTGTGACATTGCACAGGTACAGGACTACTTCTCTAAAATTAAAACCGTTATTTGGCAGTTAAAAAACGTTATTTATAACAGTTAAAAACCGTTAAAAACACCAAACCCTATCAAAGAAACTGTTTAAAACCTGATCTTCTTGAAATTTAGCAGGTATGTCTGTTGTGACCCGAGGATGGTTTTGGGCTAATCTTTAAAGAAATAAAACCGTTAAAAACCGTTAAAAAACTGTTATAACGGTTTCAAAGACATCTTTTTCCTCTGCTTTTCATCAAATGGCCGTTGTGACATTGCACAGGTACATCGAACCTAGAGGGACATCTCCCGAGTAACATAGGGTCATTGGATAGTTTCTACGACAGTTATTTATGACCGTTAAAAACCGTTAACAACACGTACCCCCTAAAAACGATCAAAAATACAATCTTTTCTGATGTTGGCGGCAAAGGGAGTCCTCGGATCGCCACCAAACTTGGCCTGAGTCTAGAAGGACATACTGTGAATAACATTGGGTCATTCGATAGTTTTTATGACCGTTATTTATCACCGTTAAAAAGCGTTATTTTCTAAATTTAGACCTTTCTTGATGAAATTTGGTATACAGGTGTAGTTTTAAATGCTGAACAATGATATACAACTTACACGAACCGAAACTTAAAATTGACCATTAAAAACCGTTATTATATAAATTTAGACCGTTCTTGATGAAATTCGGTATACAGATGCAGTTTTACACGCTGAACAATGATATACAACTTACACGAACGGAAACTTAAAAATTGACCGTTAAAAACCGTTATTATATAAATTTAGAGCGTTCCTGATGAAATTCGGTATACAGATGCAGTTTTACACGCTGAACAATGATATACAACTTACACGAACGGAAACTTAAAATTGAGCGTTAAAAACCGTTAAGATCCGTTATTTTCTAAATTTAGACCTTTCTTGATGAAATTTGGTATACATGTGCAGTTTTACACGCTGATCAATGATAGACGACTAATATGAACAGAAACTTAAAATTGACCGTTAAAAACCGTTAATTTCTAAATTTAGAGATGGTATCACCGTTAAAAAGCGTTATTTTCTAAATTTAGACCTTTCTTTGATGAAATTTGGTATACAGGTGTAGTTTTCAATGCTGAACAATGATATACAACTTACACGAACCGAAACTTAAAATTGACCGTTAAAAAATCGTAGCTGACTTCCCTGGAGAGGAAACTCTGTACAGATCTGTTGACACGGCCAAGAATGATGATGAGGCAGTCCTTTATCCACAAGAACTCCTGAACTCCATTGAGATTTCTGGACTTCCACCACATGAACTGTTGCTGAAATCTGGAGTCCCTATTATCATTCTCCCTCACTGGACCAGCCAAAGGTGATCAATGGCACCCGATGTGTCTTCACCAGACTGCACAGGAACGTTGTAGAAGCGAAAATATCATGTGGCCCCCACAAAGGTTAACCGGTGCTGCTCCCCAGAATTCCTCTGGAACCCATGGACTCACCCCTGCCATTCCAGTTCTGATGGCTTTAGTTTCCCATGAAACCAGCTTTCGCTCTGACAATCATCAAGAGCCAGGGTCCGACATTTTCATCCCTTGGGGCAGACCTGACCGTTCCGTGTTTTACACATGGAATGTTCTACGTTGCAGCATCACGAACTGGAAACGCAGAAACACTGACTATACTTGCGCCAAACAGGGAGACCAGAAATGTTGTCTACCCAGAGGCCCTCCAATAGACATGATACATCGTGAAAATGCAATCTTTTCACAGAGTTGTCATGTTTGAGTTGGATTTAACGTCCGTGCCCAAATCAAGGATATGCACATGGCTGGTCCGTCACATTAGCCTGACACCTGTGGGGCCAGGGTGGACATCGGGGTGAACTACGGTCATTTTAGCTGGAAACATTCCACGTTAAACTTTCCAAGACCAAGCCGGGATTCGAAACCACGACCTTTGGATCATGAGTCCAGCGCCTTATCCACTAGGTTATGGTGGCCCCTACAGAGTTGTCATTTTGGAGCACTTCAATCAAGGAATTGAGAATGCATCAGTAAGTTCACAAAGTACAGGCATCCCTCTATGGACTGTGTATCGTATTACGAAAAAAATTCGTGAGGGAAAACAGATTGAGAGGCAAGAAGGGAGTGGGCGTCCAAAGAAATTGGGTGAAGTAGATAGGAGGAGGCTGGGGCAATTGGTTCAGCATGGGAAAAACGAAACAAACCCAAGCTGAATTTTATTGTATTGTCTTTTAAGTGGTGAGAGAGAGGGGTGGCCAGAAAATTATTGTACAGATATACCCGAGCGAAGCCGGGTACACTGGCTAGTTAATATATATATATATATATATATTGTAGTAGAAAGAAACTCGTGGAGAGCGTGGCAGCAGAGAGTCCTCAGAAGAGAAGCCCCCTTCAAGCAAGTGTTTCGGACCTTATCTCCTGACACTCTAGGGGGGTTGGGCCACACCCGGTTCATGACTCCGGATGTCCCTCTGCTGCCCCCCCCACCCCCACCTCTAACCACTGAGCCACAGGGACACCTGATATTTGTAGGAAATTTAAGCCTTATGAAGTTCACTTTTGTTCCTCCTTGACCAGATCCAGCTTGAACACATCTCTGCCGCTTCTGCCATTGCTTTCAGGGCTCTGGTTTTTTCCCTCCCTGCAACTGAGAGCTGTTTCATGAGGCTGTATGCAGACGTTCCTACAAACCCTCTAGCTCCAATTTCTGCAGTGAGGACTTTGACCTGATAGCCTTCTCTCCTCAGGCTGTTTGCCAGATCAGCATACTTTTCAGTCTTGTAGATTTGAGCTGCCTCCATTCTGTTCTCATATGGCACCGTGAGCTCGATCATGATCAGCTGCTTGGTTGACTGAGAGTGGACTACGATGTCTGGTCTCATGCCACTCTTGCTGATGATCTCTGGGTGACTCTTCCATTCTGGAAGGTCTGCAGTGCACTCCCAGTCATCTGCCCGTCCAGCAGACTCTGCCTGCATGTTCCGAGTGGCACTGTTGTTCTTGGCCATGATTTGCCGCCTCCTGCCGTGACGAATGTTGCGGGTGCTTTTGGAGTCCTGATTTTCCCTTTTGTGGTGTTGGTACTAGCCCAGACTACTTGTACAATCTCTTTGAGCACTTGGTTGTGCCTCCATGTGTACCTTCTTTGAGCCAGGGCTACTTTACATGAGCTTAGGACATGCTCCACTGTTTGTTTTTCATGGCAGAGGGGGCATGCAGGATCGTCTGTTTTTCCCCACTTCACCAGGTTTGCATTTGAGGGCAGAAGGTCATATGCAGCTCTGAGAATGAAGCTGATCCTGAGAGGGGCCATGTGCCAAATGTCATTCCAAGTGAGACTTCTTTGGAGTGCATTCTCCCACGTTGTCCATTGCCCTTGCTGGCTCTGCTGGACTGCTTTTTGGAGTCTTTTTTGGTCTTCTTCTTTTCTCATCTTCTGAATCATCATGTCTCTTTTGGCTTTTCCTTTGGCCTTTGACCACCATTCAGTTTTGGTCACCCCCAGTCCTTGTCTGTTGGTCTGTGTGTGTCCTGTTATTTCTCTGATCTTGAGACTTTCCTTTGCAGAATCCATCGCCTCTTGAACTTTCCATTTTCTGCCTATCTTCAGCTGGGGCTTGATTGCTTCTACCACCTTGTCTCCTGAGTCCTCCAGCATGCTTTGAAGTCTGATCTTTCCTGCTTTGTATTCTTCCAGGATAGATTTCAGTGGTAGTTTCAGCTTTGCTTGGCGACAGTACAGCGCTATGTCAGTCAGACAAGGTGGGACACCAAGCCATTTCCTTGTGAACTTGTTGATTTTGGCTTCCATTGCCTCCACTGTGCTGGTGCAGATGTCGTATATCATCAGAGGCCATAGGAGCTTTGGTATCAGCATGAACTGCAGACACCAGACCTTGTATTTGCCAGGGAGCCCACACTGGTCAATGGTTTCCAAGCCTTCTTCCGACATCTGTTTGGTTTCTTTTGCTCTTTGTGTGTCTTTCAGCGTATCATCATACCATCTTCCAAGGCTCTTGACTGGCTCTTCTGTGACTGTTGGAATGGCCTGGTTGGCAACACTGAAGACCACAGGTTCGGCCACTTTTCCTTTCCTCAGTGAGAGACTCCGTGATTTCTTTGGCTTGAACTTCATTCTGGATGAGGCAACTATGTCGTCCAGCCTTTCCAGCACATGACGTGTCTCGTCTTCTCTGGATGAAATCACTGTAGTGTCATCCATGAAGGCCTTGAGAGGGGGCATCTTGTATCCATCGCCAAGGTCTGTTTGTCTTGCGTGCTTGTTGCTGCTTTCAAGATGACTTCCATTGCCAACACGAACAGTATTGGGGAAATTGCACAGCCCATTGCAATGCCCACTTCCAAGTTGATCCAATCTGTTGTGTACTCCTTGGTAGAGAACCGCATTGAGAAGCCATTGAAGTACTTCTTGAGCATGTCGCGGATGTTCTTTGGCACATGGTACATCTCAAGAGCCAACTGTATCATCTCATGGGGTACAGATCCATATGCGTTTGCGAGATCAAGCCACACTACGTCCAGGTCTCTCTTTTCTGTTTTTGCTCTTTGGATTGCGTCCCAGATCATTGTGGCGTGTTCTACACAGCCAGCTACGCCTGGGATGCCACCTTTCTGGACTGACACATCCAAGTACTTGTTTTCCATGAGGTACTTGGTCAGCCTTGCTGCCATGACAGAGAAGAAGATTTTCCCTTCGACGTTCAGTAGTGATACTGGCCTAAACTGGCTGATGTCACTTGAGTTTTGCTCTTTGGGGATGTACACACCATCTGCCGTCATCCACTGGCCGCTGATCTTCTGGTATCTCCAAGCTGATCGCAGCAGCCTGTGGGGCCACTCCAGCACCCTGGGACATTTCTTGTATAGCTGGTAAGGTATTCCGTTTGGCCCTGGTGATGATTTGGCTCTGGCTTTGTCGACCACCTTCTTGATTTCCGCCAACGTTGGAGGCTTGTCATTGAACTGTTCCTCAGGGTTGGTTGGCCACACCAGACCTTGAATGTCGAGTGGTGCTTTGCTCTGTGAGTCAGAGTATGCTTTCCTGAGATGCTGCTCAAGAACTCCTTTGTCCACACTTAGGGTCCCAGATTTTGGCTGCTCAAACAGTGTTCTGTCAAACTGGAAGGGGTCTCTGAAGAAGCGCTCTTGTGTCTTCTTCTTTTTGCTCTTCCTCTTCCTCGCAGATTCCGCTTTGCTGAGGGCGCTGTGTTTTGCTTTCAGGTCTTTCCAGAGTTTTTCCAAGCCTTGTTTTTCAGCTGGCAGTGCGGTCTTCATTTGCTTCTTGAGGTTTTTCTTTTGGACCCTGATCTTGTCCATCTCTTCTTGGCGTCTGGATTTCTTTGGAGGTGTTTTCTCTTTGGGTAGTTTTGCTCCATAGGCGTCTCTACATGTGGCATACACAATGTCCCCATATGTGGCTAGTTTGTGTTCCAGGGTATATATATATATATATATATATATATACATATATATATATATGTGTGTGTGTGTGTGTGTGTGTGTGTGTGTGTGTGTGTGTGTGTGTGTGTAGCACAAATAGGCTTCTTCGGAAATGAGAGAAAAAAAAAAGAGTTCGTAAACAAACCAAACTAGAGACTAACCTGTAGTTAACGAACTCAGGCTCAAAAGCCAGCTGCAATCAGACGAACTGTCAAACTCGCTAGACCACCATGGCAGAAAAGGCGCTGAAACGAAAGCGACAAAACAATGGTCACACTGATATTGTCCGCGTCTAAACAGGACGTCAGTTTCACCCGTATGGGTATCTGACTTGAAGTCACTTTAAACCAATCAGTGACTGGATGGATACTAGGACAGAGTTACAGCTGGTGGATGTATGTGTAGTTTTGCAAATACAATAGCTATGGGATCATTTTCTTCCCCATTTCACTCTCGGTCCTATACCGCTCCCCTCCCCCTCTACCTCTCCCTCTTCACCCCGTCCTCAATAAACAAATGAGAGAAGAGAGAGAGAGAGAGAGAGAGAGAGAGAGAGAGAGAGAGAGAGAGAGAACATAGTGTGTGTGTGTGTGTGCATAGTTACAGACCCATAGCTCGAACACCTTATGTTGGTAAACTTTTAGAAAAAAAATATTCAAAAACGATTGTTATATTACTGTGAAAAAAATGGTGTGATTCCTGTTCAGCTAGCAGGCTTTCGACAAGGTCGTTGTACCACAGACCATTTAGTAAAACTGACCAGTCACATTAAAAAAAAAAAAAAAAATTCTCCCGCAGGAGAGGTACTTTGGCTACATTTTTTATGTTAAAAAAGCCTATGACTGCGTATGGCACGTAAGGCTATTGTACAAATTAAAAAATGTTGGCATTTCTGGGAGAATGTTTGATTACATTTAAAAGCTTCCCAACAGAAAGAAGCATATGTACACGGATTGGATGAACTTTTTCATCCTTTAGGAATGTAGATATGGGTATTCCTCAGGGATCAGTTATTGCTCCCATGTTGTTCACAATCCTAATCCATGATCTTCCCAAATCTATGTCAAAAGCAACGCATGTAGTTCAATATGCAGATGATATTGTTATTTGGATTAATTGTACATTAAGGAAGCATTCCAATAAAAGAACAATAAACTTTGTACAGAAGATATACCAAAAGGAATTAGATAAATTATCTACATATATGAAGAACAACGGATTAGAACTATCTGGAGAAAAAAAACATGTCTTATGTTGTTTAACAATGGTGAGAACCCAAAGATTCTACCCTCGCTTTTGCTAAGAGGTCAGATTCTGGAATATAAACAAAAAGTTAAGTTCCGGGGGGTATTTTTAACTCCTAAGCTGAACTGGAAAACACATACTGAAAGTTAAATTGTAAAACAAGAAAAAGATTAAACGTTCTTAAAATTATGTGTTATCAACCATGGGGTCAGGACTGTCATATCCTTTTACATCTATACATCTCTTTAGTCTGATCGAAATTGACATATGGGCAGGAAGTGTATTTCTCTGCGCCTAATTCTCTTTTAAAGAGATTGCAAAGCTTGGATAGTAAGGCCATGAAATTAGCTCTGGGAGTCCCAGTTCATACAAACACTCATAGATGTTATAAAGAAACAAATATATTACCTCTAAATGAGAAGCGAATATTGTATGTATCCAAATATATTGTCAGAAGTCTTTCTGTTGAAAATTCAGTTACTGGAGAAATACTTATTGATTCCAGTAAGGAACTTCCTAAAAGGTCTAAAAACATATCTTATATTCAACCAATTAGAAACTACACATCTGACTTTATATCACACTGTAATATTGATATTACTGTTATACTAGAATTTCCTGCAGTACCTCCAATGCCTCCTTGGGAGCATCTAAATGCTTCTTTTGATTACAAATACACTTTGTCAAATAAAAGTGATAATGTAAATATTTTAACAACTGAAATTCGTAAACATTTAGAAAACAGCTATCCAACCCATTTAAAAGTGTTTACAGATGGGTCGGTAATGGAATCCTCTAACAGTGGTTCTGGCTTTATAATACCAACCTTAAATGTCAGGAAATCATATTATGTAGGAAAGGGGTTTTCAATCTATACCTCAGAATTATGTGCGATACTGAAGGCTTTGACTTACACATATGATACATCAATTGCTTTCTATCCAATTTTACTTTGTGTTGATTCCAAATCTGTTTTACAGTCACTAGAGCATTGGGACTGCAAAGCTAGAAAAGATCTGCTTTTTGAAATAAAACATCTACTGCATTGTTTCATAACACTAGGCATAAGAATTGATTTTTGTTGGGTCCCATCTCACTGTGGTATAAAGTGGAATGAAATAGCAGACAGTCTTGCAAAAGAAGGAGCAAATACAAACACGGAAAATTTACTAAACAATCCCTTAGATTTATCCTCTTGTGAAGTAATCCAAATTATGGAAAAAAATGTATGCATAAGCAGAATTCTGGTGAAAAAAATGGCTACTTTACCATCGTGCCCAAGGCTCATTGTTAGATTAATTCATAAATTAAGGCTGAATACTTGGAACACTAAATATTCTCATAGTATTACTTGTGTCTGCAGAGAAAACATTTCTGTACATCGTCTTTTGTATGAATGCTCAGTGTTGACCCTGATCTATTAGGAGAAAGGTATTCAGATGAATAACTTTGATAATGTCAATACTGTCTTATATGGATCATATGTTGCTGAAATTGCCATGGTTATTTCGCAGTCACAGGCTGCAAAATTTTTATAAAGATCAACAATTTTGTGTACCACTAGGGTATTTCACTTATGTAAATATGCATATATCAGATGTGGGTTTGAAAGTACTAACGTGGAGTTCAGTATGGAGGTGTGTTTTTTTTCATATTATTTGGCGATGAAAAGACATTAAATAAACCACTGAACTGAACAGAGAACAACGAGAGACTATTGTTTAATTTACTGTCAGGGAAATATTCCGTTGTTTGATGCGTTTCTGGTAAAAAGGTTTTATTTTCCGCGTTTGAACGCCTGATCGTGTATTGACCAACATTCACAACACTATCGCCATTATCTTCGCCGTCAAAACGATTGTTTTCCTCTTCAGTATCATCCCCATGCACCAGCCTTTTGAAGGACGGAAACAGCCGTAGCGGCGACCTCTTGTGACCGGAAAGAAATTCTCACTCACCGCAAACACCAGACAAGGGAGTTGGCAAAATGTGGCCACACCGCAGCAAAGGATGTCAAAATACCGATGGTTTTCTCTATCAATCAGGAAATGTTACTGTTTTCGGCGCAAAAAAAACAAACAAACAAACAAACAAAAAAAAAACCCGAAAAAAACAAAAACAAAACAAAACAAAACAAAACAAAACAAAAAAAACGATGGCTGATCATCACTGCAAAGTATTTCCTAGCCGACGGCTTGTCCGTAACGGTGACAATTTATCTGGTTTCAATTGTAAGCGAAGACAGCCCGCCCCATAAGCAAGCCCGCCCCAAATCCAGCAAACCCTGGGTGACACCAGAACTGAAGAAGCTCATTAACAGGAGAGCAAGAGTATATAAACAGATGAAGAAGAGTGGGTCCGAGGTGCTCCAAGCAGAATCCCGCCTTCTTCAAAGCACCATCCAACGTGAACTCCGACGGTCGTACTGGATCTATATCAACCAGTCCCTTACTGATACTGCACCTGATGAGACACCTTCACTCAAGAGATTCTGGACGTACATCAAGCACCAGCACACAGCAAAGACTGGAGTCTCCCCGCTGAAGGTAAGCGGCAAGCTTGTATCTGAACCCAAGGAGACAGCGTAGGTACTAAATGCTCAGTTCCAGTTGTATTTAGCGAGGGTAGAACGTACACTGTTGATGAGTTTCAGGAAAAATGCCCCATGAAGGAGATAGAAAGTGACCTGCTTACCAACATCAGCATCTCTGAGGAAGGAATAAGGAAGTTACTACTGAAGCTTAATACATACAAAGCCTGTGGTCCTGACCAGATATCACCTCGAGTGCTGAAAGAAATTGCCACAGAAGTTGCTCCAGTTTTGACCATAATCTACCAGTCATCTCTCACGTCAGGCGTTGTGCCAGCAGACTGGAGGAAAGCCAGCGTCACTCCAGTCTTTAAGAAAGGCAAACACTATAATCCATCAAACTATCGCCCAGTGTCACTGACGAGTATACCGTGCAAGATCTTTGAACATGTTATCGTCAATGCAGTTATGAATCATCTAGAACAGAACATCTTCTGCCCACAACAACATGGCTTTCGGAGGCAGAGGTCTTGCGAGACGCAGCTCCTTGAGTTTGCAGAAGAACTGTCTCAGAATATGGAAGGTGGAGCGCAGACCGACATTGTCATAATGGATTTTGCAAAGGCGTTCGATAAAGTTAACCATGTCTCCTGCTCCACAAACTACACCATTATGGAGTCCGTGGCAACATCAATGGATGGATTGAGAGCTTCCTCAGCGATAGGAGACAAGCTGTAGTCGTAGACGGAGCAGCTTCAGAGTTGGCAGATGCCAGATCCGGGGTGCCACAAGGATCAGTGCTTGGACCATACCTTTTTCTGGCTTTCATCAATGACTTGCCAGATCAGCTCACCTCACAGACTCGCCTGTTTGCAGACGACACTGCAGTCTATAGACTCGTCACGTCAAACCAGGACCAGTCCCAGCTACAAGACCTCCAAACACTTCAACAGTGGGAGAAGAGCTGGGATATGGAGTTCCATCCTGGGAAGTGTACAACTCTGCCGGTGACAAGAAAGAGACAACCACTGTCCAGCGAATACCATCTACATGGACATACTCTCGATGTGGTTACATCTGCAAAGTACCTTGGAGTCACCATCACGGACGACCTTAGCTGGGACAAACATATAAATAGTATCTGCACAAAGGCCAACAAGACCCTTGGCTTCCTCAGGCGTAACCTTAGGATCAGCGCCACCCAGCTAAAGGCCACAGCCTACAAAGCCATGGTACGACCCACGCTGGAATATGCCTGCACCGTGTGGGACCCCTACACGACGACTAACGAGGACAAGCTGGAATCAGTCCAAAGGAGGGCTGCGCGCTTTGTCACAGGACGTTATCACAACTCCTCCAACGTCAGCAGCCTCATCAAGCAACTGGACTGGCACCCCCTAAGGCAGCGAAGGAAGATCACCAGATTGGCCATGATGTTTAAAATCATACATGGCATGGTCTGCATGGATAGATCCCAGCTGATTCCTGCTCCAACCCGTCAGCGTAGAAGACATGAACAGCAATTTAAACAACCACAGTGCCGAACTCTGTATCGGTATCTGTAGGGGTCCTTTTATCCACGTACTATAAAGGACTGGAACGCCCTGCCCGACACAGTTGTCGAGGCAAAGACTCTTGACATGTTTGTATCATGAGCAAGGAAACTACATTAAACCTCTGTTTTTTGTTTGTTTGTTTTTAATTTTTTTTTTTTTTTTTTATGCTGCGCCACCCCACATTCAGAACGTCAGAATTGTCAACATGATGACTGAGGACGTTCAATGGATGAAGATGAAGATGAAGAAGATTTTAAAAAAGGAAAAAAAAAAGGAGAACATAGAGAAAAAGAAGCTACATTCGATGCTGTACTGTTTAGACTCTGTCTTTTATCTTATTTTATTTATTCATTTTTTGTGGTCATTTCTGTTTTATTTTTTTTTTTTTAAGATGTTTTAATGTAAGTCGGAGAAGGTGATTCGCTGAAGTTTCCGAAGTTGCTTGCCATTGGTAAAAACAGACACCCAAATTCACCAGCTGGGTGTCGTTGGTCTGATTTTTCTCCAAGTTTCAACCATCTAAATTGTGTAACTTTCTCTGTTTGGTGGTTTTTTGTTTGTTTATATGTTTTAATATATAGGTAAGGAAGAAAATGCGAATAGCTGCCAATAGCTTGTCTCTCAAGTTTCAACCAGCTAAACTGTGTAAGCTTATTTCTTTGTTTTAATGTATAGGTGTGGAAGATAATGCTGTCAGTTGACAATAGCTGCTCTCTCTCTCTCTCTCTCTCCGTCTAAGTTGTTTAAACATTCAAGGGCTTGGGGGTGGGGGGGGGGGGGTATTTCTGTGCAGGTAATTACTATGTCATTCCCCCGGCTCATTTCAAAACTAACGAGAAACAAACACCATGCGTTGTTTGAAATGTTACCTCCTGGTTTTGGCAAACGGCTGAGGTCGGATCTCTTTCCTTACATTATGCACAGTCAGATTTCACACACACACGCTCGTGCGCACACACACACAGAGGTGCGCGTGCACACATGCACGAGCACGCTTACGTACGCACTCACATACGCACACGTGCGTACGCGCGAACACATGCGTGCACGCACCCATGTACGCAAGCACGCACACACACAAATGCACACGCGCGCGCACACACACACACACCAGAAAGGTCAGTTATATAAGAAGCCTGGGAGTAGAATCCCAAAAGAGAATCTGGTGGTCTTCCCCCAGTGGCGTAGAGGGTAAGAGCCACGTAAAAAAAAAAAAAAAAAAAAAAAGCGATTTTTTGCCAGCCAAGGGAGAGGGAGGGGGGTCCAGATACCTCGCCTACCTTCCTCCTCCGGTCCTTTGCCATATCTCCTGCCCCCTCCCCCTCCTTCCCCTTTCAACAATTGTAATACACAAAGAAATCAACACCATTCTCCACCCTCTCCATCACTGATCTATTCTATCATGAGACCCACTGTGGATTCCCTCCCTTCTTCCCGTTTTTTTTTTCCCCCTTGTCATCTTTTAAAGTTTTCACATCAGGTTATCTTTCCCTCTTTAACACACACACACACATACACACGCGCATGCATGTGCACACGCATGCACACTCGCGCACGCGCACACACACACACACAGAGCAAGCAAGTGAGCGGTAGAGAGAGCGAGAGAGAGAGAGAGAGAGTGGTTCCAACACACCCACACGCATATGCGCGCACACACACACACACCAGAGAGAGAGAGAGAGAGGGGGTGTTCCAACACAGCGAGAAAGAGCAAGCAAGCGAGTGATAGAGCGAGAGATGCTAGATGATGCCGGCACATGATTGCGAACTGTCAGCCGACACCTGGGTCAGGGTACCTTCAGCAGTGAAGTGATCTGTACAGGAATAAACGGCACACCACTGCCAGCTGTCTGTATCATAAAAATAGAAAAGATGGAGGGTGGAAGCAGAGGTGATGATTGTCCATTTTACATCTGACAGAAACAAGAAAGAAGGGTAGGAGACAAGAGAGGATGTGTTGACGGAAGGTAGAGGTAGAAAGAGGAGGAATGAGACATACGCCATTCCAAAAAAAAAAAAAAAAAAAAAAAAAAAAAGAAAGAAAGAAAGAAAGAAAACCTTAGTGCTTACACTGTTTTTGTAAAATCAAGGAATTTCACCAGACGTGTCAAAGACATACTTACTTCCTCTTCTTTTTAGCTGATCCTGTTTAACGTGTGGTATGTTTTATCTTTTTCCTCTAGTTTCTTCCTCTGTCCCTCTCAAATACTCCTACCCCACCCCACCCCACTCTATCCCTCTTCTTTTTTTTTTTTTTTTTTTTTTTTTGCTGTCCCAACCTCTGCGCCACCTCAGAGGCAGTGCACCCACGCCGCTCATTCCGACACCCCGTCCACAGCCACAGCCCGGTCGGCCCCGCCGCAGCCCCGGCACCGGCAATCCACAGGGAGCAGTCAATGTCAAGTCGTCAAGAGGCAACCCACCGGAGGAGACACTGCACTGCTGCCGAGTCACTTCGGTGGTGTTCAGTGGCGCCTGTTCTGATCTAACATACGCAGGACACCACCTACTAAGCCCCCTACTGACGACAATAATTGCTTAGTCGCGGAGCCGGCGTGAGTGAGCTCTCCCTCCGGAGGGCGCCACCACGTCCGTCCAACGACAGCCCCCATGGACTCGCCGATACCGGTGACCCTGACGGAACCAAACCAAGGCCACAGACGTGGAGAGGACATCGAAATTGAGGTCACCATGAGAGCAGGGCATGAAGGGCCACAGAATTTGAGACATTTTTTTTTATGCTGATCAATGAGAATGAGGATGATTAAGATGATGCTACGGATTTCCATTTCGGTCTGAGACTACATGACAGGGCTGTACTCTACGCTTCCTTTCATAATATATCCCGGCGTCAACCGGGCCCGAGAGATACAGGCACCTGCAGTGTTGGTCAGGAAATTTGAGCAACACTCTCAGAAACGCATCCATTAAGTGGATGAAACTCGACTGTGTGGTCCCAGTCTTCCCAACTGAGTCCGCAGCAACTCAACTCTGGGTAGGAGCCGGTCGGGGCAGAAAAACCCACATGACTTCTGATGGGATTCGAACCCACTACCTCCCAGCCGGGAGTCCGCGACGCTAATCACTTCGCCACGGCGGCTGGTCTCTATCCCTCTTCCCCCCCCCCCGCATCCCCAAGTTTGTGCACTCGCGGTCCAAGAACTACCACAGTGCAACTCACAGGAGGATACCCTGCCCTGCTGTTAAATCACTGCGGTGGTGTTCTGTGGTGCTTGTTAAGATCCAGCTTGCTCAGGACGCCACTCCCAGCTTCATACCGACGACAGTAATAGTAACTGCTGAATCGAGAAGTCAGCATGACTTAAGTTCCGTCTCTGGATGATGCCATTACAAACAGTTGATGACATTCGCCATGAACTGGCCAACACAGGAGATCCTGGCACAAACTGTCCACAAGTGAGCCTCTGTAGAGCTTACCGTCTCCAAGGTCACCATGAGACATGAACTGGCCATAGTAAGGCTCTGTTGAGGTCACCGACACTGATGTCACCATGAGACATGAACTGGCCATAGGAAGCTTTTTGAGGACATCAGTACTGAGGTCACCATGAGACATGAACTGGCCATAGGAAAGCCTTTCTGAGGACATCAACACTGAGGACACCATGAGCCATAAACTGGCCATAGGAAAGCCTTTCTGAGGACATCAACACTAGGACACCATGAGCCATAAACTGGCCATAAGTAAACCTTTCTGAGGACATCAACACTGATGTCACCATGAGACATGAACTGGCCATAGGAAACCTTTTTGAGGACATCAACACTGGTTACCATAAGATACGAACTGGCCATGGGAAGGCCTCTATTGAGGTCACTGGTCTGGTCTGTTTCTGGGAGTGCATCAAGTCATCCCCCTCACGCTTTTGGGGGGGGGGGGGGGGGGGGGGGGGGCGTTTTTTTTCATTTTTTTCATGATTTCTGTCTGCTCAGATATCTTTGATCGATTTCACTGAAAACAACAACAAACAAAAAAACCCCACCACTTTAGAGGACACTGGTTAATGTTGCACATTACTGACAAGAAATGACTGATGTGCAGGCTTCCAACAGGGAGATAATCATTTCAGTATTTGAAAGAATGTTTCAGGATTGTTTTAGTACATGGGCAGGAAGCTTAAACTGTGTATCTGCATTTCGATGCTTTCCAGCATCAAAACAGGCTGGGAATAGCAGTGGGTTCGTTAAGTGGACAAGGGACTGGCAAATCAAATTCAGTGATATGGTCATGTGTATTAAAAAAAATTATCACATTCAGTGATACGGTCATGTGTATTAAAAAAAATTATCACAATCTAATGACTGTCTCGTGTTTCACTAAGTTACTTCCAAATAAAGAGTCTCTGGCTGTCTGTCTATACTACATGTACCTCCAAATGGTCCCTAGTTTTAATGTCAGTTTGGTCTGTCTGTACTACATGTACCTCCAAATGCTCCCTGGCTTTAAAGTCATTGGGTCTGTCTGTACTACATGTACCTCCAAATGCTCCACAGCTTTAAAGTCATAGGGTCTGTCTATACTACATGTACCTCCAAATGCTCCCTGGCTTTAAAGTCATTGAGTGTGTCTGTACTTCATGTACCTCCAAATGGAGAGTCCCTGGTTCTAAAATTATTTGGTTGGTTTGTACTTGACTCACCTCCAAATTAAAGAGATCAGGTTTCTGACGTTGTTATGAAAAAGATCACTGTGTGGGAAGAATCGAGGGATAAACATTTGACAATTGTGCCCACAGTCTAACTCATTGTGGGAGAGCAAAGCTTGTGCAAAGACAAGTATTTGATAGTGTTGAATCACACACACACACACACACACACACACACACACACTCACACAAACACACACACACACACCACACACAAACACACACCACACACAAACACACACACACATATCACACTCTCTCTCTCTCGCTCTTTTCAAACATTTCCAAAAACGTTAGAGCAACAACTGCTTTTGTGTCTTTTTTTTTTTTTTTTCAGTTATGTTTATTGATTCTGTTTTTCATGCAAACACCATAGGAGTACCGAGGTCTGTTTCCTATTCGGTCTTGATGTAAATGGTTTTGCTTCTTTCACAGTAATAAAGAAATGGAGTCGCACATTATGTATGAACCACAATGTCACACATGCAGTCATGCACTCTGGCTATGACCCAGGACACACACACCCCACACACACAACACACACACACACACAACACAGTGTCTGGCATATCATCATATATCACACACACACACACACACACAACACACAACACACACACACACACACACAGTTTCTGACACACATAAAGTCACGGTCACACACGTGAGGTAGCATCCGGAACACCATTCAAGTACAAAGCCAGCAGTTTGTGGAAGACAGGGGGGTCTAAATCTTCCAGACGTTCGTAGCGAATGGGCTTGGGCATCCAGGGCAGGCTGAGATGTTTCTGGAAGAGGTGGTTGCCCCCATCCACCCACACCTGGTTCATCACAAACACAGTAGGTCAGTGCCTGAGTTAAAACATGACATTATTATCATCATTATCATTATTATTATTTCTATTACAATGATTATCATTATATTATCATCATCATTATTTGGGTTAGGGTTACGGTTAGGATCATCATCATCATCGTCATCATCATCATCTTCATTATTAATATCATCATCATCATCATTAGTAGTAGTAGTATCATCTTCACTAGTAGTACTAAAAGTACTTAAACAGCGCTGATCCTCGGTTAGAGACCAAGCTCTAAGCGTTTTAAAATCCATGTTCTCATTTACACAATGGGCTGCCTACGTGGGTAGAGCCAACTAAAGAGCTGCCTGCAAGCGCTACCATCCAGTCGTTTCCTGTGTCATTCAGTCAATATCAATCATTCAGTTTTATCTCCTTTCATTCTTTCAATTTCTTTTGATTACCTATCTGTCAGCCTTTTTTTTCTATTGGTCTGTCACATTATCACTGAATACTGTAACAACAGTATACTCTTGAATAATGAAACAAGCTTTGAGTTTCATTGTTATAGCCCAGTACACCACACTGGACTGTTTCAGGGCTTTCAATTCAGAGCAAAAAAAAAAAAAAAAAAAGAATAACGGACCTATCCTGAAATAACAACAAGCAAACAGTAATTAATAACATGATAGTAGCTGTGCCAGCGATATCCCTGAAGTGGATATGATTAGGCTATGCTTAGAGCACCTGCCACTGCACTTAATTCTTCATTCAAAATTTAATATAATAATAAATAAATGACAAAAACAAGTAACAGAAATAGATGATAAAGGCCACTGGGCAAAGAAAGCCTGCTCAACGGACAGCTAGTGTCTCTCTGGACAGTGTGCGCAGAGGCTCATTACCTGGTTGGCTGATCACAGCAAAAAAAAACAACTTTCATTTTACAAATTGTTACCAGAGAGAAAAAAGTGCAGAAGACTTTGATGAAGAACAATGACAGGAGAATAACAATGGTTGATTAAAAAACAAACAAACAACAAAAAAAAAACAGTAGCTGGTAAAGATAAACAAAAACTGAAAAAAAAAAAAGGGGTATCACAAAGAGTGCAACAGGTAAGGGGACGCTACATGCATAGAATTTCCATCGGGCAGGAATACAATTCACGTTGAATGAGCCTCAGGCTTCCTGATGGGGGTGACGACAGGAACGCAGCAATATGAACAACATTCCGCTGAACAAAAACATTAATGCTTCTGAACCTGTATCTGAATAACTGGTTAATTCCTCATTACTCATTGCCCCCCTACTCCCACCCCCCCCCCCACCCCCAACCCCCCCCCACCCCCACCTTCCATGCCAGTCCCAGTGCCCAGACTCGCTGACGGGTTCAAGCGAGCAGACCGCAACCACACCTCCGGAGTTTCATCCCCTTCATACATGCACCTGTCAAGAGTGTGGCTGAAATGTCAAGGCCACCCTGCAGGTGTGAACCTTTCAGGCCTGGCTGGTGCTGGCTGCTTTAGGAAATGGACAGGTGAAAGGAAGTGCAGGGCGCCACCTGTCGTTACCTGACCGAAATGGAACTCCACACCTGCCTACTCTTTCCACTTCCTCGTTCATCACCATGAGAACGGGCCTGCTTACCCTGAAAATGCTCAAGATTTTTAAGGACAAAAAAAGATTGTTTTTGTTTGTTTGTTTAAAGTATGTGTTCTCTCACATGGGAAAAAACAGCAGCAGGTGATGTTGAAATGCATAAGCCGATCTCACAGTAACTTAATTAGGCGTAGGTTTTCCATTGGACGATTCTTTACTGGCATACTTCAGGACACTTCCTGCTTTCTATCTTTTTTTTTTTTTATTATTATTATTTTTTTCTTATTGTTTACATGTATTCAAGAGCATGCAACTCCACTCCTGATCCTACATTTTGCATACTGGCGAAGAGGCAGGCCGACTAAGACAAGATTTTGCACACAAGAGTTAAAGAGAAACATCACTCACTGGTCAAAGCACTTAAAGTGCCACACAGACACATTGCCATGGCTACTTCCCACAGGCGCCAATTACCCATGATTTTGCACACAAGAGTTAAAGAGAAACATTACTCACTAGTCAAAGCACTTGAAGTGCCACACAGACACACTGCCGTGGTTACATCCCACAGGTGCAATTACCCATCAATAATATCTCTTCTTGATTTTTTTTTTTTTGCCTTATTTTTCAACGTTTACCATATTTGATACTCTTTCATGAAATGTGTCCAGAGGATACACAGAAACTGTATAAGTAAGCAAGTCTGTTAAAAAAAAAAAATCACAAATTCTGTGGCCTTCACGTCCTGCTCATACGCCGCCCCTCCCTGCCCTCAATGCCCATGATGAGTTATCATCCTTGGGCAGACATACAGGTCACCTCTCTCCAGACAGACGCTTGCTCACACTGCCTCTGCAACGAAGCAGTCAGTGTCAACTGTCACTGGAAAGTGGTGTCCAGAGCATGCATGGAAAAGAACAGGTGCCACTGAACACCATCAACATGACTCGGCAACAGTGCAGTGTCTTCACAGACGGGTTGCCTCCCGACACCTGATTCTCTCGCTCCCTGTGGAGTGATGGCACAGGAAATGTGACAGAAGGAACCCGCGTCCGGCTGTGTATCGGGAGTTGGAATAAATCTTGAAGGAGTACAGTCATATGAAAGTGTAAAAAAAAAAAAAAAAAAAAAAAAAAAAAAATTATCCCCTCCCCCATCCCTTACTACATCTGCATCCTACACTCTCAATTTTTTTTATTTTATTACTATGTTATAATTCATCCCTCTCAATATTTCCTTGGTTTCTTTTTAGTACTATGTTATAATTCATCCCTCTCAATCTTCCCTTGGTTCTTTTTGTTACTATGTTATAATTCATCCCTCTCAATCTTTCTTTGGTTTCTTTTTAGTACTATGTTATAATTCATCCCTCTCAATCTTTCTTTGGTTTCTTTTTAGTACTAAGACATAATTCATCCCTCTCAATCTTTCCTTGGTTTCTTTGTAGTACTATGTTATAATTCATCCCTCTCAATCTTTCCTTGGTTTCTTTTTAGTACTAAGACATAATTCATCCCTTTCAATCTTTCCTTGGTTCCTTTTTAGTACTATGTTATAATTTACTCCTTTTGTACAAGAAGTAGTGAACAGACATGAGAGATTCCGTTCATCACCTGGTTCTTGATGCCGGTGTCAGAGTCCAGGGCCAGCGTGTTGAGTTGGAAGCAGACAAAGCTGAGGGTCTGGTGATCCAAGGAGACGCTCTGGATGCACACCGGCTCTGGCAGTCGGCTCACCTCCTGCACAACCATCAGTGTCCACACAGGTTGTCTTCCCTTGGCATTAAGCCGGATCTACCACGGGAAATTTCCGACCCAGCATCGATCACCAGGACCACATTATGATCCACACATATTTTAATGAATTCATGAATGCATTTGTTTGTGTATGAAAACCTGGACAGTTTTGTGGAATTAGCCAAAAATTGAAACATTTCATCATCCCGTGACTCAGACCAGATGGACAGCAAGACCATCATCCTGTAAGCATTATCAGACAGTGAACAAGATCCTAATCTTGTTTGTAATAATGGTCAGGCAATGACCAAATTCATCATTCTATAACCGTAATCAGACATCGCACAATATCATCATCCTGTAACCATAATTGGATGGGAAACAAAAGACTTTCATTCTGTAACCACAGTCAGGTAGTTAACAATCATGCTGTACACTTAATCAGGCAGAGAATGAATTTATCGTCCTGTGACTATAATCACACGCAGAGAGAGAATTAGGTATATCCAACAACAGACATCATGTGGTAGGTACACAAACACATACACACACAGATCCAAGCTTATCTAACATCAGACATTATGTGGTACACTCAGGAGAGAGAGAGAGACACACACACACACACACACACACACACACACACAGAGACAGACCTAATCCCCTCCAACAACAAATGCCATGTGGTACCCACACATACACATAGAGCGATTTGGGCTTATCTGACAACAAAGACCATATGGCACACACACACACGCACACACACACACACACACACACACACACACGCACACACACACACACACACACACACACTCTCTCCTCTCACCCCATAGCGTTGTCTGGCCTCAGCGACAGTGTAAGCCAGACAGAAGAGGATGTCGCGGGCCAAGCGTTGGTCTGTTTTGTAGTGATTACTGTCCGTGATCACCAAAGTATGCAGCCGACTGTTTCTCCACTCCAATTTCAGACCTGTTCAACCATCATGCATCTGTTTCAAAGTGAGGTGACAGCAGGCGGATATTGAAACAACGTTTAAAAAGAATATTATCATCGTTCTGCCGGACAAAAGGATAAACAAATTAGAAGACGAAACACGACACGTTTTGACCTCATTGGTCTTCTTCAGGCAACACAAACAACATCCAGGACAGTGAAAGCAAAGAACAACCGATCACTTATCTTCTCAGATTCGGCGCAAAATCGATGCTAAGTAAGTGATTGCTCGTTCTTTTGTCTTCATTGTCCTGTATGTTGCTCATCTCGCCTGAAGAAGACCAAAGAGGTCGAAACGCTTCGTGTTTTGTCCCGTAATTTGTTTGTTCCTTTTGTCCGGCAGAAAAAAAAAAAATTTTCTTTTAAATTTGACTGTGTGTCAGTGTCAGTCTTCACTGGTATGTTTATCATATAACTGGGGGAAAAAAAACAAGATGGTAGAGGGCAAAATATCACGGGGAGGGAGGGTGGGGAGATGAGGGGGGGGAGACACCCACCTACCACAGACGTTCCAACAACATGATGACCAACACATCCAGAACTGAACTGGTGATGACCTCCTCATGGTGCAGAGACTTTTCCTGCCAGACTACCAAGCCCCCCACTTGCTGAATGACGATCTGTATACCTACACTACATTGCAATGCACGGTGACCTAAGCTGCTACACAAATCCCAAAGCACTTTCAGGGGGAAAAAAAACCCTAAATGAGACACACGCACACAAAAAACACAAAACAATTGTCATGGATGCACTTCATTAGCGAATCTTCTGCTGAATATTGTACACAAGATGTGGTGTGGATTATATGCCGCATAAAGTCCCCCTCCCCCCTCCCAACTTCCATTCCGATATATATTTCCTTTGCTACACTTCCCTCACCCCCATCTCTTTCCAGTTTTGTGTACATGTGTACTTCATTCTCTAAACGTGACAAAGTTCTGTTCTTTCCTCTTCCACTCATCAATCATTAAGATTTGCACCACCAGGGACTCTTGACACAATAACAATTCCTTGGAAATCATACACAGTTTTCCAAAATCTGCAAGGGAGGCGATCTGTGTTAAAGCTTGCGCTTGGTAAGAATGACCCCTGCCAATTTTGTGGGACAGATGCTTCTGGTGGGCATGGCGTAGCCATTTTTCCCCATTGGTCTGTTTAACCCTTTAATCTGAGAAAAAAAAGTATAATCAGATGTGAAATGGTGCACCTATAAAGCACATCCCAAGTACAGACACCTGTCCTTGAGCTCAAAGGTACAATTAGCTTGTGTTCCAAAGTGTAGTTAATATACATGTTCCAAAGCGTAGTTTCCTGTGCTTGTGTTCCGGTGTACCTGTGCGTGTGTTGCAAGATGTAGCTTCAGTGTGTTCCAAGGTGTAGTTAGCTTTGGTGTGTCCCAAAGTACAGGTTTCTGTGCTGGGTTCCAATGTGTAATTTCCTGTGCTTGTGTTCTGAGGTGTAGCTTTGGTGTGTTCCAAGGTGTGGTTAGCTTTGGTGTGTTCCGAAGTACAGGTTTCTGTGCTGGGTTCCATGGTATAGTTACCAGCGCTTGTGTTCCAAGATGAAGCCACCTGTGATGTTTTCCAAGGTGTAATTACCAGCACTTGTGTTCCAAGATGAAGTCACCTGTGATGTTTTCCATGGTATGCTCACCTGTGTTGTGCTCCAAGGTGTAGTTATGCTGATGCAGCAGGTCAATGGTGGGCAGCAGAGGGTACAGGTCAGGCAGCTTGTGCTGGGCGCTGGCGTCCACACTGTCCTCATCGGCAAAGCGTGGCAAGGGCTGGTCAGACGTGACGAGGCAATTGGCTAAACCCCGCACCACCACCGGCTGACCTGTGAAGAAAGATGATACGGACAGGTGAGCATGCAATGATATCTCCACGCTGAAACGGACACTGTCCTGTACAGAAAAAACGACATGGCCTGTAGCATGTGTGGACTATCATACAGTGACAGGGGGCCGGAATAGCTCAGTTGGTAGAGCACCGGGCTCGTGATCCTTGGGTTGCGGGTTTGAATTTCGGTACAGGGGGATTTTTCCCTCGGAGTTAACATTGGTTCTGACTCCATTCCCCATACAGTCCTTCGAATGAGACTATAAACAGAAGTTCCGCATGTGAACGCACGCACAACATCTTGCACACATGTAAAATCCCATCACCAACTTTCGGAAGAGAAGGCCAGTTTGGCCGTTGGTAGGGATGGCATGTTACACATCGCATGCACCTTCCCCGAAGATGGAGTATGGCTGCCTTAATGGAGGGATGAAAAACGGTCATACATGCAAAACTCCACTGCCTGTCTATACAGGCAGTGTCCGCGTGAGTATCAGCCTGCATACGCAGAAAGGAAGAAAAAAAGAATACAGTGACATCTCCACCCTGAAGACTGACACTGCTCAGTACATGTCATATCACAGTGTTCTGTATAGATGAATGACATAGCCATCATGCTGTCTTGTACAGACAAAATTTTTTTTTCTCCCCTTTTTTTCCATTCTTTTGACTGCCTCATTTTTCATGCCACCTCAGTTTGCATTTCTCCATAACAACAACAAAAAAAAGAACTCATACATTCCTGCTCCTCTTCACAGTCAAAAGAACTCACACATTCCCGCTCCCCATCACAGCCACACTCTGACTCATCCTGTTGCCACCCTGGCAATGGCAAGCAACTGGGAGCAGTCAGTATCAAGTCCTCATGAGGCAACCTGTTGAAAGAGTCGCTGCTCTGCTTCCACGACGGAAACATCTGTGACATCTTGCACAGACAGACGCTGTGTCTGTTCCACTATCCTGTAAAGGGAGGTGAAACGTTTGCGACATTGTCCTGTACAGAGTGATAATAAATCTGTGAAATTATCCAGTACAGATAGATAATGCAGCTGAGACATTGTCCTGTATTGATAGACAGAACTGACATTACCCCTTACAGACAGAAAATATGGCTGTGACACTGTCCTGTACAGACAGAAGATATGGCTGTGATACTGTCCTGTTCTGATGGAGATTATGGCTTGATATTGTCCTATGCACATTGATATGGCTGTGACACTGTCCTGTACAGATAGATAATATGGCTGTTCTGTACAGATAAATAATATGGCTGTGGTACTGTTCTGTACAGACAGATAATATGGCTGTCATATTGTCCTGTACAGATAGATAATATGGCTGTGGTACTGTTCTGTACAGACAGATAATATGGCTGTGACACTGTCCTGTACAGATAGATAATATGGCTGTGTTACTGTTCTGTACAGATTGATAATATGGCTGTGATGTTGTCCTGTACAGATAGATAAAAGGCTGTGACATTGTCCTGTACAGATAGATAATATGGCTGTGACACTGTCCTGTACAGACAGATAATATGGCTGTGACACTGTCCTGTACTGATAGATAATATGGCTGTGACACTGTCCTGTACAGACAGATAATATGGTTGTGACATTTCCAGCAAATTCTCTGTTCCTCGTTACTTCCTTTGAATTTTTTTGCCCAGGAGAACTTATTTCTCCCTTGAGAATAACTCTGCTGCATACACAACTGTTCAAACATTTGAACCACAAGTTTTCAATCTTCCAAACACGCGTTACCCTTAGGTTTTTTCTAGTCACAAATCAAGAAGACAGATCAGGTCATCAGGAGGCCACCCCCCTGGAGCAGACCCTGCACTGCATTCCTGCCACTTCAGTGGATTTAGAGTTGCCTGATCTAACGTGACAAAAACAGGACACCTCCTCCTAGGCCCCCTTTTGACAAAAGCAATGCCATGATCACAGACCTTGAGAGTGCGTCCCTGACTGTTCCCCTTCAGAAGGTACCGTTATGTTCAGGGCGCCCAGCAAGGCAAAGCAACGATCTCTGAAGTTCAAGGGAGGGGGAAGTGTGGGGGCATTGGAGAGAATTTCCAGCGTGCATGCTCTCCCTCCCCTTGAAAAATTTTAAAACTTGTTTTCAAAATGCTGCAATCTGACACAAATACGCGCACGAAGTGGTTCAACAACAATCAGGACAATCCGTCCATAAAGCTTTTGTAACTTTGCAGCAACTTGCCAACGTGCATCATCAGAGAATGGCATTATTTTGCCCTCAAACATACGCACAAAATGGCATCTTTCCACTCTAGCAAAGAAGTTTGCATAAGTCTAAAAGATGTTGGTGTTGTCTTCTAGCTTAACGGAAACGCCACCAGCTTTCCACCGATTCCTCGGCCACTTTTTTTCATCTTCTCCCTGGAAATAAACTTTTCTTTGAAATTTTCATCATTCTCTTTTATATTTTTTCACAGAAATCCCCCAATCGTGAAGTAGAAGATCTGCTTGTCCCTCAAAAATAAGTTGTTCATGAATCTGCCGCAATCCGAGACTTCCACACAAACTCATCACATGAAGGGACACTGATACTGAGATCACCATGACAGCAGGGCATGAACGCTTTACACACACACAACAACAACAACAACAACAACAAAAAAGACTTTACACCAGCTTTATGACCACTTACCTCTATAGAAGTAGTGCGAGTTGATATACGGATGGTAGATCTGACGTCGCTCTCCAAGACTCGGGTAGGAAATCACCTGAGTCTGGCAAAGTCGCAGCAAATTACGTATCAAGATCCCTCTGCAACGCCACAAGATGGTGTTCAAGTGAATGGATGTGAATGGGTATCATCAGTGTTTGTGTGTTTATTCTGAACACAACGTAACAAAACCGTTCACCAGTGCACATCTGTAATTATGAATACAGTTTCACAAGACAAGTCACCAAGGCATGTATGTTTACAAGGATTAGAGTTTAACAACACAGATCTTTGGACATGCTACAGACATCCACAAAAACAACAACAAACAAACAAAGAAAAAACAACAACAACAAAACCGCTCCAACCAACAATAAAAACAAAGAAATCATCAGCAAACAGACAGTTTAAGCTTACACAAGCAAAAGCAGTGTTCACACATCTTTAACAGACATCATGACGTCGGACAGAACTGACCAACACAACTTAAACACAGCAGTCACTTTTGACGACTCACGCTTGCAGCTTGGGTGGAATGCCGTACTGAGCCTGAAACTTCCAACCTGGCTTTCGCGGCTCGAATCTCTTTGGCAGTTTCTCTTTGGTTGTGTTCCAGTACTGGGCTTGCATAATGTAGCGCTGCAGCAATCTATTCTGTGTACAAAAAAAAAAAAATTATAAATTTTTGTTTTTATCTGCCTGAACCCCAGTAACATGTAACACTGCCAATTTTTTTTAGTTGGATTTCGTTTAAAGCTGATGGACAAATGAATAAGAAGAGGGTCTCGTGGCTATGGTTTAGATGTCTGACCTATGCTTTAGCTCAATGCGCAGGTCACACCTTGGGTACCTACCTAACATAAACTTTTTAGAAATATGAAAGCAGTCTTCACTGGGTGGCCATGGTGGGAGGGGAGGATGGAGGGAACGAATGGGTGTTGAGAAGGGCTTGCTTTTTCTGCTACGCAGATGCAAAAATCCCTAAATTTTTTTTTTTTTTTTGAAGGTGGGGTGTGTGTCCAAAAGTCATGCTCCCCCTATCCCGGAAAATTTTGTCAACTTGTTATCAGAACAGTGTACTCTGACGCATTGCGCAGTGAATCATCCACTTTTAATTTTGGTCAAGCCAGAACCAGGACCATCTGTCTGTAGAATGCAAGTCAGTTGTTAATTTAACTTTTACAGCGTCTTGCCGAAACACAGCATCATAGTGTGACATGACTTTGCCTTCACCTGGGCAGTGATAACTGTCTCATGCGTCAGCCCATGTGGGAGCTCCTAAGTCAGAGTAAACAACCAGGCAGATTAAATGGCCACTGCCAGCTCTTGTGAAGAAGTGTTCATAAGATTTCATGATGCCAGTGTTGACTGCCAACATGCCCAAAACCTACCACCACTCTACAGATTCCACTCCCAATTATTTCTTCTCCTCTGGGTTTTTTTTTTTCATGAAATTTCTTTTAAATCTCATTTGTTTTTATTTAATCGTATTTTTTAATTTAATTTTTTTTTTTTTTGCTTTTGCAGATTCTCACTTTAAAAATTTTGTGGGAATCTGTGAATTCACAGAGTGACTAAAGAGAGACTCTTGATATCACAAAGGGATACTCAACATTTACCTCATAATCACAATCGCATTATCAGCGATGTTGAAATAACTTGGTTTTATTCTTGATGGCCCTGTTTTTATCAAAAGAACACATACCAGTAGACTCAGAATCAGCACTTAAGGGTCTACAATGTCAATCCAAGTTTGGTAGTTGCACAGATAGCATCCTTCCAATTTAGCTGGGGGAAAAAACAACCAAAAACAACAAAAAAATTAATCCCCCAGGGTCATTAGATCCTGGGAGATTAGCAACTATTTTTTTTAATTTCTTTTTTTTTTCTCATCATGATGACAAAATCGAATGTAACCTCAATGACAGTTCATGAACCTTTCTTACCACTACTGAAAATGGATGGGGCCTGGCACTATTTACTGTTTCTTGTTTTTTGATTAATTCTCATCCGCTTAGAAAAAAAAAATTTACTCAGGGTTCATGTTATCCAGTAATCACTGGTGTTTTAGAGCTTCAGATAACAGAACACCGATCACAACACAGGATACCAGTACTTCATATGATTTATTTCATGTTTGACCAGAAGTGCACAGTGGGAGATCAGACTGTTCCGTTCGTGGCCCATCGACTTTTACTGATTGCTCTGACCAGGCTGAAGTACTGTTTGACCCTTTTGCCTGTTTGAGTTTGCTATGCTGGATTTAAAACTTACTAGCATGATTACTATTATTACTTTTATCTTTCTAATTCTATCTAAATTTACTGTTATTACTTTTATCTTTCTGTCTAAATCTTAATTTGAAAAAGAACCTCCTCCAATATCTCTCCCCACATCCCCCCAAAAGTCAGATTTTCATAAGTGTTATGTTAGCCTCTGTGATACTTGAATGACTACCTAAAGTTCTCTCATAATGTAATGCGTGTGTTCATGCATGTGTATGAGTAATACATGAGGTGTTTGTGCACTACAGTACAACACAGTTGTGCATAGCTGAGTACAGCAAGGTACTGACTGTGAGCTCTGAAGGCTGTAGGCTCTGGAAGATGCCATCAACGGCTGGAGGCAGCCCCTGGAACACCTGAGCTTTGGCCAGACAGGCTGCCTGTTTCACACCTGTCTCACACACATACACACAAGCATGCATGCACACACACGCACTCACAGACGCGCATGCGCACACATGCACGCACACACACACACACACCCACACGCACACACAATCTGGCTTGTCAACCCACTCTGACATCTCTGATCATTTTAGCTGAGGGTTAGAAGAGGGTGGGAACTGCAGTTCTCTCCCCCCCTCCCTCCCCCACATCACCCATCCTCAGTTGTCAAGTTCACTGCTACATGGGTGAAATGGTGACTGATTGCATTATCCACCACCACCGCTCTCTTGCCCACCCCCACCTCCCCTCCCCTCCCCCACCTCCCCTCCCCCACATCCACTGGCCGTGTTTTGGTGAAAACGTTTTATACCATGTTGAAACACTTGGCAGCACACGCACTTTGAGATTATTTGTTCCCCCCCCCCCCCCTCCACCCTACTTGATGAAAAATTTATACATTTTAGAGGTCACACCAGCACCCCACCCCCTCCCTTCCCTACCCTCTGCCCCTTCTCCTGCCCCCCAACATTATGCATACTGTATAACTTTGTGGGTACACTGTTCAGGAGCATCAGCCTTCTTCCCGTCTGGCTTCCTCCCAACCCACACAAACCATGCCTCAGTCAACGCACGTTTTTTTTTTTTTTTTCCCCATTAAGAGTGCATGACTGTCCCCTCCCCCCTTTCCCAACCCCATCTCTCCCTTACCCTGGTGAATACAGATGCGCGGGGTGCAGATGAAAGCTGGGTCTTCATTGTAGTTCCACAGCTCATGCTCTTTGGGGGCTTGGAAGAAGCGAGGGTCATCCACCGGGGGCCTCCATTCCTCCTCTTCTGGCCTCTCCGTGGGATCCACCACCTCCACACCTGTGACATGTACAGGGCTAGAAATTCCCAGGTAAATTTCAGACAGACCCTTCAGGTGGAAAGCTTAAAAGAAAAAAAAGAAAAGAAAAAAAGAAAGAGAACAACTTCATGACTGCACTCCATCAAACTTCTAAGCTTCTGTTAAGCCACACATACGCATCTTTGACTTTCTAAAATCTGAAAGGACCATCAACAGTTCAGTTTCCAAGCCTGCAGGAAGCACTCACCTATGCTTATTCAGTTATTGGTGTCGACTGAAACTTGAACAAGCTTGGTTGACCAGTTTCAGCATTGCACATAAGGGTTATTGGAAAGTTCCTATCCTGCTTCCAGGCTATATCGCCCTTTACTGGAATGCGGATTATCACAAACGTCAGCAGTTCCCAGTAGCTATAGCTGACTGTGTCAATGTTTCTGATTGACTGATGTTGTGTATATCATCCAGGATTAAAAAAAAGAAAAGAATATTACCCCCTCCCCACTTCTTTTTGCATCATGTATTGTGCAAGAGGGACCCTCTAAAATCTCATTAGGACTGTGTGATACAGTGCTTAGGGTCACAGGGGCTCCATAAGTAAGCCACCGACAGGAAGCCCTGGAACTTCTTTTCTTAATAAAGTCAAGCTGTTTATGATTGACACTACGAATAGCTTTCCTTTGTTCCACGACACTGGTGTCCAGTTTGCTTTGGTGGATTCCTGTCAACACAACACACATTTAAAACATGCCCACAAAGTATGGACAGGACAAGATTTATCAGGCCGATATCAACACAATTTCAACTCATTCAAGTATAAGCTGACGAACACTTGATACATCTCAATGAAGATTCATGACATTTCACACCATACTTTGTGGCTGAAGGGATAGGTGAAGAAAGCAAGGGAGGACAGGCTGGAAGTGGTGGTTCCTTAGATGAGGGCAATCAGCCTAAATCAATGTCATTTTGTGGTATGAGGCAGATTAGTATCAAAACCTACACTTCAAAGATGTTGTACTCAAACAACATGTATCCCAGGGCCAACAGAGAGAACTACCTTCCAAAACCCAGAGATCAATGAAATATACCATATAGGAAATTTTTATTGGAAGCTTTCGGACCCGCCGGCCGTGCCTGAGGCCGACCCCTGCTGGGTTGCTTGCCTCGGACCCCCCGGGGACCAAATGACCTTCGTCCCTTGGGCTGAGAGGGACCCGGTGATGAGAAAGGCGCTGGCGCCTTGCGTTTTGAACCCGGGCGGGGGGGAGGGGGGCCAGAGTGAAAGGCGAGGTCACGCCTAATAAAACCAGAGAGGCTTCCATTTGCCAAGAAGGCCTTCTTGGCAAATGACGGACTTTATTGTATACGAGGCAGGGATAGCAAATTGCTGCCGCTTATTGCATTAGCGAGCCACGGTATAGTATGTGTAATTAAATTGATATACTTACTGGTGCTAATACGACAAAATGACACCTCTCCAACATTAACAAACGAGAAAAATACAAGAACCAGCTATACTCCTTTGCTAGGACATTTAGGTCTGTCTAACCCTTTCTTTTTATTTTATTATGTTGATGTCCAAGGAAACAACAATTTTTTTTGGCAAGGAATCATCACAACTGAATTACGTAAATCTCTGACAATGTTGAATCATTTGAACCTCAATCACAACATGAACATAACTTAAATGCCAACATCAGAAGACGCTTTCCTTTATTACCTTTTTTTCCAAGCACTCTGGGAATGCGGGCGGGGTAGTCTGGGTACTTAATTCTCTTGCTGCCCCACAACCTGCGCCAGCCAAAGGCCAGACTTCGTTTGTACAGAGCTGGGGTCCACTTCATGATGTGCCTGCAACATTCATCTGTCTTACTAGGTACCATAACACTGTCAACGTCTTGGCAGCCTTCTTCAAAGAAGAAAGCACAACATTATTCCCCGAAGACAGCACTTAAAACATATACAATGAGATGAAATACCATCGCCATTTTTTTTAATGTATTACTTCAATTAGCAAGTACCCTCCCCACTTCCCCCGCTTGTCCTATGTCCCTAAAATTGGGTCCTGCCGACGTAAACAAATCAAGATATAAAAAGAATATCCATTGCCTGTGGGCAACCCTGGTCAGTGTATTTTGTGTGTCTACTGAGTCAATCGTCGACTTTGAAACGAGAATGGATGTTCCTCAGTAAAAGCAATACGCAAACTGTCTACTGCAAATTTAACAAAGAGGCCCTTTTCTCTTGAAGAATGAAATGAACGCAAATAAACTTACTCAACAGGCCAAACCGCACTAAACACACTTCTTCAATGTCAGGCCAGGCACATGCCGACAAGTAGACATGAGGGGAGGTCTTAGTACTTTCGTTGCCTTGTAACAATCATCGTTGATTATTTTGACTAAACTAAAGTTTATTAGTTATTTTGATAGATATATGTAATAATTTATATTCAACTTATCCTACCTACTTTTCAAAACTTTTTACCCATCTTTTTCATTTCAATAATGATTATAATCATTTACATATAGATTGCTCCATATGCAAGGGGCAGAACTCTCCGAAAAAGATACCAGCTTAGGCCAGGATCGTGCGAAAGATTGAACAGCTCAGTGGAGGTTGCAAGTGGCACAAGGGCACGCAAGTTCTTGACTCGATATGTTCCTCTTAAATGATGGCATTTTGTGTCAAAATGGCATGTATTATGATTGCATTCTTTCCGTAAACTATAACATACATGAAAATGCATTTTTGTAAATTCGATTAACCCGGTGTGTCGCGCTCTCTCTCTCTCTCTCTCTCTCTCTCTCTCTCTCTCTCTCTTCTGTCTGTGTGTGTGTGTGTGTGTGTGTGTGTTGTGTGTGTTATTACTAGGTTATGTGAGTTTATTTAGTGATCAAATGCACGGAATTTAGGATTTAATGTTTTTTTCTTTCTTTTCTCTGTTCTTGTTGTAAACCATTTCTTCTTCATCTTCATTCATTGAACGTCCACAGTCATCATGTTGACAATTCTGCCGTTTTGAAGGTAGGCTGGCGCAGCATAAAAAAACAAACAAACAAACCCCCCCCCCAAAAAAAAAAAAAAAAACAAACAAAAAAACCAGAGGTTTAATGTAGTTTTCTTGCTCTTGACACAAACATCTACAAACTGCAAGAGTGGTCTGAGTCGTGGAATCTGTATTTCAACATGACCAAGTGTGGCGTATTGCATGTCAGGAATAATAATCAGAATAATGAATATAAAATGATGGAGAATGATGTTTATCACCAAGCAGAAGTTCTTACTGAAGAAAAAGACTTGGGTGTTACCTTCGATAGCAGGTTGTCATTTGACCCCCAGTGGTAAATAAAGTTAACCAGATGTTAGGTATCATAAAAAGAAGTTTTACTTATTTAGATAAAGATACTTTTTTGAAATTATACAAAGCTTTTGTCAGGCCACATTTGGAGTATGCTAACATGATTTGGAGCCCTTTTTAAAAGCGCCAATCAATAATGTTAGAAAAAGTTCAAAGATGAGCTACCAAATTGCTGAAGCATTGCAAAAACTTATCGTATAATGAAAGATTGAAATATTTGAATCTGCACTCGCTGAGGGGAAGAAGGATCAGAGGTGACCTAATTCAAGTTTATAAGATCTTTAATGGCTATGATGATATTGACATTGAGACTTTTTTTTTCTGTTGCACAAACTGCGAGTACTAGAAAGTCTGAAGGAAAGATTTTTATAAAGCACTGTAACACTAATCAACGTAAATTTTCATTTTCATATAGAGTTGCTAACCACTGGAATGAATTACCTGCTACCATTAAATTTGCACCTGATAAGTGATATTAATACTTTCAAGAATTTTCTAGATAATGATTCAAAATTTAGAGAACTGTTTTATGATTATGATGGATTGCAATGAAGATATAGATTAAATTAATTGTAGCATGCCATCTGACCCCAAAAAGTGAAGAAATTTAGAGGGGACACATGATAGACCCTGAGGTCTAGGCTAATGTAGCCAGTCCCTACTCTACTACTACTACTACTACGTAAGAGTATTTGCCTCAACAACTGTGTCGGGCAGGGCGTTCCAGTCCTTTATATAAATAGTACATGGATAAAAGGACCCCTGTCGATACAAAGTTCGGCACTGTGGTTGTTTAAATTGCTGTTCATGTCCTCTACGCTGACGGGTTATATCAGGAATCAACTGGGATCTATCAATGCAGACCATGCCATGTATGATTTAAACAGAATGGCCAATCTGGCGATCTTCCTTCGCTGTCTTAGGGGGTGCCAGTCCAGTTGCTTGATGAGGCTGCTGACGTTGGAGGAGCTGTGATAACATCCTATGACAAAGCGTGCAGTCCTCCTTTGGACTGATTCCAGCTTGTCCTTGTTAGTCGTCGTGTAGGGGTCCCACACGGTGCAGGCATATTCCAGTGTGGGTCGTACCATGGCTTTGTAGGCTGTGGCCTTTAGCTGGGTGGCGCTGATCTTGAGGTTACGCCTGAGGAAGCCAAGGGTCTTGTTGGCCTTTGTGCAGATACTATTTATATGTTTGTCCCAGCTAAGGTCGTCCGTGATGGTGACTCCAAGGTTCTTTCCAGATGTAACCACATCGAGAGTATGTCCATGTAGATGGTATTTGCTGGACAATGGTTGTCTCTTTCTTGTCGCTGGCAGAGTTGTACTCTTCCCAGGATGGAACTCCATATCCCAGCTCTTCTCCCACTGTTGAAGTGTCTGGAGGTCTTGTTGTAGCTGGGACTGGTCTGGTTTGACGTGACGAGTCTATAGACTGCAGTGTCGTCTGCAAACAGGCGAGTCTGTGAGGTGAGCTGATCTGGCAGGTCATTAATATAAGCCAGAAAAAGGCACAGTCCAAGCACCGATCATTGTGGCACCCTGGATCTGACATCTGCCAACTCTGAAGCTGCTCTGTCTATGACTACGGCTTGTCTCCTATCGCTGAGGAAGCTCTCAGTCCACCAATTGATGTTGCCACGGACTCTGTAATGATGTAGTTTGTGGAGCAGGAGACTATGGTTAACTTTATCAAATGCCTTTGCAAAATCTATTATGACAATGTCGGTCTGCACTCCGCCTTCCATATTCCGAGACAGTTCTGCAAACTCAAGGAGCTGCGTCTCGCAAGACCTCTGCCTCCGAAAGCCGTGTTGTTGTGGGCAGAGGATGGTGTTCTGTTCTAGATGGTTCATAACTGCATTGACGATAACATGTTCAAAGGTCTTGCACAGTATACTCGTCAGTGACACTGGGCGATAGTTTGATGGATTATAGTGTTCGCCTTTCTTAAAGACTGGAGTGACGTTGGCATTCCTCCAGTCTGCTGGCACAACGCCTGACGTGTGAGGTGACTGGTAGATTATGGTCAAAACTGGAGTGACTTCTGTGGCAATTTCTTTCACTGTTTCAGCCCTCGAGGTGATATCTCTTTTATCTGGTCAGGACCACAGGCTTTCTTCTTCTTCTTAGCTCAGTTTGTTTGCACAGAGATTTTGAGGAATGGTAGGACAGCAAGGACATGACTTCTTGAAGCTGTCCAAAGCAGAGATGCGAGATTTGTGATCAACCGCCATCACAACACCTCTAAGGTTTCTGCCCTTACAGAAAAACTCCAGTGGCCCACCTCCATCCAGCACCGAAGGAAGACTGTAAGACTGGCCATGCTAAAGATCTACAATGGCCAGGCTGTGGTGAGCAAAGCCAGCCTTAGCCCCAACCCAAAGAGCTTCCCTGGTGGATATAACGTGGGTAAAAATTAGATCAGTGATTTTTGCACAATCTTGCTGACGGACAACGAAACCAACCAACCAATCGATGCAGGACACACATAATTTCCCAGGTGGAGATTACTACACCCACAACTACTGATGTAAACCATATTTCATCTCCACTCATTTTTCATTCTTAAAAAAATTTTCTTATTGATTTGCTGGGTTTTCTCTTTCTTCTTCTTCTTTTTTGTCTTCACAGAATTCAGTTCAACTAATTTTGTTTAGAGCCCGGCAGACCATAAGGGGCCAAATCAGGGCTGCTGATACAGTATTGCTCAGCAAAATCTTACAAAATTTCCACTGAATAATGAGAACACTGTGGCCTTACTTTTGATGAATTGTTAACTGACCACTGAATAATAAGAACGCTGTGGAGTTACTGTTGATAAATTGTTTACTGGGGGATATAGGAAAGTATTTATTTTCGTTACTTTCTAATGATGAAAACGTTGTCGTTTTGTCTTCAGCTTGTGAAAAAAGTACATACTACATGGGAAGTAAATCTTTCAGTGCAAATCGATGATAGGTTCCCATGGCAAGATTTTCACTCATGAACTGATTCAAAAATGAAAGAGTGGATTGAGGATTTCTCTAACCTTGACAGAGGTTATTGTTTGTGACCAACCATTGTGGTCTGATATCTTCTGTGTGTCCCATCTAGTTTGATGTGTGCTTTTGTGTCATTGTTGCTGACTGACTCTCGTGGTCTGCGCTCTTCCATGTGCTCATCTAATTTGATGCCCGACACACAAATGGTGGTGGTGGTGGTGACTGATCGTAAGGATCACTCACTAGAAATGAGAAAATCCTGACTTTGGCACTGACTAACCACATCTTTGTCTTCTAAGTTATTGCCACTTAAGGTTGAATTGGTTTCGGACACATCCTGTGCTCAACATTGTTTTGAATGACCAGAACTTTGTGGTTGTTGCAAATAAAAGCTGTTGAGTCAAGATCCTGATAATTTACAGAAGTTTGTTGATCAGAGCTCAGCTCTTACACAACAGTAACTCAGGGCTTTTGAGGCGACAGTATGCTGATGTGCGGTATTCTTGTCATATTGTGCAGGTGTGACCTTGAAGCTCTGAAGAAGATGGTGGCAGCGTCAGTCTACTAATGATCAAGGGAATTTGATTCAGTGTCTACAAGTCATCTTTGTCCTACAAATCTTATACAATCATTATTGCGCTCGTAAACTACTAGCAGTTGTATTCTCAGACAGTTTGTGTACTGATTGTATATTGGTTGGGTGCAAGTGTAATCATTCCAGAACAAGACCTTTGAAAGCAAGGGTTATAACCAGAGAACAAGCAGCATGAATTTGTCACGCATTTTGGTTGGTGTAAATCAAAGTAAGTGGAGGCAACTGCTACCACTCTCTGCTGAACAACACTGTCAAAGGAGACAACTCTTGCTGGTGACATTTTCACATAACCATAAGCCTGTACCACTTTCGTTGACCAGTACTGCCTGTCATTCAAGGTTTAGGCTTTTTCCATTGAACTCAGAGCAAACTCAACATGGAATTAAGTGGTTTCTTTCTGGAAGCAGACTGTGGTTATTGGTCAGGAATCTGTCACATTGTCCACAGTTCAGTGCAAGATGTTTATGTCCTGGACACATGTCAAGTCCGCAGACTTCGGGGAAGTGCTTTCACACCAGGGAAGGCAACAGGTCACAGCAAGGAAGAGACAACGCACAGACACCAGCGCTGAATGACGAGACTGAACACGTGAATCCACAGACACAAGTTGCTGTTCTTCGGTCAGAGGAACAAGCCGGAAGGTCGGAGAAAGAAGGCAAGACACAAGATGTGGGAACCATGGAGGAAGACAACGTGAAGCTGCTGAGTCAGCAGATTCTGAGGCAGGCTGAGAGGAAGGATGTGATGGTGCAGTCTGTTCCGGTGCAACAAGTGGAACAGCTGGTTCAAGGCTTACGCCAGAGTGGCTGGAACTCTGCCTCCATCCTCTCCATCCTGACCTCCCAGCCCTCTCTCCTCCACCACCGCCATTCCCTCCTTCGCACCATGCAGCTGTTGTTGATGCTGGGCTTTGATGTGCCCCAGGTTAGAGCCATCGTGGAGCAGCTGCCTGCTGTCCTGCAGATCTCCAGGACTCAGATCAGCCAGGCTGTGGACACCTTGCGACAGCTCGGCTTCGGAGAGGAGACCTTGTACACAGTGATGTCCCATAACCCCTCGCTACTGCTGTCATCCAAATCAAAGCTGGGCGAGAGAATTGAGGCGCTAAAACAGATGTTCAAAACAGCGGATGTTGTCACCCTTTGTCTGAGGTGTCCACGAATGTTGACCGATGCCTGGGACGAGGTGCAGGCCAAGTTTGATTACGTTTTCCACCAGATGGGCGTCACTCAGAGACAGATGGTGCACGCCTCGCTGTTCAACCATTCCCTGTCCCACATCAAGAAACGTCACACCTTCCTGGTGAGGGCGGGCCTGTACATCACCACCAAGAGAAAGGAAGGGGAGAGAAGCCGCAACGCCACACTGGACCTTATCATCGCATCCTCTGACAAGGAGTTCTGTCGGAAGTTTGGGGCTTTCGAAGTTGCGGAGTATCATGCTTTCTGCCAACTGCTTGACAAGGAACAGGCAGTACTGCATGATTCAGATTCTGACGATGTCATCTAGGAAGCCTCATTGTGGGCTGATTTTTGTACACAATGTTCCATCAATAGGAGTCGTAGGGTTATGATTTCTAGATAATGGACAGTTGCAATGTTTTAAAAAATTTCTTTGTTCTGTTTAGAAACATGAATGTTATAAAATGAATTGATTTAAAACCAAAATGTAAATTTACAATTTAATTTAATGTTGTATACTTGAGAAAAGAAACACAGTATGTAAGACTAAAGAGAAATCAAGATAACATAAGTTTGGAATGCAATACCATGTTTATGTGCTTTGCACTAATTCTCTTCAAATGGGGACAGAATGTTGAGATCCAGGTTGGTGATTGTCAGCCTTTAGCTGAACTCGAGGTTTCCATCAGAATTGGGTTTGGGTCCATAGAGAAATTCGAGGATAGGAAAACAGTACTGAAACATTTACAATTTGGGTGAATAATGAACAAAATGAATACATATCTTTGTATAAGATGGTGTTAGCTGGAAAATACTGAGTTTACAATTTGTTGTGCTGAAACAGGGATTTACACAAAGTACCATACTACTTCATGTATGTACAAAACATAGAAATTGATTAATTTAAATCAGGAATGTTTTGTGATCCACCACCTTTCTGTAGTCCTGTGTAAAGAAAAAAAAATGTACTGGACAATGATCGTGTGGACCTGGGCATCCATGATATGTCAAAACTCCATGTATGTATGTTTTCTTTAATGATAAATGATGCTTTTGGTCACTTCAGTTTTATCCATGAATTGCCCAAAATAGAAGAGGCGAGTCAACAGCTCTCTGTGAGCACTGTTTTCTGTGTACCAACAGACAAAACATTTATCATATCAAAGTAATAACTGTCATTCCAAAAATTTAGCGAAGAAGTGCCAGAAGTGTTTGACAAACATGTTGGGTGAACAATTACACCATAAGGTACTGTGTTCAAACTCTTTTCTCTTGTTCAGCATCACGTTAACATGGTAGGACCCAGAGGCATTGTTACAGATAATTTGACCGACAGGAACCTCCACAAGTCGATTCCCTTGTCATGCCACAAGGCAGACATGGTATGACCAACCCAGTCCTTCATGTGGCTCATCCATCTCTTATCCAGTGGGCAGTCATGGCTAGAAGTCAATACTAAACTGTTTTAATTCTGCATCTCTTGACTGAGGTAAGAGCCAGGTGTGTCGTCAGCCAGCATATCGCTGTCCAGATATACAACTGCTGCAAGTCTGAAAATCAAATTTTACAGGAGAGGAAAAAAACTGATAGTTTATCCCACAAGATATACTACGAGCTGAGTTAGGATACAAGTATTTTGATTACAGCATGTTTATTTTTAGGATAATGTGACTGGGACTCGAGTAAGTCATGCCCCTTGGGGGACTTGACCAAGTCATGCCCCTTGGCCCCGCTATTATAGCATACCATAAATCTAAAAAATTTCAAGTTACGGCAGTTGTATTTCTGGGCAGCGATATGGCCCGAAAAGTTAGCCAAGGATGCAACGAAAAAAAACAGCAGCCTCCGGAACTGTCACAGAGGCAGGTGTTAACAGGCAAGTACACATTGCGTCGTGTGCTCGAATTTGAAACCGTCTTCTGCTGTGACAGAAACGTGCTCATTGACCCTTCTCTCCGTCTCCAAAAGATTTCAGTTGTTAGATCATTTCACACTGCTTTTTGTGAAGCTGCAAAAATGACAGGTGTGTGTGTTGGCTTGCTGCCCAACAGTCATTTCCTGATGGGTTCCCTGGCTGTGTCCGAGTGATCAGAAAGGGTTCTTATGAATGCCTGGATTCTTCTCGGTTTTACTCAAGATTTGCCGTTGGGTTTCCAGCTCTCATACATATCCATACCCGGGGATGTGTTGCACAAGTGACGTTGACCTCTGTTAGGAACTGGCGTGTGTGTGTGTGTGAATGTGGGCACATGTAAACTGTTTGAAGGGAGCCTTATGTGCAGTGAATTGGCCCAGGATGGACAAATGAATACAGATACTTTCATGAACAGTTTCTTTGCTTGTTTGTTTTGTTTTACATTCTCAGATGTGTACCTGAAAATGTGTGTGTATGCTCCTCACCAATCAGTAATTAACACAAATGCAATTTTTTTTTTCAACCGATGTTTTATTGACACCCATAAACATGTAAAAAGTCAAAAAGTGTGGGAGGGGGACACGTACAGTGAAGAGAAGCTATTAGCACAGTGTTACAAGACAACATCGACTGACAATCTGCCAGGACAGAAACTGAAATGTAATGGAAATCAGTAGACTATGTGTCAAAAATTTATGTGCATCAAACTTCAGCACCCAAACAATCCTGTTGAACTGCCTGTCTTGTACACCAAGTTGTCACTTTTATCCCTCTCTCTTAATCTCCATGTGTTGAGAGATCAGAACAGCATCAGCTTCATCTGCACCATGATCGTGAGCCAGTCAAAAATTTAACCTCAGCTGAAATGCCTGTGAAAAAAACAACTAAAAGTCACTTCAGTTGGAGTGTCACTACTTCAGATTATAAACTCTTTAAGTGCTGTTCAAAAAAAAAATCTGCTTCTGAAGATGAAGTAGTTTTCAAAGTGCATCACTTCAAAGAAAGTGCCTTTCAAAAGTGCCTCCGTCGCTGTCACTCTGATCATATGTGTGACAGTTGGCACTTTTACTGACACAGGAGGTGGCATGTCACTGATCTGTCTGGTGGCGCTTCAGACACAACAGGTGGTGGTTAATACTAATGACAAACTGAATGGTGCTTGATCTTTCTCCCACAGGGTAGCTGACATTTCACTTGCGTGGCAAAACTTGTGCGCAAGAACCTGCCAGCTGGCACTTTGGGTCTAGTTCCTCACCAGTGTATGACTTGCGTTACACTCCTCTGACGAGATATTGTGTAAATGCCATGACAAGTACCTCACTGACATGAGCATCAATTCTTCACTGACACACGCAGCATATGTCTCTTCACAGAGTCTGATGACACACAGAAACGAGAATAAAGCTTAAAAGACACACATAAAGGGGAAGGGAGGGAGATAAAAACAAACAAAACCCAAAACAAACTGTTAAGTAAAGAATATTGTCCACACAGTCAAGAGCGCAGAGAAAAAAAAAAATAAAAAGAACATAAGGAGCACAGATCGTATTGACAGACTTAACACAAACTGAGCACAGATCGTATTGACAGACTTAACACAAACTGAGCACAGATCGTATTGACAGACTTAACACAAACTGAGCACAGATCGTATTGACAGACTTAACACAAACTGAGCACAGATCGTATTGACAGACTTAACACAAACTGTGACAACAGGGAAAGAATAACTGTACACACAAACTGTGAAATCAAACTGTTACTAAACAGATCTATGATGAAACCACAGCTAGTCTGTGCCAATATAGAAAGAAAAGAGCATATGAAAACGAAAACAGAGTCATCAGAAAGTTAAAACAAAAGTGTTCACGAGGAACAACTGTAATACTTTTTGGGGGAAGGTGCATAAAGACAAAGAGCACTGAATAAAGAGAGCACAACACTCATAGAAGTAAATCAAAATCATGGAGCATTTAAATGGTTAACAGAACAAACAGAGCGCAACACTTGCAATTTTATCAGTAAATTATTCACAGACTTCATTCCAATGATTAGGCAGAACACAACCCTTGCAATTTATCGAGTATTTGCACCGAGTGCAAATCAGAATACACAATTCCAGTAAATTATCCTCTCAGAGTATTTTAAACAGAAAGGAACAAACATGACAATCGCCAGTCTTGACTGCTCATTCTGAGCAATCACAAAAGGAAAAAAAAAAAAGGTGAAAGGTAAAGTTCGGGTTAACAAAACTGGTACGGATATACCTGGTTCAAGAGCATCTGATAGGAGAAACTGTTCACAACCAAAAAAATGGTTAAAAGAGAACGCCGAAAATAAGTTGTGAACACCAGAGTTTTGGACAGAAACCATTCAAAGCAACCATTGGGACATGTGCAGAGTTTAGAGCATTTACAAACTCCTTAGCGCTCATGATTACAATATTTCCTGAAAAAGGCTAACAAACACAAATTGTTGCAACAGCTCTCAGAAACCCAAACCCCGTTAGCATACAACGTTTCATGAAGGAGTATGAACATGGATTGAACATAAGGAAAGAACTGGAGATGATGCCCATAATGGTGTGACTTCCTACCGCAGAATGAACGCCAGCATTACTGCCTTTATGGCACTTGTTGACATTGTAGACCTCAAAGCCTTTTTTTTTTTTGTTGTTGTGTTGTTTTTCACACACTTCTCAAACACTGCAGACTGCCTCTAAAGCAAACAAACGATGTCAGGGCCATGGTCTGTTCAAGAAGACGCCACCCTCTATGCAGACTATTTCAACTCTTTTCAAACTGACATATCTCCTTGGCAACGCTGAGTTTCTGATGAGTTTGGACAAACACTCTGCATCGTTACCCTCTATGCAGACTATTTTAACTCTCTGACGTATCTCCTTGGCAATGTTGAGTTTCTGATGATTTTGGACTTGCATTGTTACCCTCTATGCAGACTAGTTCAACTCTTTCCAAATTGACAAACTTCCTAGGCAATGCTGACATACCTTGTAGGCAATGCCGAGTGTCTGATGATTTAGGACAAACCTGATGAATCAGCAAATTGCAAAATGTTAAATTTTTGGAGTGGAACCTCAATGTTTATATTACGTCATCACCTTTCCTCTGTCAATCACAAGCAATCTGTTCAGTCTGTTGCTGTGTGACAGCGTTTAAGCAGGAAAGCTATTCCCTTGCTATGTGTCATGCAGGACTTGCATCCAAAATAGTGTCTTGACGTGGGTTTGTCGCAGTCAAAAGGCATACAATTAAAACGGTTACGTCAGCATGTTGATATGATGTGAATCAGTTCTGAAAATGTCAGTACACTTTTTTTTCATCAGTTTTTTCTTTCGGGCTTTCTTTTTTTTTTTTTTTTCACTTTTAACTACCTCTTACAAATGAGCAGTATGTTGGGGAGAGCAGGGGATCCGGAGAACATTACCGAGCGAAAATTAAATCATATTGTGTCAAATTTCACGGCAAGTTCTTGTTTTTCAAACTGTCAACACCTGTCCACAGCACAGCTGAGGAAACAGATGTCCTGTCACCACCAACACACAGCATGTCCCCCAAAAGCCAGTCTCTCCTGAAGCATTTGGCGGATGGACTCTGAGCAGAGCAAAAAAAAAAAAGTTCTAGCCTGGCCATCTGTAGGGGGGGATTGAACCCTGGGTTCATTAGAACAATGGTTTACCTGCTAGGTAGAGCCAGTCCCTGTCAGATAAGATAGCAGACAAGAAGAAGCTGCCTTGCCCTGAACAAAATGACCTGATTTGACTTGCATTTCAGTCCATGGTAGACGGTCACACCATTAGGGCAGAACTCCTACAATGACACGATAAAAGCATGCAGTACATAGCAAGCAATAACATGAAGAGAGGTTCTTCTTTTGTTGCTTTTTTTTTTACCAGGAAAAGCCCACAGAAACATGTAGTTTATCAAAAGGCATACAGTCTGAAAGAAAAGAGGACACCGCACTTGCAGAACGTAACAATCATTAGACATGTATGCAGTCATAAATGTGAGTTGCCACAACATAGAAAAAAGTGCTCTCATACATGCAGATTGTCAAAATGTACAAAAATAGTGCATTCATAAATATCAAGTTGACAAGATATACAAAGAATTGTGCACTCTCAAGTCAAAAGTTGTAAAACACGGACACAGCAGCACATGCCCGATGAGCAACAATTTGCGCATGTTTGAAAAGAACATGAACCATTGCTCACACGCTCGAAAATGAAGTAAGAACAGCACAAACACACTGAAAATGAAAGTAGAACAGCACAACTACACACTTGAAAATGAAAGTAAGAACAGCACAACTACACATTGAAATGAAAGTAAGAATAGCACAGTCGTTTAGCTTTCTGCTCATAAATAATGGAACACAAACAACTTTCCACAGTAGGATGGATGAAGGGAATGGAGGCGGGGACAGACCATAAAAGCACTTTGACCACCGTTTCAAAATGAATATCATTGTTGACAAAATGGTTGAAAAGAAATTTGAAAGGTGTAATAATGAGCCATTAGTATCATATCAATTTGCAAAAAAAAATATGAACGACTAACAGGTTAGCGGCTTGGTGCGAATAACCCCAACACTGTCCCAGAGAAACGTCTATCCACTTCTCGTCAGAAGTTTGGTGCACTAAAGATGTGCTGAGCTTGAACCATGTGCTGTCCTTTCTCCTTGTCAACGATCCCAACCCACCTCCCTCTCTTCAAAGTCAGCATCTCATTTTCCAATTCTGCATTTCTTTAATTGCACAACATGAAAACGTTACCAAAAAAATGTGACCAACATATCACTATAAAAACTTTACTCACAACGGTGGAATGAAAATGTTCTCCTGTAGCCTCCAACTTCCATTTCAAGACGAAGGGTCTATTTTTAGCCAGCTCTATACAAGAAAGAGGCAATATAAAGTCTACGTAGATTTGTTAAGTCTTTACTTGGTTTGGTCCAAAAAATAAACAACAGTGAAACAAAATTTGAGCAAAGTTCTCCCAACTGTGTGTAAATTAAAAAAGATTGTCTCATTTGTATCTTTGTTGAAATACTCAAACCTTAAACATTCCATGAAATGTGGTTCCTCCCGAATGGAGTGCTTGAACCTTGGGCAACGCATCACACCTCAGACGCTATACATCAACTGACCAAATCCTGTCATTTTGCATACCACTTGGTCCATTTGTAACGTATCTGACCCAGCAATCCACGAGTCCTCTGGTCCTGCCACAACATGCACCATCTTTCTTTTTTTCATAAATTCTAAATCAAAACTAAACCCACTCAAATGAGTTACGTAAATAACTCTTAAAAAGGACTTCTATCCACTTGCTTAGTGAAGCAAACGTAAAAAAGCGTTTATCAACAACAACAACAAAAAGCGCATTTTACCACCCCCACTTCCCCCTCCCACACACACACTTATATGCTTGGCCCACTCTATAACTTCAACTGTAGTATATCAAACTGCTGAAGCAAAAAGAAGTCCAAAGAAATAAGAAGATAGCATGGTTATGTTCATGAATTAAACCACGAACCTTTCAAATGAAAGTACTTTAAACAAACAACAACAACAAACAATTGACACAAATATGGTCTTTCACCGCCACTGTAACAACTCAACTTAAAGCTCACCAAGACACAAGTGCATGTACACCGCACACATGTCTCCTACAGCCCTTAAAACAAACAGAAACAGGAACAGAATCCCTCTAACAAAACATGGCAGTCAAAAACAGCAGAGGGTCACATTTCCTTGGCCAAGTCGCAACCAACTCCTTTAAGATTTCTTTACACCTGAATATGGTGATGAAGAATGGGAGGCAATCCTCACACACTTGAGCTATAAAGACAAATTGTCTCCCACTTTGAGCTGTTGTTTACCTAAGAGGGCTACAAAAATATTTTTAAAAAAAAAAAAAAAATCAAAACCACTCACAGGTACAGAGGCATTCCTGTTGTGAAGAAGCCTCGAAGGCTAACCACCCACAGATATTGAGCAACTGATCCTGTTTCTGAGGCCTATAAAATGTTATCTATCTATATATGGATAGATAGATATATTTCAACCCAACAAACAATTCTGTGAAGCTAGATAAAAAATCTACCTGGTTGGGATTTTTTCTTTACTTTTCTTGTAGGCTGTCAGACACAAACGCACACAGAGGACTGAAAACAATCCATGCACTGCAGGTTTTACAAGTGCGCAAGATAAACACTATGCATGCTGGAAATGAATCAGTCGGCCAAGCCTGCCTGACAGGATAGACCGAGTACCTCAACAATGCGTTGAACACAAAATGCTGCACGTAGAATTTTCCAGTGTCATACGCTGGGACATGAAGCAGGAACTCAAAACAATAATACTGAAGTTATGACAAGAAAGCATTTTTTTAAAAACCAACATAACAACAAGAAATAATATCAATAACGGTTATGACAAGAAGTGTAAAAGAAAAAAAAAAGATCTGTACGATTAGTAGGACACAACAACATCAAACTGTCGACATCAAACTGTCAACAGCACATGGAAGAGAAGAAGAAAACTCGTCCTTTCCTCCCTGTGAGTTGGCATAAAAAACCATGCACGTGTGCCAGTCTGCATGTGATTAACACCTGGACACAACAATGCACACGCTGAACTGGCGCAAATCAATAACAGCCAACAAGAACATTACCTGAAATGACTCTGACTGCATAAAGTAACCAGTGTTAACAACAAAGCCACCCGCACAAAGTAACCAGTATAATACTAGCAGCGCCACACACACAAATCATGCATGACCCTCCCTTTCATTGCAGGCTGTCACTAAACAATCCTTGCATGTGAGAATTCCTTCAGCCAATACACAGAAAAAATGCATACCAAAACAAAAATGGATTTTTTTCCCTAGTAAAATTTTTACAGAACTAAAATATAGGGACTGTGAACCATGGAGCTGTTCTTCACTGATCCCAGAGTTCTTTTCCTCCGCGTCGTAATATCGAAATAATGGTAACCATCACTAGTGTGCACATCTGAAATGGTGCAATAAAGACGAAACAAAAATGATGTAACATCAAGAAATATCCCAATGGCATGGATGATTGTCAAAAAAGAAAAACAATTGAATATTAACGCTCTACGTTGACTGGGCTTTATGAAACATGAAACAGAATCGGTAAAACTGAACAAATTAAAAAAAAACAACTATGAAATAACTTTTACTCAGGTTAAGTTTATTCCTGAAATGCAGCTTTGAGAAAACCAACACCAATGTTTTTCAAACCCAAGACAAATGAAGTGGGAGTGAAAAAGTGATCTAACGCGAGCTAGACCAAACCAGCTTTACCTTCCATAATTTATTTTAAAAAGACCAATCTGTAAAATGAGCAATCTGTAGTCGGTCATTCATCTCCCAATTATAACAGATTCAGACTGTGGTCAGCTGTAAAAAGCATTTGGCTTCAGCTAATTACCGAATATATCCAAAATCGTTCTTGAAGCACTCAGGAGACAATGATGATGTAATTCATCTTGCCTCTGACCACTTCTGCTGCTGTTTGCCGTGCTGTTCTGGTGGAGGTGTGCCCTGCAGCACACACTGGGTGGTACGCTAATGATTGACAAGGTGCGATTTTTCATCTCCTGAATAAAATCAATAAAGTCACCAAATCACTATAGCTGACCAGCTAAAGCAATTGTAACTTAGCCAATCACCATCTTGGAAAGACATTGTTTACATACACTTACGAAAGCAGAGGGCAGAACGCCAACGATAGACAAGGTGTGCTTTCATGTGGTGAATCAGATAAACCAGGTCGTCAAATCACTATAGCTGACTTGTTAAGCAATGGTAACTTAGCCTATTACTATCCTGGCCAGATATTGTTTAGATACACTTTTGACAACTGAAGCTTTAAAAAGATAAAACGACTTGGGAAGATGATGATAAATGTAACATAACTGTTGTTCCAACATTTAAAAAAAAAAGATACCTGACAGAGCAGCAAATCACAGATGCCCACAGATCATCCTTCAGTAGTCTGCAGCTGCTACACTTTATCATTTAACAGTTCACTACTGACCTTACCACAACCAGTCTAGACAGGAGCTTTCAAGTCCACACATTCCTTTCCTTTCAACACATACAAAACTGATTTGAATAAAAACAATTCTGACTAATTGTCATCAGCTGTGTTAAAACGTTTTTTCCCCCTTGATTTATGTTCCTGAGTATTTCCAATCATTGTTTTGAAGTTTTCAGAGGTTTGAAACTGCTACTGTCCTCAGACCCTGAAAATCTTATTTAAAAATATATCCCGAAAATCATATTTTAAAAAATGTCCTGAAAACCTTATTTAAAAAAAAAACCTCCCAAAAATCTTATTTAAAAAAATATCCTGAAAATCTTATTAAAAAAAATATCAAGCACTAAAAATCTGACCATGTGTAAACAAACTAGCAAACCCTGAAATTTGTCTAAAGATTTAAACAATCTACAAACCCTAAAATTTGTCTAAAGATTTAAACAATCGCTCTCTAAAAATCTGACTGTGTTTGAATTCAAACAGTCACATCCAGAAAACCTGATTCCAATTTTTTTTTTTTTTTTTATCAACTTTCTCTCAGGCCCTGCAAATCTGATTCTGGTTTAAAACTCTTCATAAGACTGTGGCAAAGCGACTCTTTAAACTGTCTGTCAGACCCTGAACATCTGTTCTTACATTCTGATTACAGTTTTGAGCTTTAATTAAAACCTGTCTACTACACTCTCAAAATAAAACACTATCATTTCTGGTTTACCATCGCTTTACCAACTCTGAACCGTTTTAACCCCCCCCCACCCCCCTAAAAATGCTGGCAAAACACTCCACCATGTCCTGATCGTTTCAGGATAAAAAATTCTGCCCACCAAATGTGGCAAACAGATCATCTCCAACATCTGCAGCATGTGGATTTTGGAGAAATGAGGTAACCACTGAAACTCTGAGTGTAAAAGATTTACTGTTAAGTCACAATGTACCATACTGATGATAAAAAAAATGTATACACACTCAAATTTCAATGCATTCTTTTAAACATATATATACTTTTAAATGCTCTCTTATAATAATCAAAATAAAGCAGGACTGAGTATCGCTACTGGAATGTTGACGTTACGTGTAAAGGACATAACCACAAACTACTTTCACCTGATGTTCTGCTCTTCTGATGATTCAGGTACAACACCTGGGTGTTACAGAAACAAATTCTAAAATTGTACATTTAATGGAAAAAAAAAGAAAAAAAAAAGAGGATATGGGGGTGTTCTGAATCAAATCCAATGGCAAACGAAACACATTCCAAAAAGTCCCTAACAATGACAATCAAGCAGAAACAGGCAACGTATAAACCACGGACAGAATGGACAGGGCAGGAGAGACAGAAAAAAAATCTCATGGTTATTGGCAAGGCAAGCAAGTAACTCTGCACAGGCTGCAATATAACAGGTAGCAGACCAGCTGAAACACACACAGAACAGAAAACCAAAGTCTAACCGTCACCTGTGGCAAGATGAGCACCAACACCAAAGCAGCGATACAACCCACGGCACACAAAAAGGATATGCCAACACCAAGACAGAAAAAAAGATGTCCCAAAAGAAGAGAGCAGCCAGCAACAAGGTTTAAGCAGCATACAGTGCTATGCCCCCAAGCAGAGACAGACACAGAGAGGGCTGAGCACAAATCCAGAGTTCCTCAGGTTAATGTTGGAAAGACGAAGCAACCGTCGTAGACACGCAGACAAAAGTTGAAAGAACAGAAGAGGAAAATGATCTGTAAAAGGGGTTAATCAGCTGAGCGAAGACAATCAAGCGGCTATGTAATAAGCATACAAGTGAGAGGACACAGCGCATTAAAAACCGCTCCACCTACATGGACAGAGCAAGGACAACATTAGCTTGCAGGCTAAACACTGTTGAAGGGTTCCATGGCACGTTAGTCTCCTCTCCCTCCCTCCCCAGCTGTTCCACTACACTGAGCAAATAGTCAAGTTAAAAAACACTGCTTTCATGATTGGATTAAAAGACGTGGGACACACAAAAAAAGTTCTCATCATTTCCTCACAGCGGTAAAGCGTAGAGTATCAAAATAATGTTTGAGACAGATCGTCATATATCTTTCAATTGCATGGCACAAGCACAGTTACCACGGTGAAGGAGGGAGGCGTGAAAACGATGGTACCAAACCTAACTCCTAAGAAATGAATTAAAGAAAGTGTATATGAAGACAGCAAAGATAAAAAATAAAACTGTAAAAAAAAAAAAAAAAAAAAAAAAATTAAAAACCCTTTACAACTGAAATGGGGGATGTCTTGACCACAAAGTAAAATGCTTGACATCTGCAGACCCCATTCTTCACACAATGAAGGACTTGAACACACACATATACGCAACTCCAAGGGAAAGCATCCAGCCCCATTCAAAAGCCTGAATGGCTTGGTCGACTGTGTACTCCAATACACCAGTGTTTTCTTTTACACCATTCTGAATGCATCACCAAGTCTACGACTTTACACAGTCCATTCCCTTCAGAACTCTGAATATCTGCATCATGTGTACCAAAAAACATGTTTCATTTCTTTCCTCTGAATAAACACACTGTGTGTACCAAAATACAACCTTCATTCCTTTCCTCTGAATAAACACACCGTGTGTACCAAAATACAACCTTCATTCCTTTCCTCTGAATAAACACACCGTGTGTACCACAATACAACCTTCATTCCTTTCCTCTGAATAAACACACTGTGTGTACCAAAATACAACCTTCATCCCTTTCTTCTGAACTGTGTGCACAAAAACACATGCTTCATATGTCTGGGCAATGTGTACCACATCACATATGTCACGGTTCATTCCTTCCAGAGACCTACACATATCTGTATCTAGACGCTTTACAATCCTTTCAGGAAATTCTGGATGTTTCTGACTGTACATGAAACACATGGCCCACCGCTTTGACAGAAACAGAACTCTGAATGTGTCCTTCTGTGTACTACAATACATTATTCATTCTTTCATGGTTCTTGAAATGTCTGTTACTCCATGTATTACAACACATGGTCCATTGCTTTCACAGAACTCATATGTCTGTAACTATGTGTTTTACACTAAACGGCTCTTTTCTTTCACAGAACATGGAACATTCGTTAGCAATTTTTACCAACGTGGAATCATTGCAATGTGTGATATCTAAAATGGGTGGAATTCAAACAGTCCTTTGTCATGTTGAACATGGAATGATTGCAATGTGTGCTGTGTACACATGGCTGCTAAAATATTCTTTTTGCTCTATGGAATGAATGCAATGTGTGGTGTTTCTAAACATGGCTGTTCAAATGATCCTTTGTCAAAGTCCACTGTGGAATGATTACAATGTGTGGCATTTTACCCCGGCTATCAAAAACCGTTCTTTGTCATGTTTACTAGGGAATGACTGTAGGTAAAATACATGTACACCAATGGTCCTTTGTGTTATCTGGAATGACTGCAATGGGTGTTATGTAAACGTTTTTCAAGCTAGTCTACACCATGCCCAAGACATGCAGTTCCCAGTGACTTATCTCCCCTGACTCTCTAAACTCATCCTCCACGAAGTCATACACCACAATCGTCAGATTACAGCGGCCCTACGCCTATCAACTACACACAGAAACAGGATCCAGTATTCATAGCGGGTCAGAATGACGAATGAACCCAGAGCTTTGACCCCGTGGCAAGGTTATCAGCGCTAAAATTGTCAGACACAAGTGTGACACAAAGCAAGACATACGCAAATCGTCGGCACTATGAACTCATCCTTACACTCCTACGAACTGCTGAGCATCCGTGTGCACTCATAAAGGGCACACCCTTCTTTCCAGTGAAATTTCAAGGTCTTATTCAAGGGCTCCAGACCACCACCCTTCTTGTCTTTTCAGAAATATCATATGCAGCACACAACACACACACAAACACACTGACAAGAGTATTACTGGCAGATAATGGTGACGCAGATGCTCACTGGCAACTGGCACTGTGAGTCAAAGAGTGGTTTTCAAGACTGCCAGATGACCTTGGCCCTTCCCATGGTTCTTCATTTTTTTAATGGTGCAAAAAACTCATGCGCACACACACACACACACACACACACACACACATACACACAGTGCTCTAACGAATGTGGAAGGACTCCAAGCACATTTCAACAGAACTGTTACACTGAAGGATATACTTGATCTTTTTTGAAAAACCAGGATTTCCAATCTAAAGAACTTCCAGGGATCTTCGAGGAATGTAGGTACCCTTACTCACCACTTATATCACTTAGCACAGACCACATCACTGAAGATTCGACCTGCGTGTTGGGGTATGGGGATGTCCGGCTCATCCATGAGACACCCCTCCCTTCCCTTCCTTCCCCCCTCCCTTCCCCATCTCAACTTCTTCTCCTTTTTTTTTTTTTAACCATCTGTTCACTGTCTAATTTAGCAGAAGTGGTCCAGAGTATATGGATTGGCCAGCAAGCAGCAACGTCTCCCTGAGGATAGTGAAACTTAAAACTGTTCGTACTGTGTGCACACACCCACACACTCATGCTCAAACACTTAAAAAGAGTCCATCCAAAAAACAAAAACAAAAAAACAATGTAAACAAAGAAACAACAACAGCAAAAGAAAACCCAAACCAACCAACCAAACAAATACTTTTTGTGCTTCTGAACATTGTAAACAAAATGTGTTCACTGAACAAGTCACACTCACTGAAGACAATACACCCACTGGAGACAATACACTCACAGAAGACAATACACTCACTGAAGACAATACACCCACAGGAGACAATACACTCACTGAAGACATTACACCCACTGGAGACAATACACTCACAGAAGACAATACACTCAATGAAGACAATACACCCACAGGAGACAATATACTCACAGAAGACAATACACTCACTGAAGACAATACACTCGCTGAAGACAACACTTCCCCTGATCATATTACAACAATCACTTTGAGCCTGTCAACACAAAACAGTCAGTCACATTAGATACATTCACTTAATCAAACTGTTACGTGCACTTGTACAATTCCCTCAAACACTTCACCTGAACTATCTTTGATTCACCATCAAAACAGGCAAGCAAAGAAAGAAGCGAATGCAACAAAATAATCAGGTACAAACACAGGCAGAAAGAAAAAACAAACAAACAAACTAAAGAAATCCTTAAAATGATTCCATAGTAATCAAAACTGCGAAAGAAGAAAACAGCTTGGCGCACACTCTTTGCTCACCACTGCAGATTGATGAAGGCATTCACAACTCTGCTGATAAAACTATGGACCCTCCCTGCAAGCAAGCCCGCACTAAGGCTTCCTGCTTTCTCTCTGCTTCTAAGGGTGACTACTCAGCCTTCACGTTGTAACCATCTATCGGTGCCAAGGACGTCAACATTCTCTACTTCTCTTTCTCTTTGTGACATAGTTCAAAACTTTGACAAACACAAGGGGAGTTACACTGAAGACACAGTTCTGCATGTGCATGCTCCTCCACACATGCGCAAGATTCCATCGTCGGTGTATATACATGTTCACACACAAAGCCGATCAAAGCCTTAACACTGAAGCACAAGTTCACAGTCTCGGCGTATGTGCGCTTCAAGCGATACAAAGCGTTCGAAGAGCATTGCAGCGAAGCAGCTGGATGACTGATTTAAAAAATTTTATATCTGGTATCTTCGTGACTTCTGTTCATCAGCCGGTTCGGTTTTAGAATCGGATGTCTGAGCGTGCCCAAAGTATGGGTGATTCCTCCATGTGGTGAGTGCATGCTAAACATGCACACATGTTTCTACGTACACATGTGTGTGTTACAATTCGAGTGTAAACAGTGTAGTAGTCCTCCTGTTCGTGATAAGATTCTTTGCCTGTATACCGAAAAACAAGCCACAAACGCCGTAAGAAAATATCTATTTTTTACACGACAACACGCGGATCAAACAACAGACATGGCGGGCAGGGAGGGATAGCGGTCTCATGTACAGCAGACAACGACGACATATGACAGAAAAATCAGTGACATGACACAAGACCGGCAGTGATTATACACATAAGCTGTAAGTACAACGTCTACACCCCCATACAACGGTCGTTACAGGCAGAACAAAAAACAAAAAATGATGTGGGGGCCAGGGTTAGGGAAGGAAGTTAAGGTGACAAGCGATCACAGGCCGTGCGGAGGTCTTTTACTAACAGCAAGCACTACAAATCACCCCACGTCCCCAACCCCCCTTGCAATGGGCAAAACAATGGCCTGGCGCAACCTTTGACGCCACATTCACAGCAAAATAACAGGGGAGGGAGGGGGAGGGGGGTCAAACCCTGGAGGCCCGAGCAGGAGGCTTGGTAACAATGAAGGGCAATCCTTGAGGCCCAAGCGAGGGGCAATAACAATGACGGACATGGACCGAGGCCTCTGCAAGGGGCAATAACAATGAGGGGCACGGACCGGGGCCTCTGCAAGGGCCAAAGAAACTGGTCAGATGACAGGATGAGATTTCGAAGGGAAGGGAAGGAGTAGGCAGAGACGGGGAGGTGTGTGTGTGTGTGGGGGGGGGGGGGGGGGGGTGAAGGGGACTCCAGAGGTGAGGGAGAATGATTCCTCAGCTTCAATGGGGCAGACAGACATCCCTATGCAGCCTCCTGCTGCTTTCACCAAGGCGGGTCTAGCGCCATCTTGGAAACATTTGGTTGTTCTGTTGGTTTCTGTGTTCGGCACTCTTTTCACAGTAGTCTTCTATGTGTCCAGCAATTCTGGTGGCGTTAAAAATTAACCATGACTATTCTACTAAATCAAAACATCACCAGTTCCAAGGCTAAAACCAGGATTAAAATCAACATCTTTTAATTGTAAATACTGTATGTCCATGGTTTTATTACACTTTTCAATTCTTTTCCTTTTCTTTTTGTTGTTTCCCTTTTTTTTCAAAATTAAGACCGCTCTGTAGTGATTAAAAAAAATTTGGTTATGGTGAGACATCATTTTCTTGTTTTGAAAAAGGGATATAAAAAATTTCTCTTTTAGAACAGGCATCAGAAAATATATACACATACCCCAAACTCTGTAACTGGTACACTGTGTACATGGTACAGCTGTGGTAATCAATTTTTAAACTCAGCATGAGCAAAACATCTTTTTGATGCTGCATCTATGTCTAAAACTTGCTAAACAAAATGACCACGGAGAGTCAGTGTCTGCAACACACATCGAAATGATGGTTCTCGTGCATTCTTGTGTTTTTGTCTATATCTTCGGACAACATGTTTCTTTATAACCAGAAGAATTCTTCAAGTTCTTGCTATTCCAAAAAAAAAAAAAAAACCCCAAACAAACTAACTCTGGAAACTTTCCCTTCTTAAGTTATGTACCGCACATTGTTTTTTAGCAAAACAAATAAAACAAAAAAACACAGAAACAAACAAATAAACAAAAAATCCTCTGTACTCATGGACACAGGCTGTCTTTTATGTCTTGGACTGGGATATCAGTTGTAAGCGTCCACCATCTTTGTGTTGTTTTGTATGATCCGTTGTAATCGTTTCTGGTGCCATAGGATTCACTGCCGTCATGTCTCCTGTCTACGCCTTGGCTGTTTGATCCGCTTCCTCTGTGGCAGGTGGTTTGGTCTCCACCTCTTTCGCTGTTTCCCCTGCTGGCTCTTTGGCTGGAGCTTCCACCTCCTTCGCCGGCGCTTGTGCTTCCACCCCCTGAGACACACACGCATACATATACAATGTGCACCACACACCACACATACATTATACAATGTGCAACACACACAACACATACATATACAATGTGCACACACACACACACACGCATACATATACAATGTGCGCACACAACACACACATACATATACAAGTGCAACACACACACACAACACACACATACATATACAATGTGCACACACACACACACACACATATACAATGTGCACACACACACACATATATACAATATGCGCACACACACACACATACATATACAATAAGTGAATACACACACACACACACATACATATACAATGTGCATGCATACACGCACACACACACACATATATATATATACAATGTGCGCACACACACACATACATATACAATGTGCGCCAACACACACACACACATGCATATACCATGTGCGCTCACACACACAAACACACATACATATACAATGTGCACACGCACACACACACACACATACATATACAATGTACACACACACACACATACATATACAATGTATGTGCACACACCACACACACATACATATACAATGTACACGCGCACACACACACACTTACAATTTGTGCACGCACACACACACACGCAACACACACACACAACCACACAAACACACACATACATGCAGAAATACAATTTTCTATATCCTATAAAATCACAACTTTATGGAAAGACTCCTTTACATTTTTTCTTTTATCATTAGTTGCATTTAGTTCATTTCAAGCTCCTACGTCCCCTCCCTCTCTCCACCCGACAGGTCCACCCACCTGTGCAATGAACACTATGACATCTAGTGGTACTGTGAGATGTTCTTTTAAATACCTGTCCCTCAATGAGGCTAGGGAAAGCAAAAAACAGAGAGGAAAACATGCGCGTGTGCCCGCGCACTGGCTTGCATGCTTGAGCGTGTACGTGCATGTGTTTGTGTATTTGAGTGTACATTGTGTGTGTGTGTGTGTGGTGTGTGCGTGTGTGTGTGGGGTGTGTGGTGTGTGTGTGCGGTGTGTGTGCGCGTGTGTGTGTCCGTCTCCCTGATAACCAGTTCAAATTCAATTTTTGAGAATTTGAAACATAGACGTTAAAACTATCCATAGTTCCCTGATAACTTTATAAAAAAAAAAAAGAAAAAAAAGAATGGGCCTGGGCAAACAATAATACGCAAGGCATGATCATCTGAAGGGAGGTGACTGCACTGGACAGGAAATGCTGGGGTCATCATGACCATCAGACTGCAATTGTTGAGGGCCATTTTCCAATTTCACAGGGTCAGGGTCAACTGATTTCTGTAAAAGCGGACATGGTGTGGGAGAAGGGTAGAGAGAGAGGGGAGAGGGGGTCTTTTTCAATTTTGGTACATGCGAGGGGTGGGGCGGAAGGGGGGTAGGGGTGGTAGGGGGTGGGGAGAAGGGGTGTATCGCCCAGATTTTTGTCAAAGTGGGGGATGGGGGGGAGAGAGGTGGCGGGGGGTATTACCCACACATCACCACCATTTTAACAGCCGTGGGTTTACTGACTGAAGCCGATGTGGCTGAAGGTACAGGTGGACACACGTCAACGAGGAGTTTTGTCTCCAGCAGCCTCATTCGACTGATCTTTTGATTTAGAGGCCACTGTAGGGTGATGTTTTGACATAAAACTGTCCATGTGCCTGGAGGGGCAGAGAAGGGAAATAACTCTGGTTTTTAACAGTGTGTCGTCTAGCTATACTTACTGCAATGCATTATGACCAACATGCCAGCACATTCCATCTGAAGAGTGATATACGTCACAACAATACACGGAACAACACTTCTGCACATCAGAGCTTAGCTTCTATGTTTCATTTATGCCCATATATGCAACCTTCAGAACACTTGTTGCTGTTGGAAGAAAAGGGCTTCAACCATAGGCAATCTATCCTGCACCGATGCAATGAATATGCCAAGACAAACAGTAAGAACAGCATAGCCGTCTGAACGGGGTTACTGCGTTCACTGCCATTTTAAGAAAACGCCTTCTAAAGTTTCTTCAATCTCATCTTGCACGATGTCCTTGGCCTATCATATCATGATTTTTACCGAGTTAACACAAAGGACAGCAAACCCTCATAGACAGTCAGTTGCTTCCCTTGCTTGGGGTTTTACACTAACACAAGTGTGGACTTTGGTTATCATCTTGTCTGGCAGCAAACAGATGAACCAGTTTTAACCTAGTAACCGAATGTGGGATGTAAACGACATCCATTAAAAACACAAACAAAACAAAAACAAACAAACCACCCTGTCATTAAAACTGCAGCAGAAAGGTAAAACTCCTACAGCCTTAGGGCCATAAAGGCATTGAACTCATATAGGTTCACCATGTTTGGGGCACGGCATAATTGAAACGCCGCCCATCCCTCTCCCTCCACTAACTTTCACCTTTCCTGGCCTCGATCAGACACTCATATATACGTGGACACAAACGTTTTTTCAGCTGTAAAATTCCAACCACACAACAGGTTCAAGTTCATGACTGTCAGCTCCATAGTCGAACTCGCTAATCATTTGACGATGGGTCACCCTTGCTGAGGAAGAAATGCACTCACAAAAGCTGCAATAACTGCAAGAAACTACAGCAGATCTGTTTACCCCAAATTCGTGTACCTGTAATATCTCAGACAAAAACCTGTAATTTGAAAAAAAACAACGTAATCTTCATAATCGCAATACTTTCGCAACTTTTGAAGATTTGGAAGAGCCGGCCGTTGGCGCGTAAGACTGCTTCGCTGCCATCTTTGACAAGGTAAAAGACGCAAGGCACGTTGGGAAATGTCTTCTTACTGCTTTTGACTGAACCAATAGCAGATGAAACTTCGCGTTTAACAATTTTCTTTCTTCGATTTTTTTCCTGTAATTTGGGTGGGGGAGAGGGGGCTGTAATTCCTGTAATTTCGATTTTTTTTTTTTCCATAAAAATTACAGCAAATTCGTAAGGGTAAACAGGTCTGCTACAGCCTGAAGTGACACAAACGCATATAAAGAAAGAAGAAAAAAAAGACTGGAAGGTGAACAGGTCACAGACTGGCAGTGGACGGGGAAAGGGGAGGGGAGAGGCAGGGACTGGGAGGGTCAGGGGAAAGGAGGGTCAGGGATATGTGAAGGGGTGACCAGAGGGGAAAACATCTCACAGGGACCAGGGCGGTGTGGGAAAAAAAAAAAAAAACACCCACCACTCCGATGGCCGGCTTCTCCTCCTTGTCCTCTGGCTCCAGCTCCTGCTTGGGTTCCCCTGGAGGCTGTCCGTCCACCTCTGAGGCCTCCTGTGCCGATGTGTCTGGGGCTCTTCCGCCCACCTCGTGCTCCGTGTGGACAGCGCTGCACAAGGCATGGCACCGGGTTACACACAGCAATCTGTACAGTCAACTTGGGCTGTTGGGAGGATTTGTTTGTTGTTGGTACACACAGCAATCTGTACAGTCAACTTGGGTTGTTGGGAGGATTTTTTTGTTGTTACACACAGCAATCTGTACAGTCAACTTGGGTTGTTGGGAGGATATTTTTGTTGTTGTTACACACAGGAATCTGTACAGTCAACCTGGGCTGTTGGAAGGATTGTTGTTGTTGTTGTTGTTGCACACAGCAATCTGTACAGTCCACTTGGGCTGTTGGGAGGATTGTTGTTGTTGTTGCACACAGCAATGTGTACAGTCAACCTGGGCTGTTAGGAGGATTGTTGTTGTTATTACACACAGCAATCTGTACAGTCAACTTGGGCTGTTGGGAGGATTTGTTGTTGTTGTTGTTACACATAACAATCTGTACAGTCAATATGGGCTGTTGGGATGATTTTTTGTTGTTGTTGTTACATACAGGAATCTGTACAGTCAACTTCAGCTGTTCGGAGGATTTTGTTGTTGTTGTTGTTACACACAGCAATGTGTACAGTCAACTTGGGCTGTTGGGAGGATTTTTTGTTGTTGTTGTTACACACAGCAATCTGTACAGTCAACTTGGGCTGTCGGGAGGATTTGTTTTGTTGTTGTTGTTACACACAGCAATCTGTATAGTCAACTTGGGCTGTCGGGAGGATTTGTTTTGTTGTTGTTGTTACAAACAGCAATCTGTACAGTCAACTTGGGCTGTCGGGAGGATTTGTTTTGTTGTTGTTGTTACAGACAGCAATCTGTACAGTCAACTTGGGCTGTCGGGAAGATTTGCTTTGTTGTTGTTGTTACACACAGCAATCTGTACAGTCAACTTGGGCTGTTGGGAGGATTTTTTGTTGTTGTTGTTACACACAGCAATGTGTACAGCCAACTTGGGCTGTTGGGAGGATTTGTTGTTGTTGTGTTGTTACACACAGCAATGTGTACAGCCAACTTGGGCTGTTGGGAGGATTTTTTGTTGTTGTTGTTACACACAGCAATGTGTACAGCCAACTTGGGCTGTTGGGAGGATTTTTTGTTGTTGTTGTTGTTACACACAGCAATGTGTACAGCCAACTTGGGCTGTTGGGAAGATTTCCTTTTTGTTTTTTTTGTTTTTTTTTTCTCCTTTTTTCTTCTGTCTCACATTCAATGCCACTGCTTCCACAGCATTCATTACGGCTCCCAGACCACAGCCACACCCCAGTTTGTCCTGATACAGCCCCTTCACCAGCAAGCCACAAGCAGCAGCCAATATCAAGTTGGTAAAAGGTAACCAACTAGGTTAGTGACCACCATGGAACCTGGTCACTAACCTAGTTGGGCCCCACGAACCACTTCTGGCAACCGTCAAACGACGGAAGATTGCATGGTTTCGCCACCTCATTCTAAGTCACAACACCCTCTCCAAAACCATCCTCCAATGTACCATTGAAGGAGGGCGTGGACGAGGATGGCAGAGAAAGAGCTGGTCTGACAACATAAAGGACTGGACCAAAATGACGATGCCAGATCTCCTCTAGACAGCCACCAACAGAAGAGCCTGGAGAGAAACGGCGGCTGCCTCATCACGTCCCCCCCAACGACCCCAGCGGTCAGGGGAATGAGTGACTGACTGACTGAGAGGTATCCCACCAGAAGACACTTCGGTGGTGTTCAGTGGTGTGCTGTTCTGATCCAACGTTTGCTGGACACCACCTACAGGTCTGTTTATGACAGCAGTTGTTTGGTCACAGAGCATGAATGGATGAGTATCCCCCTTCAGAAGGTGCAGCTACATCCGGCCCAACAACATTCCCCACAAACTTGCTGATGCCGACAACCTCAACAAAATAATCGCCAAGAGCATTGACATGGACAGGAAATTGAAACTTAAGGTTGCAATGAGAGCTGAGCACGACAGGGAAACAGAGATCGGGACTTTTTTTTTTTTTTTTAAATGCTGAATGATGAGGATGAGTATGAAGAAGATGACGCGACGAGATTCAGTTCTGGTCCGGAAGTACAAGAGGGGGTAGTATTCTCCACTTACTTTCATAATAATATATCCTTCAACCAAACTGGAGAGCTAATAACACCAGCACTGTTGGGAAAATTAAGCAACACTCTCAGAGATGCATCAGTTATGTGGATGACACTCGACTGTGTGGTCCCAGTCTTTTTCATTTTAGCCGCTAGAAAACTCAGCTCTGGGGAGGAGCTGGTTAAATGCTTAGAAATCCTACAAATAAATGACTGATGGGAATATCCAACCCGTGACTCCCAGCCCATAATCCACGGACCTGACCATTGCACCACGGCAAAAAACCAACCAACCAACCAACCCTGGTTGTCTCTACAGGGAGTTCTTATTAGGAGGGCCTTTATTGCTATCGTATGATACAATCATCAATGCAATGATGTCTCTCTCTCTCACACTCACACACACACACACACACACACACACACACACACCACACACACACACATCACAACACACACACACACACACATACACACACACACATCATAACACATGCACCACACACACACACACACACACATACACACACAGAGGACAATACTCACTCATCCTTCTCCTTCCCCAGCAGTTTGGCAGCGGCTTCATCCCTGAAATCAGATAACAAACACCTCTGTCTGTACCCATCCCTATGTACAGATCAAACCTAAAGAGCCTGACCAGGGGATGGGGACTGCATCCCCCAACACCTGAATCACCCCACTGCCACCACATCACGCCACAAACCTCGCCCCCTTTCTCCCCTTCCTTCCTTCCCTTCCCAGAAAAAAAACTCGGTAAAACCTGAGAAATAATCAACACAGAAAAGAAAAACATAACTGGTATCAGGCAAACATACCTCAGGTATGAACCATTCTGTCAGGTTCTCATCTGAATTTTTTTTTTTTTTTTTTTTGCGTACGCAGGCTGATACTCCTGCGGAGACTCCCTGTATAAACAGGCAAGGATTAATCCCATCTACGCAACAAAGGGAGTGGAGTTTAGTGTGTATGACCGTTTTTTTTTATCCCGCCATTAAGGCAGCCATACTCCATCTTTGGGGAAGGTGCATGCTATGTGTAACGTATCATCCATACCAATGGCCAAACTGGCCTTCTCTTTCAAAAGTTGGTGATGTGACTTTATGTGTATGCAAGATGTTATGCATGCGTTCACACACGGAACCTCGGTTTATAGTCCCATTCGAAGAACTGTATGGGAAATGGAGTCAGAACCAATGTCAACTGTGTGGGAAAAAATCACCCTGTACCGAAATGGCTCAGTGGAGATTCGAACCCGCAACCCCAAGATTACGAGTCTGGCGCTCTACCACTGAGATGTTCTGTCCCCCATCTGATGATTTAAAAAAAAAACAACAACAAAAATTAAAAAAAAAGATTTTCAGACAGCATGGAACTCCCCCCCCCCCCCCCCCCCAAACCTCCCACTCCCTTATAAGCAATAATGGCAATGACTAAATATGATAACAACTGTACATGAAAATTAAAGAACCACCACAACAAATCAACGCAAGTCAAACAATCCCACCCTACCTCTTCCCCCTATTCTCTCCAAACACACACACACGTACATTTCTACAGACCCTCTCCCACCCTATTCTCTGTTAGTTTTGTGGACACCCAACAACTAACAAACATTACCTATTAATCAATTCCATACAGACCCCCCAAAACTGGATGAGGCTCTCCTCGAACACATGTCAAAAAATGAGGAAGACTGAGAGGCAATACAAATAAATGTGCCTTTGAGAGGGATTACGATGGTTCCCTCAGGCAGCTAGTGAAGGGTTTCTCGTATTTATAATATATTCCCCCATTTTATTCTTCTTCAATTTTTTTTTTTTTTTTTTTTTTTTTTTTTTTTTTGAATTTCAAATCTTTGCCAAGTCATTACTATAACGACTGAAGAATTGTTAACCTGCACTTGTTTTCCTCCACTACTTCATTGTTCAGCATTAGAAGACTGAGATTTCAATGAGACTTTGAAAATTAAAAAAAAAAACAAAACTTGAAATTACAGACAGAACTAGTAGAAGGTTGAAGACAAAGATAGACAGAGATGACATATGAAAAAAATCAGACAAAACAAAACAAGAATGCCTGAGGAAAAAAAAATTAAAACGCATAAAAAAATAAGGAACACTGAGAAAACAGAAAGAATGAGAAAGCAAGAAAAAGAAAAAGGTTTCGTTGATCGAAAGAAATAGAAAGCAGAAAACAAACAAAAAGTTAGTGGAACAGAAAGAATTTGACAGCAAAACATTATTTCTCTGGTACAAGATCAAAATTTGGAAAAAAAAAAAGAAAAAAAAGAAAAAAATGGTAGGAGAACAAAGAGTGGACAGGCAGGATAATACAAAGACACCAAGGCGCTTTTGACACATATCCTCAGGCATCCCACAGACACAATTCTACTACCTTCAAGTATTGTGTGGTTTGAAAACAGAAAATCTCTGAACTCTGGAACTTCATTCCATTAATGGCTTCCAGTACACTTCTTCGCCTAAAAGTTTTTGGCTCAGAGCTGGCTTTAACTGCCCCAAACATGGAAGTTTTTTTTTTTTTCTTCCTACCCTGCTAGGTAGGGGTGCTCTGTAATGCAGTGGTGCTGTTTGTAAGTTAATCCTTGGGGACTGCCACCTGGTCTTCCTTGAGGCTTGGTATTGTTGCCAATGAGCCAATCAGAAGTCTTTTGGATTTCAATTTTTTCAAGTTCTACACACCATCCACATATACTTGCCCCCCCTCCCCCCCCCCCCCCCAAAGACCCACACATCTTCACACACATACGCTTACCTTTGAACAGACACAACTGCCTATCTTCACACCAACTACCTCTGCACATGCGCCATCTTTCCATCACCAGACTCTCGCCAACCATAAACCCCCATCCTATCCTTCCAGCCCACTCTGCACCCCCGCCCCCCCCCCCCCCCCCCCTCCTCTCCAACCTACCCATCCTCGGGAGACTTGCTGGCGCCGACAGGCCCCTCGTCTTTGCGGCCCAGCATTCGGCTGATGGTCCAGATCAGGCCGCACTGTTTGGTCTTGAAGAAGGCGGCGTCCACGGCCAGCGCCAGCAGCAGCAGGAGCACGATGATCAGAACCACAATGCCTGCCGGTCCCAGGGATGCCTTACCTACAGGGGCCAACAGGTGGAAGGTTACACTGTGCGGGCACGTGTGGATGACCATCAGTTCCATACAATGTTGCAACAGCTGAGGTCATGAAAGACACTCTCACAGACTGAAACTGGTGAACTGTGTGAATTTCAAGTGCTGATTCATGATCTCTTCGCGCTGTTAACTATCATATAGTCAAACTGACAGAACTTTGTTTTCTCATCTATTGTGCTCTCCCACCTCGCCCTATCCCCCACCCACCACTCCTCTCTTCTCCTTCCCCCCCTCCCCCCACCTCTTCCTAACAATAAATGCCTGAACATGACAAAACCATCACACAGTGTGCATCCCCTTCTGCGCGGTCCCATCCCATCTGTCCACTGACAGCCCTCCAAAAGTGGCCAATACAATCCACGTGGACAGGCTAGGACTAGGTGAGGTCACCACAAGACTCTTCTGCACATTTATTGTGCAATTTTGCATGTGCACGGCTGTTTTCAGAGCTGCGTGTTACTGTATGTGATCTGCTTCATGGTTTCTTTTCTGTACAGCGCTGTATGAACCAGTGACTGTATGTTCTTCTGTGCTGTTTTTCTGTTCCTGTGCTGGATTTTTTAATGTATGATACATCATTCTAGATGAATCATTTTCTGCATGTTGTTACACTTTGAACATTTTGTTAATGACTAAAGTTCTTATGGGGGTAAGCTCCCATGTTTGTTCTGTTTGCTTCTTTGCTAAATGTGTGCCTGTTTTACGACTGAAGCAGACACTGCCTCTCTTGGTCCCTGTTTATGATTTATGCACAGTCGTTTTCTGTGACGTCTATCCACGTTATCATCCCATTTTTGCACAAGCTGTTTCATATACCACTGGATAACCCAAGTTACACAATGCTGTTTTCAAAAGTGAATAATACTGTATGACTCAATTCATGAATATTGTATGACTGAAAATGATGATGACCATTTTCATTGTTGTGTATTTTTAGCTTTATACCTCTGTTTATACTGATACATTTGGTGCTAATGCCATTCTAAATTCACCTTGGATGATATGGATGTTCACATTTACACACAGATGTTTCACACAGAATCAAATGCTTTCTCACACACAGAAAGCAGGCAGTTGAGAAACTCACCTGTGCAAACATATGCAGGCACATAATTCAAGCACACACGAACAAACACACACACACACACACACATGTGCACTCGCACACACAAACACACACAAACCTGTGCACTCACACACACACTGAAAAGAGAGAGAGAGAGAGAGAGAGAGAGAGAGAGAGAGAGAGAGAGAGAGAGAGAGAGAGAGAGCACACAAGACTCAGTCACATGCATGTTTTGCATATAAATAAAGACACAGTGGAACAATTTGACAGATTTCAAAATAGTCTCAGCTACCTGGCCAGCACATCATTCTACAGAACACCCAGAGAACCTTCAGCCCCACAAATACAGGTGTAAGCACCCTCTCTCCTTCTCTTTATATGCACACTGCCCTCCAAATATATGTCCACCACAACTGTACTGCTGGCAATCGTTCTGTCTTTATACTCACATGAATCAAACTAGATATTTGATCATCTTCAACCTTTACCAGGACATATATGACATTCAGAAACATTTCTAGATCAATCATTACTGACTTCACAGAAAGCTACAAACATCTCCCAGATTTCATTAAAACAAAGTCATAAATCAAACTAAGCAAGGCGGACTCACAAATCGATTTTCACAAGACATCATATGTGTTTAAATAGCACCTATATTTCTTCATTTCAATAACATCTGCATTTCTTCCCCCCTTTTTTCCCCAATGGTAACATTTCTAACAAGAAACAAGTTATATCAAAGTTGGTTTAGTTTTTAACAGTTTGTTATTTACATCATAATTCAAAATATATCGTAACAAATAAAAATCAAAATATATCACTTAAATGTTTTGACTCCAAGATATCTGCTTAATCTTCAAAACCTATACTCTCAAATTCAACGTAAGATTCAATATAAAAACTATCATCAATTGAATTTAAAGTCAGTAACACATAAATAACTGACAATGCTACCACTTGCATTTATTAACTGAAATGAATTATCCTATAAGTCTTGAATATAATGACTGTCTTAGACACACGGAAATATCTTCTTCTTAGCTACCACTTGCATTCATTAACTGAAATGAATTATCCAATAAGTCTTGAATTTAATGACTGTCTTAGACACACGGAAACATCTTCTTTTGTAAATTTTCAAATGTATAACTGCCTTAGATACATAAAAGCATTTTTAAAAATACAGTCTAATGTTCATTACTACCTTAGATACAAGGAGGAATTTTTTTTTTCCAATTACATCTAAAACACATCACTGCCTTAACCTTAGAAGCATTCTTCAAAATAAAGTCTAAAACACATTACTACTTTAAGTATATGAAAGCAGCTGTCTTAGATACATGAAACCAATTAAAAAAAAAAAAAACCTAAAAAATATAACTGCCTTATATTCATGACAACACTTCCCCTGTAAAATGTTCAAACTTCTTTAGAGCAATTAAAAAAAAAAAAAGCTTGTGAAACCCACCAATGAAATGAACAAAATAAAGTCTAAGACACATAAAAGTTTGTTTCACATAATCCTTCAAATGTTACAAACTGTACATAAAATGTTACCATAAATACTGCACTCCTTCAAACTGAGCGACTGGCTAGGTAAACAGCTATTAATACAACTGCTACAGGTGACAGTAACAGATGGACTTCAAGTCAAGCGATGCAGGGAAAACAAGCAAGAAAGCAAACAAGAAAAAAACAACAACAACAAAAAAGGGAATCTGGCACCACACATGGCCAAATGATCACTGCATGCACCACTCCAATGACCCAATACATCACACTCGATGGTAAGAGCACTAAACGCATCACAGTGGACCAAGACAGAACTCAATACATCACACAGAAGGGTGACACGACTTAACAAAAATCACAGTGAATAGTTACAGCCCTCAATGCATCACAGCTGATCAGGACAGAACTAATACATCACACTCAATGGTAACAGCACTCAATACATCACAGTGGACAGTTGCACGACTAAATACATCGCAGTGAATGGTCAAAGGACTCAATACATAAAAGTGAAAGGGTGCAGGATTCAGTACATCACACTTGAATGGTTACACGACTCAGTACATCACACTTGAATGGTTACAGGACTCAATACATCACGGTGGAGCAGATGAGATTCAATACACTACAAGGAATGATTACAAGACTCAATTTATAGCAATGAACAACTGTGGGGCTCAATACATCACTCTGAATGATCACAGAACTCAATCCATCACAGTGAATGGTCACAGAACTCAATACATCACAATGAATGGTCACAGGACTCAATACATCACAGTGAATGGTTAAAGGACTAAATACATCACAATGAATGGTCACAGCTAGGACTCAATACATCACAGTGAATGGTTAAAGGACTCAATTCATCACAATGAATGGTCACAGGACTCAATACATCACAGTGAATGGTTAAAGGACTAAATACATCACAGTGAATGGTCACAAAACTCAATACATCACAACCAATGGTTACAAAACTCAATACATCACAATGAATGGTCACAAAACTCAACACATCACACTGAATGATCACAGAACTCAATACATCACAATGAATGGTCACAAAACTCAATACATCACAATGAATGGTCACAGAACTCCATACATCATAGTGAATCATCACAGGACTCGAAAGATCACAATAAATGGTCACAGAACTCAAAGCATCACCATGAATAACCACAGAACTCAATACTTCATAATAAATGGTCACAGAACTCAATACATCACAACGAATGGTCACAGAACTCAATACATCACAACGAATGGTCACAAGACTCAGTACATCACAGTCAATGGTCACAGGACTCAGTACATCACAGTCAATGGTCACAGGACTGAGTACATCACAGTCAATGGTCACAGGACTGAGTACATCACAGTCAATGGTTACAGGACTCCGTACATCACAGTCAATGGTTACAGGACTCAGTACATCACAGTCAATGGTTACAGGACTTGGTACATCACAGTCAATGGTTACAGGAGTCAATACATCACAGTCAATGGTTACAGGAGTCAATACATCACAGTCAATGGTTACAGGACTCAATACTGCACACTGAACGGTCACAAGACACAAAACATCACAGTCAATGGTTACAAGACTCAATACATCACACAAAATGGTCACAGGACTCAGAATATCACACTGAATGACCTCAGGATTCAATACATTACACTGAATGGTCAAAGAAGTCAATACATGACAGCGAAAGGTCCAAGGACTGAATATGCTGTTCTGAATGGTTACAGGACTGTCTGCTGTACCTCACAGGGACAGACACAGGACTCAATACATCACAGTGATGCTGACATACATGACTCGGTGTACGACTCTTTCACAGACTGTGGTAATTTCGTTGTTCAGCCCTGCAGACAGCATCCAGATTCATACAGCGGCGCATATGCGCCCCTTCATGGCCTGCCACACGTCAGGGCCAGTGATGGCTACACTTCACACTCCCCACAAACTGGTTGTCATGTCACGCTGGATGTTTCAAGCCTGTACACTGTATGAGGGTTACATGGCTGTGCAGACTGTGGCGGGCATCAGAGAGAATGATGACGACACAACGACAAGGATTTCAACCTGCACAAAGGATGATGACGACACAACGACAAGGATTTCAACCTGCACAAAGGATGATGACAACACAACGACAAGGATTTCAACCTGCACAAAGGATGATGACGACACAACGACAAGGATTTCAACCTGCACAAAGGATGATGACGACACAACGACAAGGATTTCAACCTGCACAAAGGATGATGACGACACAACGACAAGGATTTCAACCTGCACAAAGGATGATGACGACACAACGACAAGGATTTCAACCTGCACAAAGGATGATGACGACACAACGACAAGGATTTCAACCTGCACAAAGGATGATGACAACCACAACGACAAGGATTTCAACCTGCACAAAGGATGATGACGACACAACGACAAGGATTTCAACCTGCACAAAGGATGATGACGACACAACGACAAGGATTTACAACCTGCACAAAGGATGATGACGACAACGACAAGGATTTCAACCTGCACAAAGGATGATGACGACACAACGACAAGGATTTCAACCTGCACAAAGGATGATGACGACACAACGACAAGGATTTCAACCTGCACAAAGGATGATGACGACACAACGACAAGGATTTCAACCTGCACAAAGGATGATGACGACACAACGACAAGGATTTCAACCTGCACAAAGGATGATGACGACACAACGACAAGGATTTCAACCTGCACAAAGGATGATGACGACACAACGACAAGGATTTCAACCTGCACAAAGGATGATGACGACATCATTTCAACCAGATGACATGATGATGATTGCATGATGATTTAGAACAGCACCAAGAAAGATGACTGCGTTTTTTTATGATTTCAAGCAGCACAAAGATTAATTCATGCATGACAAAGAGGATTCTATGTATCGAAGACAATGGCGCTTACATAAGGATTTCAGGCAAACCAGACAGTAACAGTATGGTGAGAGGATTTGTAATGGTTCCAAGAATAATAGTAAAATGAAGACGAGCGTTTCAGAGAATAGCCATGAGCATTTCAGAGATCACAAAAATATGAGTCATGTGATAGTGGGGATTATGAGATGTTGTACTGAATGACTGCGAGATGGCAGCAAAGGTTTCAAACAAAACATGAGAATGAATCATAATTATGGTGAGCAGCCTTCAGACATCAGTGGGAATGATAGCTACACAGTAGCAGGGGTTTACATCACTGGGAATAAACAGTCATGTGAAAGAGGAGATTTACGACAGAACAGAGAATGCTAGTTACAAAACAGGCAGGATTTACATCACTGGGAATGATAGTAACAAGAAAGAGGGGATTTAAGACAGAACCGAAAATGATAATCACAAAACAGTGAGGATTTACAACATCACTGCGAATGATAGCAAAATGAAAGAGGGGATTTACTACAAAGCTGAAAATGACAGTTACAAAACAAGTGAGGATTTATATTACTGGGAATGTAGTACTATACAGAGGGGATGTATGACAAGACTTGAAAATGAGAGTTACAAAAACAGTGAGGATACATTTTACTGGGAATGTAGTAATATACAGAGGGGATGTATGACAAGACTTGAAAATGACAGTTACAAAAACGGGGAGGATACATATTACTGGGAATAATAGTAACATGAAAGAGGGGATTTACGACAGAAGTGAGAACGAGAGCTACTTAACAGTGAGGATTTACATCACTGGAAAGGGCAGTAACATGAAAAAGGGGATTTACAACAGAACTGAGGATGACAGTTACAAAACAGCGAGGATTTACTACATCACCGAGAATGACAGTAACATGAAAAAGGGGATTTACAACAGAACTAAGGATGACAGTTACAAAGGAGCGAGGATTTACTACATCACCGAGAATGACAGTAACATGAAAAAGGGGATTTACAACAGAACTGAGGATGACAGTTACAAAGGAGCGAGATTTACTACATCACCGAGAATGACAGTAACATGAAAAAGGGATTTACAACAGAACTGAGGATGACAGTTACAAAAGAGCGAGGATTTACTACATCACCGAGAATGACAGTAACATGAAAAAGGGGATTTATGGCAAAAATTAAGAATGATAGTTAAAAAAAAAAAAAAACTATGAGGTGAGGATTTACAACATTAAGAACAGCAACATTAAAGAGGAGATTTATAGCAGAACTGGAAACGATAGTTCCAAAACAGTGAGGATTTACTACAGCACTGGGAATGATGGTTACATGACAGGAACCTGAGGTCTGACAGAAAAAGGGGATTTAAGAACAAATAACAGTCATTAGTTCTGGGTTGTTTGGGGAAGGCAATTTCAAGAAATGCTGGAGGCTCCACAAAGTTTCTGCAGGATAATGTCTCCCTGCTCAGCATTTCTCTGCGCCACTCTGAGTAATGTACTGGACTGTACAAAATCATACTGCATATATTTTCCCAACTGCTCCAATTCAACAATCCACAGACTTGTCAAGGCCCAGTAAAAGGTCTTTTCTGTTCAAGGATTGTAAAAGTAATTCCTACTGCTAGACACACTGAGTCACAATAATGTACACGTATCGAAACGGGTCCCAAGCTTGGTAATGGAGATATGACAACAACGGAAGGCAGTGCAGCTTAGCTTCATTGAAAATCATGGTATCTTTCAAGATCGTCATACTGTTCTCCGTCTCCGTTGTTGCTTTTTGTACATTTTCCTGCTTCACTTTTGGTAATGTGTGTGTGTGTGTGTGTGTGTGTGTGTGTGTGTGTAGCTGTGTGTGTGTGTGTGTGTGTGTGTAGCTGTGTGTGTGTGTAGCTCTGTGTGTGTGTGTGTGTGTGTGTGTGTGTGTGTGTAGCTGTGTGTGTGTGTGTGTGTGTAGCTCTGTGTGTGTGTGTGTGTGTGTGTGTGTGGCGCATGTGCATGTATGCATGTGTGTGTGCATGTGAGCGAGCATGTGTGCATGCATGTGTATGTGTGTGTGTGTCCATCGCCGCAAAGAGCATTATTGTTAAGGTACCGCAACTCTCAGTCTTTTCTCCCTCTTTTTGCCCCCACCAAAGAATGTCTGCTTTCATTCAAGTACGCCTAGTTTCTCAGCAAGATTACGCAAGACAAACAAACAAACAAAAACCCTTAGACCCACTTCATGAATCCTGGTGGAAACATGGAATGTTGCCAGATGACAGACAACCTTACTGCATTTCCACGGGGATCTGGATCCACGGGTGTGTCCAGTAAGTGTCTATTAGGACGGTCCTTTCCCCAGCTGAGGTTTGTGCTTTCCTGACATCCCTTCCAGTCCCTGCAGAGATTCACCAGGGCAGCTCCCTTCTTACTGCCAGCTTGTTCACATGCCCCTCCTGACTGCTGACTGACTATGGAACCTTAGCCTTGTTGTCTCCTCCCACAGGCTGGAGCCACTAACCGCTGAACTGCGTGCCCAGGTGAGTGTGTTAACCACTGAGCCACTCCATTCCACTGGATGAAACAATCCCCCACCCCCTATCATAGGACAATACTGACACAGCATGCCCTTTGAATCTACAGGACTTGCTTCAGGGAATTCATTTCCCTTTCCTTAATGCCCCTCTGTCCCCGAAAACCTTTCCCCGCCACTCTCCGTGCATGCCAGTCAGGGCACACTCTCCAGTCCCCTGGTCCAAAAGTTCTGTGAGATACTGTGGCAGAACTTGAAATCTTTTGGTCAAAGTGTTCAATCAACTCTCAACGCCCCCATACGCTGCTTACTTCTTCCTGTTTTGTGGTATCTGCCTACCTTACCTGCTCTCCAAACACAACCAAACACAGCCAAACACAAACAGCTTTTGAACAACGCTCTTTGCCCACATTTATGTTGGTGCTTCATTTCATGTTGTTTATAGCCCAGCCAACCGCAAGGGTCCAATCACGGCTGATATGAGTAACTCTCAACAGTTTTTTTTTTAGATTTTTGCATTTTGCATGACGGATGTTCTTTTTTTTCGTAACATTCTGTGGATTATTTCTAAAATAATAATAGCTTTGTGATGAATGTGTCTATTTCGTTTTTTTTTTCGGCGATACATTGCTTCAGGTAACAGTAATGTTGTTTTAAATACCATAATTCCGGGAAGAAAACCGTCGATCACCGGTGATTGAAATTCAAGGGAAAAGAAGTGAAGCGAGTTAAAATGCATCAAGTGTTACTGAAGGGATGAAGGAAAGAACGAATGGCGCATGAAAAGCGCCACGAACGATGCAGCAGGAGAACTGCACAGTACAACCGCTATTCATGATGACTGCTACCTGCTATGCTTTATTTCTCAACTGATTCCCTTGTCCAGCTGGCTTATCCTGGATGACACTGCACTGAGCTGACAGTGCGTGTCTGGCTCTTGCTTTCAGCTCTCACATGTCCCCTGGTGGCTGGCTGGGCTATTAACTTGATGACGTGACAGGTGGTTGTATTTAGATTTAGCTTAGAGCCTCTCCCTTTTCCCAGTTGTCTTCTTCATTTAGGGGAGAAAAAAAAAAAATCTGTATGCAGGAAGCTGGCTGTGTCCGAGTCTATTTTTCACCCTCAGGGGAAAAGAAAAACAACCAACAAATGATATAGACAATTAAAAGGGGGTTTCAAATTGCTTGTTGGATGCCTCAATGTTTGGAGCATAGATGTAATGTAGGGGTACACGCAGAACTCTGTGCGAGTGTGTGAGGGGGGGTTGGGTATGGGTGGGTGGGTGGGGGTAGGTGTGTATGCGCATGCTTGTGCTGTTTCTCCATGTCTCTGTGCATCTGTGTGTGTATATGTGAGTGAATGTGTGTGTGTGTGTGTGTGTGTGTGTGTGTGTGTGTGTGTGTGTGTGTGTGTGTGTTGTGTGAGCATGTGTTTGTATGAAGCAGAAAGAGAGACAAAGACAGAAAGAGAGAAAAAAGACAAGAGGGAGAGAGAGAGAGAGAGACAGTCAGACAGACAGACAGAGACAGAGAGCAAGGACTGAGACAGAGAGAAAGAACACAAAGATAGACAGACAGAAATGACGAAACACTGGAAGAAAACAGCGTAAGGCCAAAAATATCAGCAAGAAAAAAAAAACAAAAAAAAACCACCACCACGAGAACAAGAAAGCCACAGATAATGACAATCTTTATTATGATCCAACTGAATGAGACATGATCAAGAGTAAATAACCGTGTGAAGAACCTGTGATAAACATACCATAGTATTCGGTGATAGTATACAGCACACAACACCAGATATAACACAAATACGCAACAGAACCTACAGTGACACAAGAACACCACAGACTTATCATCGGCAGCGTATCAGACATGACAGATCACCAGACAATACAGCTTTTTTTTTCAGAGTAATAGATAAGACAAACATGACACGCTACCACCCATCTTTGATAAAACACCAGAGGGGTGGGGGGGTGGGGAGGGGTGGGGGGTGGGGGGGGATCTCATACGGCATCTGACAGAAAGAACAGTGAAGACCAGTTCTCTGACAAAATACCTGGCATGATAGTGTTCGCCAAACAAAACTGGTCAAACACCTCAGACACAGGAGGACAACACACCTGACATAACAGAGAGAGAGAGAGAGAGAGAGAGAGGGGAAAAAAAAAAAGACAAAACCGATTTTTTTTTTCCTTAAAAAGACAGGACTGGAATAATCACTTACACACAACAGGACAACACACTCTTAGGACAAACCACAAACCCAGGACAAAACAGCAGACATAACAGAACAGGACATCAATCGTAGCAGGACAACAAACAGTCAACCCAGGACAAAACAGCAGACATAACAGAACAGGACATCAATCGTAGCAGGACAACAAACAGTCAAACAGACAAAACAGCACGCCACACCATGCAATTCCATGACGATCCATCAGACAAAAAGACAACCCCCTCTCCCTCCCCCCAACCCCATCCCCAACTGACGAAACAGGACAGCACAGAAGACAGGCCAGCCTGAAGTGAGCCAGACACAGGTGAGGGACCACCAGTCACTGAAACCCCTACCACCAAAGTCTGGGTAAACCATTCATCTGCCACCTCCTCCTCTCACACACACACATTCCACTCACAGACCCCACCGCCTGCTCTTTCTTTCTTTCTTTCTGTGTCAATCTACAGACATTTTTCTACTGTCTGGAACTAGGTGCGCTGTCAGGGAAAGGAAGCTGGAACTGAAATTGCCCAACACCACTCCACAGGGAGAGCGATGGGAGGGGAGACGCCCAGGAACTTCCACCGGCAGCTGCAAGGAACCGCCCTCAATCCCTGTTCTGATGTGACGCACGTGCAAGGCAACACACCATGACAGTCACACAACATTCCCGACATGGCGTGTTGAAATCCTGCCTAAAAAAAGCTAGGACCATCTCCTTTATGTCACAAACCATCTCTGACATGTCACAAACCGTCCCCGACATGTCACAAACCATCTCCTTCATGTCACAAACCGTCCCCGACATGTCACAAACCATCCCTGACATGCCACAAACCATCGATGTCACAAATCATCCCCGGCATGTCACACACCACCTCCATCATGTCACAAACCATCCCAGACAATCCAAGCAGCCGCAAACCATGTCCCAAGTGCGGAGCACCATCTGCAGCACGTCACAGGCCACGTCTCCCCGCTTCAAACCACCTCCCACATGTCACAAACCACCTCTGACATGTATCGTACCACCTGGCAGGTGCCAAACTGTCCATGACATGTCACAAGCATTCCTTGACATGACACACAAACCATCTTCCACAACGACACAAAGTGTTACCCGACTCCCTCGTCTCCAGCAAAGCCGCAGACAAGACACCACGAAAGGTTGTCCAATCCTTCCCGTCTTCACGGTGAGGTGAAAACAAATTCAATGGAAGACAAAAATTCATTGTCCACCCTGGTCAACACCTACAAAAACAAGACATCCTGCATAACCCATCAAAATCAGCTGACATGGCCACTATCAATCAATTCTTTTCTTAGATTCAGCACAAAAAAAAAAAAAAAAGTACACATCTGGTACAACTCTACCTCTTTAACACCAGTCTATGTATCATCCTAAGAGCTGAGTGTATGTCACTTCCCGGTCATCAAGCCCTGACTGGATCTTGATTGATCTGAATCATGCACACAGTTCTCATCCAGCTCAGCTCACTTCTCTTCACCAAAACCATCAGCATTCTGATCCTACATCAGTCTGGTTTGTATGACTCTATGGAGAAATATAAGAAAATACACACTGGCAATGTGGATAAGAAGGCCTAAGACCTATGACTGGGGTGTTGTGTGTGTGTGTGTGTGTGTGTGTGTGTGTGTGTGTGTGTGTGTGTGTGTGTGTGTGTTGTGTGTGTGTGTGTGTGTGTGTTGTGTGTGAACGCACATGCATGTTTTAACTAAAAATTTGGCTTTTCTCTATCCTGGGGAAGATTTTACTGCATGTATTCACTGTCACCAAATCTGGGTAAACAAAAACAAAACAAAACATAACATAAAACCTTCCACACACACAGAAAAACAAAAGAAAAAAAGAAAAACCAACCAACACCTATTCATACATGACTGTTTAGAACAAAACCTTTCAAAGTTATTGAGCACTCCAAAAAACAAACCATTTGAGGATGTGACAACGGATACGAGAACGGCAGGCCTGTCTTACACCACCACAGGTACAGTGGTGATTCCACACTTTTCTGAAGACTGACAGGAATCTGATGGTTATCCACAGCAAGAAACACCTGTACTCTGAGAAGAGTCGCACTGAACCCATGGAATGTCCTAATACAACAGGAAAACCTCTAAGGCAGCCATGTCAGCAGAGAATGCTGTCCGGAGTTTTCTCCCTTGCAGTCTGATCAACCTAAGCAGACCCGACCGACAGAATGCGCCCTGCCGCCGTGTTTGGCGGAATTTTCTGACAGGACCATGGAAAATTCTTCACTCTCCTTTTGATACTGGGAGGCAACTTCTGTATCTAGCTTCTGGAATGCCCTGACCAGCTGTACACCCTCACTTTAAGCTCCAACGTGAACTTCGTCGACCCGGCAGCTTTGAAACAAAAAAAGGACGTGCTGAGTTTTCTAGCTAAGCGGGGCTAGTATTTCCGCGACAGAAGAGAAATGCTGGTCAGCAAAGCGGGCCTGCTCAAAGAAGAGACAGAACATACATGACAAAAAAGTGGATCTGGATGATTTCAGTGGAATTTTTCTTCCCAGCTGCTTCCTTCTCTGGCGCTGTGAAAGAACGGAATAGAATGTAAATCAAGTTTTCTTCCACCCATGTCGGCTGTGCACTCTAACAGACAGTCATGTCCGTATTTTGACAGTTACTGATTCAAGCATACCGTAAGCAGTTGCTTGAAATGTTTCGCTCTTTTCCACGACACCTAACACAACACTGTTAGTTACTATCTAATTGCTGTAAAAACAAAGTAGCAAAATACACGTGTTGGCAGACACTGAGCTCTATGTGTCCAGTGTGTGGACCAGAAAATGGCGTCACATACATTCTCTATGGCTGTAGAGTGTTGACACCTATGCAAGTTATGGACAGACACTAAACGTATGTGCACGATAAACCCAAATGCCTTCTTCAAAAAGACACAGTGAAAGTGTCCTCTGTTCTTCTTTCTTATGAAGAGACACTAACATCTGTTTATCACCTGCTGTGTCACAATCTAACTACCACCTGCTGCCAAACCGTCTACCGTCGGTGTAAATGCAACCTTTCCTTTCAAAGACCAATACAGGTGTGCATCCTCCAATACAAAATGTGATTCTTCACAACCAGCTTTCTCGGACAACCATGTACTCTGTGTGCACCATGGAACCTAGTCCTTAATGAGTGCATCACAGAACCTAGTCCTTAATGAGTGCATCACAGAACCTAGACCTTAATGAGTGCATCACAGAACCTAGTCCTAAAAAGAGAGTGCCGGTGAAAGTGAATTCAAGAGCACACACATGCCAGCTCTTCTTACGATGAAGATGCTATATAAGCAATAAATACATGAAAGAGACAAGTGGTCTGCACCATAATGTACTGTTAAAAAGTAACACATAGGTTGACGGCCATCATTTTATTCACTCTTTTCCACCCCCCAGGTTCTTCCCAGCCTGCTTTCTCCCCCTCCACCATCATGTTCATGATCACCACCCTCATGGTCAAAGTCCCCCGCCATCAAGCTCACTTACATGCTGCCAGCAAACATGCCACCTCAACATGTCCACACTGCTACCACACAGAAATGAGAACATCAACATGTCATGGAATAGGATTAATATTACAAACACTGCAGCGACAAAAAAAAATGTTGAAAGTTACAAACTAAAACACTGCAACACCGACTACGCTGTAATAAGCAAATGAATCTACAAATGTAAAATGTTCTTAAAACAACATCACCACTTTTTGTGATTATTTGATGAAATTTGAGGGGGGTCTCCACACAAAGACACCCCATCCACACACACAAGCCCACCACGATCGTAAATGCGCACCCAGACGCTCGTCAAATACCATATCCCTACCCAAACAGATCCTCAAGCAGATGCCTGGTACACACACCAAACAGACAACAGGTCAATCTGTGTAGATGCAAACACACAATCATGTATGCATACTTAGATGCTGCACGCACACACACAATCATGCTCACATACAGCACAGCCAGCCAACACACACACACACACAGATAAAAATACATGCTCACACACACACACACACAGCACATATGACTAATACATACACAAGAACATGCACACGCATGCATGCACATACACGTGCATACACACACACACACACACACGCATGTGCACACACACATCCCTCCTTGCAGACAGTCTGTAACAGTACTTGGATGTCTGCCACTACATTGTGCTGCAAAATCTTTAAGTCTTCAACACAGTCTATGTGACAGCTGTCTAGAGATCTCCGACTACCGACACAGTCACACTCAACACTTCCACACCCTGCTCACCTGAACAACAGGGGGAACAAACATTCCACTGGATCAATGGACAACCTGGTAAAGTTAGATTTAAGAGAAAAGAAAAGTGTTTAAAACCAGTGATGGCTATACACTTGTGAACAATCAGCTTGGACCAACACATTCCCTCTGAAGTCAGATGCTTCCTTCAGTTCCAAGACGCTCCCTAAGAAGGCAACAACACTCGGACACCACGTCTGCTTACGTGGTTAGGGACACGCATTTCAGACCCTTGGCTCCATCCTTAAAGTCCTGCACTAGAGAGAATCCCATCCCAACAATCACTGATCAGGTCCACGACAGGGACGTCTCCTCACCACCACCCATAACAGGGGAATCTTCCACACGCTACAGACAACTGGCATCAGAACTCAGGTCGCCTGAACTACACGTACACAAAAGGAACACAATGACAACCCCACCAAGTCCATGTGAACAGGCCACACCACACGGAGAACACCAAGACCTCCCATGCAGCTTTCCGACAATGTCAACTGCTGGATGACAAGTGACCGTCCCATGACAATCAACAGTGCCGTTCCTGTCAAATCCAGTGCTAAGGACAAGCAATCAGTCTACCACCTTTCCCGGAGTCTTGAAGACCATTGGGGCACCACAGAAGACTTCGCAACCAGCTTCCTCCACACCTCCTGATTCTCAGATGCTTTGAGGCAGTTGCCGAGTGTGAGCTCAGTCCATGCACTGAAGTTGTCCTCCCATCTACAGCCATCAACTACTCCAAGGTAACAGTCCATGGCATTCCGATCCATGCCAATCATCTGTGACAAACTGTCCCTAAGCTCCATGAGGAAGTTTCCTTGTGTCTGGTCTCTGTGGCATGTCTGCATCTGTGCTTGACTAACTGGCGCCGTAAGCATCATTACTGTAGAGGGATGTGCATGGAACTACTTTACACTGGAACCCACTGCTGCCTTCCTTGTTTGTTGTTCTATGGTAACCCTGACATCTCAAGCTGAACTATGAGCGGTTCCTTTTCCACCTTCATGACCTATCTATGTAGTGTTGGTGGACTTCGCTATCTTTTGTGATGACACAACAGTTATGTCAGTAGTGTTGGTGGACTTGACTATCTTTTCTGATAATTACACAACACTGGTGCCTGTAATGTTGGTGGACTTCGCAATCTTTTGTGATAATGACACAACAATGATGGGGGGCAGTGTACGTGGACTTGACTATCTTTTGTGATCATGACACAACACTGGTGTGAGTAGTGTTGGTGGACTTGACTATCCTTTGTGATCATGGCACAACACTGGTGTGAGTAGTGTTGGTGGACTTGACTATCTTTTGTGATCATGATACAACACTGGTGTGAGTAGTGTTGGTGGACTTGACTATCTTTTGTGATCATGGCAAACACTGGTGTGAGCAGTGTTAGTGGACTTGACTATCTTTTGTGATCATGGCACAACACTGGTGTGAGTAGTGTTGGTGGACTTGACTATCTTTTGTGATCATGATACAACACTGGTGTGAGTAGTGTTGGTGGACTTGACTCTTTTGTGATCATGACACAACACTGGTGTGAGTAGTGTTGGTGGACTTGACTATCTTTTGTGATCATGACACAACACTGGTGTGAGTAGTGTTGGTGGACTTGACTATCTTTTGTGATCATGGCACAGCACTGGTGTGAGTAGTGTTGGTGGACTTTATCTTTTCTGGTAATGATACAACAATGGTGTGAGTAGTGTTGGTGGACTTGACCATCTTTTGTGATCATGACACAACACTGGTGTGATTAATGTCAGTGGACTTGACTATCTTTTCTGATAATGACACAACACTTGTGTGAAATAATGTTGGTGGACTTGGCTATCCTTCCTGACAACAAAACATTCCACATTTCTTGGCCACCCCTGTCAACCACTCTTGATCCTGTAAGTTCAACCTAAAGACTCTGAATCTGCTCCTGATGATGTCAGTCAAAGACACACATGCTGCTCACACCCACAGACCCAACACTGAACTCACATATATCACTGGACTTTCTGGATCAACACACACACACACACACACACACACACACACACACTGATGAAGCAAAAAGAACCACAGAGTCCAAAGACAGATCAGGTCAAGGGTGAAAAGGAAGGAGTAAAAATCTGCACACCTACTTGCCCACGAGTTTTATTGCACTGCACAAAGCGAGAAAGCAGCACTCCGAAGGTGACGACAAACAGTGCAACACTAATGAAATGTGGTGTGACCAGAAACACACACAGACAGACAGACATGAATAAGAGAAAACGAGGACACAACTGATGAAAAGACGGGTAAGAAGGCAGGATCAGTCAACAAGAATGTGCTGGGATGTCACTGTGGTGAAGAGGCAGTAGGAAAAAAAAAAGTGACACCATGGCAAAAAAAGCGATCAGATGATGGACAGTCTTTTCCCTCCCGACGCTGACTGTATCGCTGACTGAAGATGGGGAAAACGTTCATGGGGTCTGTTCCCATTCTAGATACTTGCATCACCTGTGAAACTGCCCTCCTCATTTTCTTGTCTTCCCCCAACTTTCCTTCCTCTTCACCCACCCCTCGTCTGTTGAATGTGAGCTAGAGGGGGACAGGAAAGGATGAGCGGGGGTGGGGGGAGGACGTGTGTGTGTGTGTGTGTGTGTGTGTGTGTGTGTGTGTGTGTGTGTGTGTGTGTGTGTGGTGTGTACGTGCGTGCATGCGTGCCTGCCTCTGTGTGTGTGTGTGAGTGTGTGTGTGTGTGTGTGTGTGTGTGTGTGTGTGTGTGTGCTTGTGTGTGGAGTGTGCGTGGTGAATGCACCTGTGTGTGTGCATGCGCATGCGAATGTGAGAAGGGGGAGGAGAGGGGGGTAGGTAAAGTATGCAAATGCACACATTTTGTACACATGCAGGATATGGGGGAAGGGAGGAGGATCATGGAAGAAGGTTGTGTGTATTTGTATGTGTGAGTGTACACATAAGAGAAGTGTAGAGGGATAGTGGGAAGAGGTAGGGATTAGGTCAGAGTAAAGATGTGTGTGTGTGTGTGTGTGTGTGGGTGTGTGGTGTGTGTGTGTGTGTGTGTGTGTGTGTGTGCGCATGCGTATGTGTGTTTGTGTATGCGTTAATGCATGCATGCATGAACTGCAATAGTTGTTAAACACACGACTCAGTCTCTCTGGATCATCACAGACAACAATGTCCGCCTCAATGTTCAGAAACTGGATGACCAAGAGCAGAGAAGATGAGTGCCTCCAAGTCGATGCTACTGCTCTCTAAATAACAGGTCTCCCAGGCAAACACCAGCATATCACGACTTGACACAGCCGGTCATGTCACGCCATCAGCCAGGGAACAGCTGCCACAATTCTTAGACGTGTAGCACCCTCTCCCACCTCTCTCCATCTCCCCACTTCCACGCCCTCAAGTCCATCCACATGGCCTTTCTGAACCGACCATCCATCCAAACAGGATAGAATGCCCATGCATCTGATGAATCCCAACCAGACGGGCTTTCCTTTCACACCAAGAGTACAACCGGCAATACACATCAAACACAATATCGTAAGGATCAAATACTGCAAACAACTCACTGGACACACCCAGCACACAACACTGCGCTACTTTCAACTACTCTGACCTTTCTGTGCTTAAAACCGCACCGAGCTAAATGACATAAAGGACTGTTGCTAACTATTACGAACTACACACCAACAAGAACTGGCGGTCACTACAAGCTTCCTCGACATCTAGCGGCGGCCGTAAGCTGCATCAAAACCTTGAGGTCGCCATAAGCTCTATCAAAACAAGCTTCCTCCACATCTAGCGGCGGCCGTAAGCTGCATCAAAACCTTGAGGTCGCCATAAGCTCTATCAAAACTTGGTGATCAATACAAGTTGCATTACAACGTGGTGGCAGCCGGGAGCTGAATTAGAACAATGTGATCTCTTTCAGCGAAATGGAAGAAGGTGACCCACCAAGGACAGCCGAACAGAATCAACACCTGGCGCTCGTTATAATTTGGCCGACTGGACTCCAGGGCTCACTACGGGCTAATCACTACTGGGACCAGACACACGAAGATGACCGTGCCTGGATGGTCGTTCAGCACAGTCCATCCACTGAAGACCAACACAACACAGCAGACACACACACACACACACACACACACACACAAGTAAACCAACAGATCTCAAGACAATGGCTGGCCACTTTAACTACTAGACAAGCTTAGATTTGACGTGATTATTTATCACTCTGAACCCACCCTGTACAGGCCTTGGGTACAGCAAAAACTGACCTGACCGTCATCAATTTGTACAGATGAACCCAGCACTACACAGTGATCAATAAACATGACGCAATCAATATGCACAACTTATACTGCAAGCTACATCAAAGTAACTAATAAAAACACAATTTCTCCACTCAAACAAAGAATCCCTCTGGTATAGATTATTATGACAATTTCAAACACAAAGTGACACATTACTGCTCCACTTAAAAAGGCTCAAAATATATACAAAACCCAATGATTTCTAACATGAAATAATGCTGGTCTTATGTTCAGATACATGGCATCTGGAACATGGAAGCACATGAATGCGCATGCATGCACACACACACACACACACACACAACATTGCTCTTTCTCTCTCTCTCTCACTCACACACACTTGCTCTTTCTCTCTCTCTCTCTCCTCCACACACACACACACACACACACACACATGTGCAAGAACATGCTTCACCATTCATGCATTCAGTTAGTAATCATACACACAGCAACAAGGAAAAAAATCTAAAAAAAAAAAAAAAAAAGAACAAATAAGGAACTGCCATACTCTCAAAAAATATTCTATTCATCTTACATGCTTGAATTTAAGAAGAAAAAAAAGGCTAATGTACACATAATTCTTACATTTATAAGCATTTTTACTTCACAACTATTTCCTGACACATGATAAAAATTACTTCCAAGTTTAAAAACAAGCAAACAAAAAAACAACAACAGAAGAACAAGAAGAAGAAACCAAAGTATTCACTGAACAATTCTGCAATAGAAGAAAACAAAATCTAAAAGGAAAAAACAACACAAACACAAAACACCCATAAAAACTTGCAGTGATGAATTTAAAAACAAATATTTAACTGAAATATAAAATAATACTTTAAAAACAGAATATGCAACCAACAATTTCACAATGGATTTTTTCTCTCGCTCGATCGCTCTCTCTCTCTCTCTCTTATCCCTCTCTCTGTCTCAATCTCACTCAATCAATTTGGTTATCCATGACCAAAGATACTGAAGAATAAAATGTATTCTACAATTTCAAAGACTGAATATACAAGGCGCACTACAATCAAAAAGAACAAACAAACAAACACCGATCAAACATTTTTCTCAAACATATATACAACTGTTTTCTAAACCAAAAACTGCTTAAAAGACATTCTTGTCATTGCAGCAGGTTTGGAAATGATACTATACTGATGTACAGTTTACTGAATGAAGTTTGAATGAGCCCCGAAATGATAAAACATATTTTCAAGGAATTTTTTACATAGTAATTTTCCACAAAACTTGAAAGATGTACCACACGTTTATGATGAAACCATAAGGATTCATATTACGGAACCCCAAAAGGTTTTGAGAATTACGTTCCTTTGGGGAAACAGTGATCAGGAAATAGGTGGGTCAACATGTTAGATGTTTTCTGAACAAGTGTATTTTCATGTGAAAGTGTGTGTGTGTGTCTGTGTGTGTGTGTGGATGTGGATGAGTGTGTGTGTGTGTGTGTGTGTGTGTGTGTGTGTGTGTGTGTGTGTGAGTGTGAGTGTGAGTATGAGTGCATGCGTATGTGCATGTACATGCGTGCGAGTGTGCATGCGGGCATGTGGACAACCAAGCATGGTCTTACTGCCCTGGTTTCTTGTCCAAGTGGCCGACTTTGGTGTGCTGTGTGGTGTGGGACAGTTCAGCAGGGGGTGATGGAGGCCGGCAGAGGGAAATGGGACAGTTTATGATGGGGAACTGGGAGATGGTTGGGGATGGGTTGGTGATGGGAAGAAAATGGGGAGGGAGGGATGACTGTGGAGGGGGGAGGAGGGATAATGGTGTGAGATGGACTGGGACAGGAACTGGCTGTGGGGAAGGGTATTGGACTTTCAACATCTACTATTCAGTCTGTAAATGTTGTCGCAAAGGCCAAATGCTTCAAGTTCCATCCTGGAATGATACTATGATAGTGCAATGAATTTTACTGTCGATTTTAACTGTATCATGAAACACTCTGCGTTCCTACTGATCCAATCTTTATAAAGTCTACCTAATGATGGATTCCAGAGAGTGATGCTCACTAGCACCCATCTGGGTTCCGACTATCGTGATGCATGACACTGCTGCACAAGTCGACCCACTTAGTCTTCCCATCATGCCCTGCTCTTTTAATCAACTGACAGACAATGACAGCTCACTGATCTCATATACTCTATGGTCTGCAAATTTTCCACACTGCAAGGGCATTAAAAAAAACTGTTTAAGAACTACCTCAACTGATTACCATTCAGAGCCATTGTGACCAAATTCATCTTGCAGTAACATTGTGTATGTTTGGTTTTCATGGGGGTTTTACAGTCAAAACATTCACTGGCTAAAATCACGCATAAAATCAATGCTAAAGGACTACAAGCCATTTCTGAATAAAATTTAAAAACAAAACCAAACAGCTCTGTAATGAAGATCACTGTGTAAAGACATGATAAGAAAAGCGTATAAATAACTGACTTCATTTTCCCCGTGCTCATCATAAAATGAAGAAAGTAACCCCACATTTCCTGCCCTGCAGGGGGGGACGGACCCTGGCCACCCTGTGATCTGAGTATCATGGGGTCCACAACCCAGACCCAGACCCAGGTGGTGTGGTTGATTCTGCTGCAGCGGACCAACGGCCCTTCAGACCACACTACCATCCCCTGCTGAGCTTTGCACTACCTGTGGCCACCACCAGCCACCATGCTAACCCCCTGACCTGGCAAGTAAGACCTACACTGGTTAAACGACACGTGATCACCGTACAAACAACCCTGATACACATTCTGTTCCAAATTGACACTTGGCAAGTGATTGGACCTTGATTGGGAAATGAAACATCAACACAAGCCTTATGACACAGTTGCCACTCAAGCCTAACCTACATCAAAAACGGGCAATCAACAGCACCCTCATTGCGAACAACCCCATGGTTATGGCAAAGTCAGCACTCATTTTGACCTTTTCTGATTTGCAGTGCCTTGGAGTTTGTATAAAAGTTCACATCATAGTTTAAAGCACACAAAGAAATCAAAACAATTTGACTGAAACACTGTGAAGGTGAACAGCCTGATTCACAGTACACAACGGAATCGCAAGAATCTGACCGAAATTCTGTGACGATTGACAGCATTATCAATAACACATAAAGAAATCGTAAGAATCTAATGAAACTCTCTGAAAGCTAAACGGCATGGTTTATGGCAGACCTACATACAGAAACTGCAAGAATCTGACTTTCAGTGAAAAGTTAACAACATGATTTACAGTACATAACAGAATTGTAAGAACCGACACTCAATGAAAGTTTAACACTGACCTACAGTACACAAAGAAACTGTACCATTCTACTTGACATTCAATGAATGCTAACAGCATAGTTCACGGTCCATAAAGAAACTGCCACATCTAACCGACATTCAATGAAAGTTAACCATAAGATTTGAAAGAACATAAAGAAATTGTAAGAATCTAACTCCACGAATGGCCAGCCACCCATATCCATAATATAACACACACACAAAAAAAAGTTTGGTCTGCCTTGCAATCACTGAATTTTCTTAATCACCAATGACATTTCAGGATTCAGCAAGCACAAGAAAAGGGTGACACAGCTCACGAGAATGCGATCTGAAAGCCAGGCGAACCCCTCCACGTCGGCTCTCCCTGCCTACGGCACACACGTTTAATGAAGACAGCAAGCAAACTTTACTGAAGTATGCATCAGTTCTTTAAAAAAAAAAAAAAAAATCAAAACAAAAGTATTCCAGTCCATAGTGAGCGGATGCACAGTAAGAAGAAGAATCCGAGGTGACTGCCGTCCATCTGTTGCCGGTGTTCCCTAGCACACAACTTTTGTCTGAAACTTTTATGATCTGATACGCACTGTTCATGCCTCCGGCTTCCTTTCTTTTAGAGACACGGTTTATTTCCTGTGAAAATACCTAGTGCACATATTTCCACATTGCTGCTGCTGAATTTTCTGCTGGTTTTGAGGGTTCCCTTTGAGGGAATAAAGGAATAAACCAAACATGGCGGGATTTAAATTAAAAAAAAATTCTAACCACTTTCTTCTACAGGATGCAACTAGTCACTCTGTTCGCTCCTGCTCTAACACTGGAGATGATGTGAGCATGCAGCAGCCAGTACAGCCCCACCCCATCAAGATTCTCACACCTCTTCATCCCACTCCCCCCTGCCTCCACCCCCCCCCCTCCCCCCCCTCCTCAAACAGTCAGCAGGTCAGCGTGGGGGGTCACTGAAGGACCGGCAGAACCAGAAGCCACTGACCCACCCCTTAGGCCTTACCTCCTGTAGCAGTGTGGTGAACAGACAGGCGTGGAGGCCTTGAATCACCCTCTCCCCCCTCCCCTCCCCTTCCTCCTCCTTCCAGGCAAACAGGCATGGGCTGACTGGAGCTTACAAGAAAGACAAAAATATAATCTCAAAAAATGCCATACTTTCCTTCCTCTCAGGAGATCGGACTGATTGAAGACCTTCTGCTCCAAAATGGCCACATTCCCTTTCATAGTCTTTAAAAAATTTACTTTACAAGTCCGAAACCTCGCTGAGCTGAAGATGCTCGGCTCTTCAGTCACTGTACTTTTTTCTTTCTTTTTTTTTTCAGCTCCCTCAGTTTTGTTGACAAAAAAAAAAAAAAAATCTAGCTGAGGATCTACCAGTCAACACACCAGGCTGTCACTGAGTCAGGGTCAGGGTCAAGTCCTCAAGGACATGGAGGTCAAGGTGAAGAGCAAAGCAGGACCGGAGAGGACACTCACAGACGCGGTGGCCAAAAAGCCGTCACCATGACAACGAGAAGCATGCCTGCCACACTCGCCCGCACACAACTTGATCCCCCTGTGGGCCCCACTGCAACAGGCAAAACAGACCACTGCCTGTCAGTCACTGACCACACGGCCACACCCACACATGGGGAGCGCCTCCTAGACCCCTACATTGGCACACATACACACACACACACCCATTAGTTATTGAGATATACACACATATACACTTTGTGCATGTTCATTTATACAATGGTGTACGAATCGATGTCTACTCTCTCTCCCACACACACACACATGTGGGCACACACATATGTATTTATGTACACACTGTGGCACAGACTGATGATGTACGAAAGAACACACCGAAGCTGACAAACAACACAATAACCAATGTACACAGACATAAACACTGAACCAAGCATGTATGCATAGTAATATTCATTAACCTATCTTCCTTCATTAACCTGTCCTCCCTCATTAACCTGTCTTCCTTCATTAACCTGTCTTCCTTCACTAACCTGTCTCCCTTCACTTACCTGCCTTCCCTCATTAACCTGCCTCCCTCATTAACCTGTCTTCCTTCATTAACCTGTCTTCCTTCATTAACCTGCCTTCCCTCATTAACCTGTCTTCCTTCATTAACCTTTCTTTCTTCATTAACCTGTCTTCCCTCACTATCCTGTCTTCCTCCATTTACCTGTCTTCCTTCATTAACCTGTCTTCCTTTGTTAACCCATCTTCCTTCGTTAACCTGTCTTCCACTACTAACCTGTCTTCCTTCATCAACTGGTCTTCCTTCATTAACCTGCCTTCCACTACTATCCTGTCTTCCTTCACTATACTATCCTGTCTTTCTTCATTAACCTGTTTTCCTTCATTAACCTGTCTTCCTTCATTAACCTGTCTTCTGCTACTATCCTGTCTTCCTTCATTAACCCATCTTCCTTCACTCACCTGTCTTTCTTCATTAACCTGTCTTCCTTCATTAACCTGTCTTCTGCTACTATCCTGTCTTCCTTCATTAACCCATCTTCCTTCACTCACCTGTCTTCCTTCATTAACCTGTCTTCCTTCATTAACCTGTCTTCCTTCACTATCCTGTCTTCCTTCATTAACCTGTCTTCCTTCACTATCCTGTCTTCCTTCATTAACCCATCTTCCTTCACTCACCTGTCTTCCTTCATTAACCTGTCTTCCTTCATTAACCTGTCTTCCTTCATTATCCTGTCTTCCTTCATTAACCTGTCTTCCTTCACTATCCTGTCTTCCTTCATTAACCCATCTTCCTTCACTCACCTGTCTTCCTTCATTAACCTGTCTTCCTTCACTATCCTGTCTTCTTTCATTAACCTGTCTTTCTTCATTAGCCTGCCTTCCATTAACAATCCGTCTTCCATTAACAATCCGTCTTCCTTTACTACCCTGTCTTCCCTCATTAAACTGTTCACTATCCTGTCTTCCTTCATTAATCTGTCTTCCTTCATTAACCTGTCTTTCTTCATAAGTCTGTCTTCCATTAACAATCCGTCTTCCATTAACAATCCGTCTTCCTTTACTACCCTGTCTTCCCTCATTAAACTGTTCACTATCCTGTCTTCCTTCATTAATCTGTCTTCCTTCATTAACCTGTCTTTCTTCATAAGTCTGTCTTCCATTAACAATCCGTCTTCCATTAACAGCCCGTCTTCCTTTACTATCTTGTCTTCCTTCATTAACCTGTCTTCCCTCACTAACCTCCCTTCCTCCACTGTCATCCATCACTGACCTGTCTTCCTTCACTTACCAGTCTTCCTTAATGACTGACCTGACTGTCATCATTTATGACTACATCTTCCTTCACTGACTGCTCCATCTTATTACTTCAATGATTTGTCACCCTATCCTGACACGTGTGTTCACCGACTTACCTTCGACTGGCACTATGTCATACATACACATCTACCAATACCACACACACACACACACACCACTGATGTACCAAAGGGTACCGATGCAACACTAACAATCATGTCGAACAGCAAACCGGTATCAAATCAGAAATGCGTACACCGACCAAAAGCTGGCATACAGCAAACGCACATGCCGGTCAGTACACACTAATCTCAGAGAGCACACACACGCGCACCCCCCCCCCCCCCCCCCCCCCCGGAGAGGCAGCGTGCAGCTGGTCCACAGCTAAGTCCGCAGAATGGACTAGAGTTCACAGCAATGTTGGTTTATGTACAACCAGACAGCACTGTAAGGACATGTGAACCTATGAGAGTGACTAGCGTCAACACACAGCTGTGAACAGCGGTCGGCAGTCAGTCACTAGCTGGAGACTAGGGTTATGACAGGATCACACAGAACAACAACAAACAAAGAACAGAAGCTGTTGTAGAAGAAGGATCCTCAGGTGGGAAAGAAAAACTTTGCAGCATTTCACCCCCTGCCAAGTCTTCATGTGATAAAACCTACTCTTTTATACACCCCTAGGTGGGAAAGAAAAACTTTGCAGCATTTCACCCCCTGCCAAGTCTTCATGTGATAAAACCTACTCTTTTATACACCCCTAAAAATCTCTATGATGGGGGCCACGGAGGGGTGGTGGTGGGGGGTAAAGAAGGAGAACACCCCAAACTCATTTCAGACATCCCTATGGGAAACGCATCCTGATTCTCTATAAAGTCCCCAAGTTATAAATATCCTGATGCTTTAACACAGTTCCCATGGGACAGATATTCTGACTCTTTTTTACACAGTTGTATAAAAGAAATGTCTTCTTTTACATAGTCTCTATATGAGATAAACATCACAATTCTTTTACAAAATACCCAGGGGACAAAATATCCGGACTCTCTTACTATGTCCTGAGGAGACAGATGTCTACAAAGTCCCAAGGGGAAAAATATTCAGACTCCTTTACATAGTCCCTAAGGCTGGCACCTTTGTCATATATCCTGGCTCTTTTAAAATGTTCCTCAGGGACAAATATCCACACTCTTTAAAGACTCCCCACAGGTCAAATATTCTGACTTTTTTTTCATTATATGTGTGTGTGTGTGTGTGTGTGTGTGTGTGTGTGTGTGTGTGTGTGTGTGTGTGTATAATGCCTTGAGAACAAATATCCTCTTTCAAAACTTCACTAGCGAACTAATATCTTGCCTTCTTCACGAAGTATCTCAGGAACAAATATCCTAGCTCTTTTACACAGTCCTGAGGAGACAGACATCCTGACCCTTCACACTGTCCCTATCATGGGGCAAACATCCTGACTCTTTTACAAAGTCCCATGGGGATAAATACCCTAACCCTTTAGCACAGTCCCTTGGAGACAAATGTCCTGCTCCTTCACACTGTCCCTATCACGGGGCAAACATCCTGACCCTTCACACTGTCCCTATCATGGGGCAAACATCCTGACTCTTTTACAAAGTCCCATGGGGATAAATACCCTAACCCTTTAGCACAGTCCCTTGGAGACAAATGTCCTGCTCCTTCACACTGTCCCTATCACGGGGCAAACATCCTGACCCTTCACACAGTCCCTATCATGGGGCAAATATCCTGACTCTTTTACAAAGTCCCTAGGGATTAAATCTCCTAACCCTTTTGCACAGTCCTTTGGAGACAAATATCCTGCTCCTTCACACTGTTCCTACCATGGGGCAATGCTTTACATGTCCCTATCATGGGGCAATTTTTTTTTTAACAAAGTTCCAATGGAATAAACATCCTCCTTTACACAGTCCCTTGGAGACTTCTTCTTCTGCGTACACAGGCTGATACTCATGCGGACACTCCCTATATGGACAGGCAAGTATTAATCCCATCTACCCAACAAAGGGAGTGGAGTTTTGTGTGTATGACCGTTTTTTTATCCCGCCATTAAGGCAGCCTTACTCCATCCTCGGGGATGTCCCTTGGAGACAAATATCCTGACCCTTCACACACAGTCCCTATCATGGTGCAAATTTTTACAAAGTAATCCCTATCATGGGGCAATTTTTTTTTTCACAAAGTAATCCCCATCATGGGGCATTCTTTTTGACAAAGTAATCCCTATCATGGGGCAAATTTATTTCACAAAGTAATCCCTATCATGGGGCATTTAAAAAAAAAAAAAAAAAAACTATCATGGGGCATTTTTTTTTACACAATAAATGCGCATGTTGGACAAATAACCTGACTCTTTAACAAATTCCTAAGGGACAAATATCTGAGCTTTTTTACAAACTCCTAAGTGGCATACATCCCAACTCTTTTACCACGTCCTGAGGGACAAATATTCTAACTCTTTATAAAGTCCTGAGGGACAAATATCCTAACTCTTTTACAATGTCCTGAGGGACAAATATTTTAACTCTTTTATAAAGTCCTAAGGGACAAATATCCTAACTCTTTTACAAAGTTCTGATGGATAAATATCTAACTCTTTTACAAAGTCCAAAGGGACAAATATCCTAACTCTTTTACAAAGTCCTGAGGGACAAATATCTGACTCTTTTACAAAGTCCTGAAGGACATATATCCTAACTCTTTTATAAAGTCCCAAAGGACAAATATCTTAACTCTTATACAAAGTCCCTAAAGGATAAATATCCTGATTCTTACACAGTCTCCTGGAGACAAATATCTATGGTTACTTTTAATGCACTCCTCTGGGGAGAAACATCCAGACACTTTTCCTCCCTCCCTATGGGGTTAACATCCCAACTCTTTTACAAAGTCCATACAGACAAGACTCCAGACTTAATAATGTACTGACCTTTGCACAAAGTCAATGATAGGCGAAATGCTGCAACTCTCTTTCTCAGAAGTATCATTCTCCAACAACCTTTTATGTATCTTAACACTTCGCGCGCGCGCGCTGTGTGTGTGGTGTGTGTGTCTGTGTGTGTGTGTGTGTCTGTGTGTGAGAGTATGAATGAGAGAGAGGTACAATTAAAGTGCATGCAAGGGTGTGTGTGTGCGTATGTGTGTGCATGTGTGTGTGTGTGTGTGTGTGTGTGTGTGTGTGTGTGTGTGTGTGTGTGTGTGTGTGTGCGTGCGCGCGCATGCGTGCGTGCATGCATGCGTGTCTGTGAGTGTGTGTGTATGTGTGCATGCCCACACGCATGTGTGCGTGCATGAGTGTGTGCATACGTGAGTGAGTGAGTAAGTGTGGTGTCTCGAATTGATACAAGATTCTGTTTTACCATGTTCAGCAGATCCTAGACATAACAAACACAGACAACAGACAGACAGACACAAAATTTCATTCTCTCTCTCCCCCCCCCCCTCTCTCTCTCTCCACACACACACACACACTCATACAGATTTATACAACCACACAACCCACACCACTGCGCCTGGGAAGGAAGATTATCAAGATGTTAGTTGGATCACAGAACATGACATCAAAACTGGAAGACAATGATGAAAAGGGATGTTGAAGGAGTCTGAGAAGCAATGGGGAAAAGAGAGTATGTTGTACAGAAACATACTTGTGCGCGCATGCGCACAGCGCGCACACACACACTCACACACACACACACACACACGCACACACACAGAGAAACTGTTCAAGGTTAGAAGGTTTCCCACCATCCCTCTCTACATCCTAAAAATAATTATTTCCTTCTTTGCTTCATATCACCTAACTGCCCCCTCTCAGATAACGTCCACACCAACTCCCACTTCTTACGTTTCTCTCTCATTTCTGTCCAGACCACTTTTGTCTTTCTAAAACCTACCCCTGAACAGCTGTTACTGATCTCAGAACGATCGTACATCCTTCATAGCTACTCCTTAGACCATTACACTTATCTCAAAGACTTTTTGACCGCTTCAAAATCTGCCCGCGAACAGTGTTTACTCATCTATTCTTTACACCTTTGTTTACCTCAAAAGTTTCCTTTTCAGTTACTTTCTGATGTTCTCTCTTATGTCTTCTCAGTATGCATCATCTCTTTAAATCTCTCTCTCTCTCTCCGTTTTCTGATTTCCATCAATTACAAACAAACCCCCCCACCCCCCCCCCCCCCCCAAAAAAAAAAAAAAAAAAAAAAAAAAAAAAATCACACTTTGATGCCACACCCTCAGTTTTTTTTTTTTTTTTCTGCTGAAAAACATCTTCACCTTTATAAACTACATTCTAGTTCTTCATTATTGCTATCCCGTGTTAACCCTTTTCAACTTACCCTTTACTATTTCCTCTAACTTCACCCCTTGAAACCACCTCAGTTCTTAGGCGTTTCCATTCACTCTTCAGCCCCTTTATAAACCTATGCTATAATTTCTAGTTACTTCTGTCGAAACAATCCTCAACTTTTTATATCTGCAGTGTGGTTCTTCAGTAAGTCTATTCAGTCTTCATACCTTTTTAGTCTACCCAGGAATTCTTTGTTATTTCTATCCAGTCTTCATCCCTTGAAAGTGACCGCTTAATTCTTTGTTATTTCTATTCAAACAATCTTCCCCCCTTTAAACCAACACTACTACAGGCGTGTGTGTGTGTGTGTGTGTGTGTGTGTGTGTGTGTGTGTGTGTGTGTGTGTGTGAGTGTTTTCTGTTAATACCCAAACAATTTACATATCTTTATGCTGACCCTACAGGGTAATCCTGTTGTCACTGACTGACTGCAGCAACAGGGTAATCCTGTTGTCACTGACTGACTGCAGCAACAGGGTAATCCTGTTGTCACTAACTGACTGTAGCAACAGGGTAATCCTGTTGTCACTGACTGCAACAACAGGGTAATCCTGTTGTCACTGACTGCAGCAAC
>CM065748.1:18926608-18979108 GCA_033310375.1 Conus canariensis
TCAATGGGTTGGTAGGAAGACTTCATCTTATCCTCCCTATCTCCCCCCAGTTTCTGTGCCTGGGAAGTCCATGAGTCAAAACAAAATCAATGTTCTGTCAGAATAAGTAACACGAAGTACAGACTGAAACAGTCACTGTCTGTGTACTTTTTTTTCTTCTCCTTCTTGAATATCATAATGTACAGATGAACTGTCACTTTTAAAGCACAAATTTTTTTTTTTACATTTTTCATGAAAACGAATGACCTGACAGACAGCTATGATTAAGAAAAATTAACTTCACTCTGTTCAGGTTCACTAATAAATTTGTGATTTCTTTATCAACAAAAAAGATTAGATAATTTAAAAGAAAGTTTAGGGTTAGAGTGGGCAAACTAAATCAATCAGTTTATAATTAAAGGTAGAGGGCAGGGGCAGGGGCGGGGGTGGGGGGGGGGGTGGGGGGGGTGGGAGAGGGTGAGTGACTAGGGCTCATGTATCATCTCCATGTCTCATATTCACACCACATCCCCTCATACGCCCTGCATCTCTCATGTCCACAACACATCATCAGTTTCAGGCTGTGACACAAGCACACACATACATCACCTCCCTTGCGCTACAAGTCTACCGCACATCACCTCTCTTCCATTCTGGTCCACAATCAGCTTCCCCATCCAAGGCCCATAGCACATCATTCTCTGACGTCAAGTCTCAGGTGGCACACTGTCTCTTCTATGCTTGGACATGACACACCACACTGGGAGAAGGGGTTACATTTGGATCTAAATACATTGCTCATTGCCCTTCTTCCATTCTTCTTCCAAGTCCCTGACTTCTATCTTCTCACACTGTGGGTCCACGCCCTTCTTTCCTCTTCCGTCCTGGGTCACGGACAAATGATCTGTCCTGCAGATTCTACAACATGTCTCCGGCTCTTGGTCACCTTTTATTCCCAGGTCCACAAAATATTTCCCCCTTCACAAAGTGCACAACATACAGCCCCCCCCCCCCCCCCCCCCCCCCCCCCCCCAAGTCTCCTGCTCATTCCCACTTGGGTTTAAACAAAACACTTACATGTCTTTCACGCTTCATCTCCCTGTGAAGGCACGCATCATTTATCCTATAACTGGTTCGCAGCATGCACGCTCTGGATCATGGCATATCAATCTCTCCATACTAAAGGTATCCTTCCAGTTCACAGATCCATGACACATGAATCTCCACACACTAGACGTATCTTTTCGCGCATGAGGCCTACTGCAAATCAACCTCCCCAGACAGATGGAGGATAGCACATTTATGTGCCCCCACTGACTGTCCACTATATGGTCAATCTCTTCAAGCAGGACTACACATCAGTAATCCCATACTAATCCACTAAGCATTAGTCTCCCCACAGAGAAGATCCACTGCAGATCAGTGTCCCCGTTTTGAAGATCTACTTCACATCAGTCTCCCCATACTGAAGATCCACAATACATCAATCTCCCCACACTGAAGGTCCATTACACATCTCCCTGTACTGAGGATCCACTAACATCAACTTCCCCAAACAGAAGGTCCATTACACATCAATCTACCTATACTGAAGATCCACTACACATCAAGATCCACTATGTATCAATCTCCCCATACTGATCCTACAAATCAAAACATAATGTGGGTTTGAGACACATTCTCCATTCTGTGGATTCAGATCAGACAATAATCTCTTCATACAGTGGGCTACGGACCACATCAATTAGACACTGTGGGTTCTGGACACATAAAAACCTCCTCCATACTGTATGTTTCAGACACACAATAACCTCCATACTGTAGGTTCAGGATACATAATAACTCCTCCATATGTATGTTCAGGATTGTAGGTTCAAGATACATATTAATAACCTCCATCATACTGCATGTTCAGAATGGTAGGTACAGGATATATAATAACCTCCTCTGTACTGTGGGCTCATGGCCTATAACCTACTGCATTCTGTGGGTTCAGGACACATGACAATCTCCTTTGTTTTGTGAGTTCAGGACACAACCTCTGCAATGCTAGGGGTTCAGGACACTCCTCTGTACTGTGGGCTCAGGACACATAATAACTCCTCTGTACTGTGGGCTCAGGACACATAATAACTCCTCTGTACTGTGAGCTCAGGACACATAGTAACTCCTCTGTACTGTGGGCTCAGGACACATAATAACTCCTCTGTACTGTGGGCTCAGGACACATAATAACTCCTCTGTACTGTGGGCTCAGGACACATAGTAACTCCTCTGTACTGTGGGCTCAGGACACATAGTAACTCCTCTGTACTGTGGGCTAAGGACACAATAACTCCTCTGTACTGTGGGCTCAGGACACATAATAACTCCTCTGTACTGTGGGCTCAGGACACATAGTAACTCCTCTGTACTGTGGGTTCAGGACACACAATAACTCCTCTGTACTGTGAGTTCAGGACACAACCTCTGCAATGCTATGGGCTCTGGACACATAACTCCTCCTCGGTAATGTGGGTTCTGGACAAATCATCTCTATTCTGTGGGTTCAGGACACAACCTCTGCAATGCTATGGGTTCTGGACACATAACTCCTATGTACTATGGGTTCAGGACACATGATTCCTCTGTACTGTGGGTTTAGGACACATAACTTTTCCCTTACTGTGGCAACAGGTTTGTAAAGTTAACTCCTTCATACCGTAAGTTTGGAATGCATAACTTTTTCCTTATTGCGGCAACAGGTTGTAAAGTGAACTCCTTCATACCGTAAGTTTGGGACACATAACTTTTCCCTTATTGTGGCAACAGGTTGTAAAGTGAACTCCTTCATACCGTAAGTTTGGGACACATAACTTTTCCTTATGTGGCAACAGGTTGTAAAGTGAACTCCTTCATACCGTAAGTTTGGGACACATAACTTTTCCCTTATTGTGGCAACAGGTTGTAAAGTGAACTCCTTCATACCGTAAGTTTGGGACACATAACTTTTCCCTTATTGTGGCAACAGGTTGTAAAGTGAACTCCTTCATACCGTAAGTTTGGGACACATAACTTTTCCCTTATTGTGGCAACAGGTTGTAAAGTAAACTCCTTATACCATAAGTTTGGGACACATAACCTTTCCCTTATTGTGGCAACAGGTCGTAAAGTAAACTCCTTCATACCGTAAGTTTGGGACACATAACTTTTCCCTTATTGTGGCAACAGGTCGTAAAGTAAACTCCTTCATACCATAAGTTTGGGACACATAACCTTTCTTCTGTGGCTCCAGGATGCACGAAGGAATCCTCTTTCATTTCTGGGTCATGCCGTGTCATTCCTCCCACTGCAGATCTCAAGTTCATACATGCACCCCAGCATCTCTTCCCGCCCCAACACCCTAACTTCACCGACCCACCCCCACCCCCCTCCACTGCCCCGCCCCTTCCCACAGCCAACCACATACCTCCCCCTCTGCCCCATTCCCAAACACCAGAACGAAAGCAGCTGGTTGAAGTGATACTCCAAATATTGTGAAATGTTGAACCAAAGGAAATTTGTGATGTTTGCTCCCCTATATGTTTCTCTTTTTTTCTTTTTCTTTACCTGTGCGCAAACTGCTGGGCAGGAATTGGCCTCACTGGCTGAAATTGCCTCCCCTTTGTCTTGAGAGTTGGAATGAGCAGTTAATGCCCCTGACTATCTATTCAAATTATCACCTTCCAAGAAAACTTGAAGACAAAGGAAACGAGTTCCGTGATTTCACAGACAGGCGACTTGGAGAACATTTTTTGAAAAAAAAAAAAGAAGACATAAATCAGAAGGGCAAAGTGAAGAGAAGAGATGCATGATAGAGAGACGATGACGGGGCAAAGGGGAGATGGAGGGATTATGAACTCATCAGCAGCTCCCATGATCATGACATCAAGCAAGTATTGTCCCTATCCTATGAAAGATGATGACATGCCAAACTTTCTCCCTATCTTCATGCAAAAAAAAAAAAAAAGAAGAAAGAAAAAACAAGACAGGATCAGACAATGACAAAGAAGGATCTGTTAAAAAGCAGAAGGGAAGACCTACGCAACATGAACAAAGTAAACAGATCGGACATAGTTTCAAAAAATTGTCTCCGTAAAAGTAATCATGCTTTTTAGATGCTATATGCACCACAGACTAAAAAGCTGATAGTCATGCTCCGTCGGCAAGTCCTGCCATTGCAATGAGCGATATAGAGAATGCCATCTACAGATCACAATGGAGCCAATCAATACAAACAATGTCATCACAAAGAAAGGATGCAATCGTCATCACACACGAAAGGAACAAACAACAAGGATATCCCAAAACACAGATGACACCAGAGACGATGAAATTAAACACAAAGGATGTGATCAGTATGGATGATGTTATAACCATGAAGGAACAAAACGCAGCTTTTGTCAACAGGAACAGAGAATGCAGACAATAATGGCTGATTTCATCACATACACAAAAACCCTAATGCCATCAACATAAATGTCACACAAGATGATAACAATCAACATAGATATTTTCACATGAAAAAAAAAATTGCATTGCAATCAACATGGGTGATGTTCACACACAAACAAGGCTAATGAAGGTAATTCACACAAATGATGTCATCACACAAGAATGCAGATACTGTGGCTGATGTCAGCTCAAAGAAACGATACACTGTCAAGTTTTCAACCACACTAATGACCCTGGCGCAGTCTTCGGTGACAACAAACGCCACAGAAAAAGACACTGTCAGCACGACACAATCTCCTTCACCATCAACCCCTGTTTAACCAACCAGCTGACAAAAACGACAACAAATGCAACATGCATGATGAGAATGGGATGCAACTGTGATACCATGACATCAAACTGAACACTGACAAATGAATCTAGTGGCATTCCACAAGTACAAGCACAAGCCAGTTCTACCAGCAACTGTTACACCACACACACACACACACACACACACACACACACACACACATCCACTCAGTGAACAACACTCTCAGGTCAGCAGGCCAGCCCAAGGAACAGATCATCGACACATTCCGGCACAGCAACAGGGCAAGAAGATGCAACATGGAGACTGGAGGACAACCATGTGAAGAATGAGGATGACGACAATGCTAACACATACACAGACGACACAAGACAGGAGAGGAGAGGCATAGAGGATGCAGCAGCAGCATCGTCATCAGCAGAGTTCCCACAGCACAGACCATGGACGATGCAGCAGACAGGCAGCACAACTATCAGCCAACAGCCCGCAGGGGCCGCGCAAGAGTATCACCTGCTTCACCTTTGACCTTCACAATGTTGCTGCTGGTGGTGGTGTCCTCAGCGGACGGCAACACCTGACCTTCATCATGCCCTTCGACCTCTTCTTTCTCTGCTTCTCCTGCCTCACTCTCCTGCCCCTCTGCCAGGGGACGCATCATGGAAAAGGTCAGAGGTCAACAAAAGGGCACAAGTCAACACACAGAGGGATCAGGGGAACACAGAATAAGCAACTGATGTGACCACACCATGATTTGATATGAACAGGTTTCACAGGAAATGATAACAGTTTAAACAATGCGAGTTGAAGGTGATAAGTATAACACAGATGTTAAAGGATACAGGTATGTATGTTATGAAATAAAACCACAAAAGACAGAGAGAGAGAGAGAGAGAGAGAGAGAGAGAGAGAGAGAGAGAGAGAGAGAAAATCAACACAGAACCAAAAACCATCAACACTTAAGAAACAGCAATATATGATAACTCAGAAAGACACCTGACAAACTGCAAATTCACACACAGTTTTAGAAGGACGTATGTACATGAATAAGCCAAAGTCCACAAGACTGGCACTTGCATTTTCAGGGAACCTCATGCATGGAATACAGTGAGGAAGGGGAAAAATGGACGAGGGTCATCCCAACAGGTAAATGCAGGTGCACTGAGAGGGATCCATTAGTCAAAAAAAAAAAAAAAAAGACTAGGTGAGTGAGAGGTACATCAAAGCACTATAACGGAACTGACCTTACGTGGTAACCAACACACAAGCACGCTAATGTATGAACAGTACACCTGGCCTGGCAGGTAGGTAGTCATATGAACATCAAGCCACAAGTTAACATGGGATTAGAATTCAGTGAGGTTTAAGCAGTGCACATGTTCAGTAATCAATCAAACATGACCAGTAAAAACGAACAAATGAACGAACGAAAAGGCATCAATCAGGCCAGTACGTAAGTCAGCAGTGCCACAGAACACAGAGAGAAAAAGTAAGTAAGCAAAGAGGCAAACATTTGCCAAAAGGACACAAACAGGTAAGTAAACCAACAACAAAATGGGGAGTCAACCAAACTATAAGGACATGAATGATGGGGCTTGGGGGGAAGAGAGAGACAGAGTGAGAGAGAGTGAATGAGAAGGAAGGTGTGAGCCACAAGGCCCAGCATGCTATTTCCATCCTCACCCTCATCGCCGCTCTTTTCACCTGTCAAACATCAGCAGCCACCTGGTCTGAAACTGTTCCGTCACCTCCCTACTGTCTTCAGCTTCTGAAGTCCCTCCTTAGCCTCATCATCACCTCCACCCCCACCGCATCACCCCCCCCCCCCCCCCCAACACCTGTCCTGCCTCCAAGAGCGTTATTGGCATCGTCTCTGAGGAACCTGTCCTGGAGTGCTCAAGGGCCATAATTGGCCGGGTGTGGGCAGGAATCTGGCTATGACTTTCTGTCCAAGATCTCTCTATGGGCTACAGTGGAGGATGGAGGTCCCAGGCAGCCTGAGCAAGCCCTGGATGGACAACATGAAGGGCTGAACTGTTGACCACACCTCTACCTTGTTGCCTAGGACTGAGGACACAGGGTTGCTGACAACCCTGGCTGTTCATGCTTTTGTCATGGCGTTCCGATGGCCAAGGTCGATGGGATAACCATAGATAATGATACATTATGCTCTGGCTACCCTCCTTCTTGCTCCACTCTTTGCTGCACCTTTTTCCCCCTCAGCTGTTTCCTTTGGCTTTTTTTTTTTTTATCCTTTCTTCCTCAGAACTATTTCATATTCATTTCAATACCTATAACCTCTTGTGTATTTTCTCACACTGAATTCTCTCAGATAGTTATCATTTTTGTGTGAGTGCGTGCAATTCTTTTGTGACTTGTCTTCTACCTTTATGTATGGTGTGTGCTTTCTGATACTGGATTATCTCAATGTTTTTCCCCGCCGAAAAGGCGAATTTCTTTTGTACCTTGTTTTCTTCATTCTCGCTGCTTTGTATCCTTTCCAATTTCATTCTTCTCCTCTATCCTGTTAATTACTTCACAATTTCTCACAGGCCTCTTTCCAGAGAGAAGTATGAAGAACTGCAGAATTCTTTTTTTAATGACGATCAATAATGAGGATGGTGAAAACACTGACGCTCTAGGGTTCCACTGTGGTCTATCTAACACAACATGACAGGGCCTCTGATTCAGAACTGCTCCGAGTCCTGAATGAGCTTGTATGCTCTCACTGTCCTGTATGCGATTTGTAGTAAGAGGTATAGTGGTAAAGCTGGTCTGGTGCTGAAGGAGTCAGGAATTAAGCGTTTCTGACAGCGTCCTGTCAGTGGTTTTTGCACATTTTCCTTCATGATTTTTTTAAACCCAAACACTTTAACGCATATCCCCAGAAAACAGAGTCCACTCCCACTCCACCCCCCCCCCCCCCCCCCCCTTGCACCCCAAAGCTTTCATTCTTGAGTACTGTTGTCAGTCTTGAGGAGGCATTACTTCCTGAAAAAGCCCTCCTTCTGTGCCATTTAATTCAAAGTCAAATATATCTCTTTTACCAAAAAAAAACAACAAAACTTTTCTTCCCTGGTACGGATCCCTACAAACCTTAGACCTAAACACAGCCTTAGAATATCCTACATTCCAAACTTTCTTTAGACTGGAAGATAACTCAAGACAGACCTTTCAATCTAAAACACTGCCTTGTATTTTCGTTTAGAGCCAACACACAAACAAGAAAGTACAATCATTCTTACACACCCAAGCTATCAGTTTTTTTGTCCAAAACACTGTCCTTGGTTAATCATTTGTCCCCTGGAGCAATCTTCTTCACAAAAAAAACAACAACAAAAAACGCAAAACACACAAAAAAACTTTAAACAAGTTAAAAAAAAAAAAAAACCATCAATTTCTACATTACTAGCTATGCTAATATAAAAAGCATCCATTGTAAAAATGAAAAGGGATTAATATGCAGATTATTCAAAGCCTGGCCTTAATCCCTCATAACCACCCCACCCCCACCCCGCTAAAGAAGATTTCCACCATTATCTTAAGACATTTAAAACAAAACAAAAAACCCTATTGTATCCAAGACTGATATGCTTTAGGATTTTAAGAAACTGCCTCAGCTACTTAACATCACCACCACCCCACCTCCATCCCCATCGCCCCTTAAAGATGTGGAGGGAGACTTAAGGAGAAGAAGGGGGCGCATGGGGGACAAGCCTGTGAAGGGAAACAATGCAGACAGAAAGAAAAACCACACCCACCTCCACGGCCTGTCCTGAAGACGAAGGTGGTACTGTCGGAGGCTGCTATTCTGTTGACGGCTTCGATCTTCACCTGGTAGTACTGCTCCTGCTTCAGCCCTTTCAAGGTGTAACTCGTGGTCTTCTCGCCTTCAACGTTAACGGTCTTCCATTTATCCGACACGCGCACTCCTTTCCAGGGTTCTGACGTGGTGTCCACTTCCAGAGCCTGTCCCCACAAACACATCGATAAGCTGTCGGTTCATCAAGTCCTCCCTCCAGTCACACCAGCACACTTGTTAACTGATGCTGAACTCTGTAAGACATGTCCAAATGGGATAATCACTACTCGGGGAAGCGGGAGGAGGGGACTTGCCATAACATGACGATGACACCACCTCAATCATCTCACTTTGACGGTGCCCAGGATTTCAAACTCACAGTATTCCACTTCTAGTTCCTTTTTTTTCTTCTTTTTTTGCCTACTCAGGCTGATACTCCTGCGGACACTCCCTGTATAGACAGCAAGGATTAATCCCATCTAGCCAACAAAGGGAGTGGAGTACGACCCTTTTTTTAATCCCGCCATTAAGGCAGCCATACTCCAACTTCGGGGAGCTTCTAGTTCAATGCTGTGACTTAGTAGGATGCAAAGGTATGCTGGACAGAATGTAAGACAACCAGACCACACATGGGAGCAGCCTGCGCGACACAGACAAACAAAGGTCAGCAACAAAGACGACTTCTGGCAAAGAAGAACAAGTGTTTCATTGAGCTATGATCCTGCACGTCATCAACTGAAAGAAAGAATGCAGTGCGCAGTGGGAACTTCTTCCTTACTCCCTTCAACAGTAGTCTTAACAATGCTTGATTCTTGCAGAACGTAATCTTTTAGTGCCCCCCAAAAATTGTGTTAAATTAATCCTACAAGAAACTGTGTTACACATCACTGCAAAGAAAAAGATCTCATCTGTCCAGCCATGTATTTACATTCAAGAAAGGTTCCAAACAATGTCACCGAAATAAGTCAGCTATATCACAGAAGTACACACAGATGTACAGATGGGTCAATCTACCCTTCCTGAATCCTCTTCATAATAGTCAACATCACCTTCCTCCTGAAAACCATCCTCAAAGATCATTTCCAGAGCCTTTGAAACGCAGACAGCGGGTGGTTGATAGGATGCCAGTGTTCCCAAACAGAAACAATCACATTTGCCATGTCATCTCTGTCCCCACAAATAACCTACATATTAAACACTCATCCTTGACAGAAATAATGCCAATAACACAGAGGAAAAGTCTTGAGATTACACTAAACACGGTTTCCTTCCTTTCCCCTTATCACAGGCTGAGCTGCGAATTTCTGGACAGACAAACTGACCCACTCAGGGGCCAACACATGTGCAGGGGAGGTGACCCTACATTGCTAGTACAGTCAGTGTCAGTACTGAAGCCTTGTCCATCACATCTGAAAACCGCAACAGAAAAAAAAAAAAAAAAGCCTTGATAACAAGAAGGATCGCTGTAATACTCACCTCAGTGTACTGGATGACGTAGTTGGTGATGGGCACGCCCCCTGTCATAGGAATGTCCCATGTCAACTCGTAGACGTTACCCAGCAAACCTTGATGCTCTGACAGTATGACGACTGGATCTGGGCGACCTGTGGAAATGAAGACAGCAGAGTAAATGTTTCTTTGTTTCGTCTGCATTCCCCAACCAGGTATGGGAATTGACCGGAGAGAACCAATCTAAATTTAGCCTGTGGGGTCCGCTGGCATGTTACTCTACAAATCTTTTTTTTTTAAATATACATCCAAATCTGTAAAAACTAAGGCACTCAAGTGAAAATAAGCCCACATCACTAACTGACAAAAATATCATACATGTGAAGTGGTCTTGCTTCTGCCATGCTTTGGGGACCTGATAAGACAGTTAACCCACACTCAGCCTGGTACATTTTCAAACTGCAATGCAACAGCTTAGCACACATTACAACTGCAATGCAACATGGCCTGATCATGTATGCTGATTTTTTTCCTTTCTTTTTTAAAGAAATGGTTTGCACATTTTAAGTTGGTGTATCCTCGTTTTCTTCATCCATTGAGGTTGAGTTTGAAGTCCATGCACTCCTGTCTCCAGTAAAACTTCATTCACTATTGCTGATTATCCAATGCCATAAACAGGCTGAACGCTCAAAGCTGAATAAAATATGAACACATTAAAAGAACATACAAAAAAAGAGAATTCAAAGTTCCACGCAAGAGAGCATATGGAAAAGATTTTGTGTGCGTGTGTATATTTTTTTTCTTCAAACAGGATCAGAAGACTTTGAACAACTGCACAGCTAATAAACTGGCATTTCATCTGGTCAGTGTAAAAGTTTTTCATGGCAACTGGATGTCCTCACTGAAATTCAACCCCTCTTCCAGGACAGACCGCGTCACCTTAGTGTAGTATCACCTATATTTCTCCCCTCTTTTGGACACTGACAACCCATCGTTTTGTTATATCAATCAATTTTCTGACCAAAATTTTCCAAGGACAATCCCCCCCCCCCCCCCCCCCCCCCCCCCCCCCCAGCTGTTGCCATGTGTGCTTCCACAAGTAAAATCCATACCGCACAGGGAAAGTCGGCTCACGATCTCGTCCGAAACACTGGCACCAGACCACCAGTGGAAAGAGGGGGAAAAAAAAAACTGAACCAGATCTGAACCACAGATCCTACATCCTCTTGCTTCCAAAGACGGCGCATGACCCACTAGCCCTCCTTCCGACAAGAAACAATTTCATCTGGCACAGAACCCTCTTCTGTAAGACAACCTGCGTAAATCTTCTCCTGGCACTCTGACTTGAGGCCACTCACTGAAGTCTTTGGTGGATTCCATGATGTTCTTCTCCTTGCCCTCGCCTACATTGTTGACGGCGTACACCTTGATGGAGTACTTGGTCTTGGGGGTCAGATCCTGCAACGTCACTTGGGTGGAGCTATCGTCTTGGACTGTAACATGATATTAACCATCGTTACATACAATGTTTTAGTTTATTTCAAGAGGACTTTGATTCTGTTCTGACTGCATACTCTTTATCAGTGTGAATAGTCATTTCTAACTGTACAGTGTATTCAAAGTGATTGGCAAGCTATGTACAAATGTCAATCTTAAAATGCAGGGACTGAAAGATCTTGTTTGGTCTGATCTTTTCTGAAAGCTCTTAAGGTTATGTTTACACCCAAAATAGCCATTTCACAAACCCTTCCAAAGATAGCACCTTGACTGTTGACTCCTGCTTCTGGCTTCATGTTGAACACTGGGTGAATGTTTTCTTTCTAAAAATCCAAATCAACACTGAATAACTCCCATCCACGCGCTCATTTCGCTTCACACACCATGTACTATCACTGGACAGATGTTAGGGGGCAAAAAAAAAAAATAAAGAAGAGCACTCACATCGGTTGACTTTGAGAATCTCAGGGTCCTGGGAGCTGTCAATGGGGCCGTACTTCACAATGTACCTGATGACCGGCTGGCCGCCATCGTTCGAAGGGGGGGAAATGCCCAGTATCATCTCTGTGGCCTTGCTTGAAATCACACTGACGCTCGCCACGTCTGGAACAACTGTAGACAACCAAATCATCATCATCATCATCATCATCTTCAGCACCCAGGTCTGGAACCTCGGTCAACACAATTCTCCTCCTCCTCCTCCTCACCACCGACCTGACTTCGACTGGTGACTGTATCATCACAGGACTGGCCTGTCCAGTATGCAATGCTGACTTCAAGACCAAAGCTTCCTACGTTTTTTTTTTTTTTCTTTTTTTCTTTCAGTTATTTTGTTTTGGAAGCCTGTGGTTTGTTTCTTTTTTTTCTTTTTTTTTTTTTTTTTTTTTCTCTGTCAACTCAAGCAAAACAACCTACACAGTCTTCAGCCTATCCAGCAAGAAGCAAGAGGCGAAGCTGACACTGAACAACCAAAGGCTTGCAGAGGAACCCACACCTACCTACCTGGGAGTGACCTTTGACCGCAGGCTCACTTGGAAACAGCAGATCACCAGATGCTGTAGCAAGGCCAAGTTGAGACTGGCGATCATGAGGAAACTTGCGGGGACGAACTGGGGGGCTGACGAACGTATCCTGAAGAGACTCTATACAGGGAGAGTCCGACCTGTAGTTGAGTACGGGACGTCAGCATGGGCATCAGCTGCAAAGTCTAACCTCAACCACCTCAATAAGATACAGAACCAAGCTCAGCGTGTCATAATTGGCGCCATGAGATCCACCCCAATCCTGAAGATGGAAGAGACCACTGGGCTACAGTCATTGGAGGACAGAAGGGACACAAAGATCCTCATCCAAGCAGCAAAATTCAAACGCCTTGAAAACCATCCAATGAACAACAGAATGAGCAGACCCACCAAGAGCCGGTTGAAAAGAGGCAGCTTCATCTGCCAGTCAAGACGCCTTGAAAGACAAAGCCCAGTCTTGATGGAACACGAAGCAAAGCCTATCCCGGCAAATGTCACCCACCCATCTTGGAAGAGGCAGGTGTTCCCAACAGTCGTCACCAGCATTCCCGGAGTGGAGAAGAGAGGAATACAGTCAGACACCCAAAGGAAGGCCCTGGCCATGGAGTACATCTGCAACCAATATCCCCAGGAAGACTGGACCCATGTCTTCACAGATGGCTCCGCCACAGAGGCAACGAGGGATGGTGGAGCTGGAATCTTCCTCCGATACAAAGACGGAGATGAAGAAATTGCAATTCCAACAGGAAAATACTCCACCAACTTCCGAGCTGAGCGAGAAGCCCTCTGTGAGGCAGCCACAACAGTCTTGCAGAACTCCAAAAGAACAACAGGGCAGGTGGTGGTCTTCTCTGACGCTCTCTCCGTGCTCCAAGCCCTCAAGAACTCCCGCTGCAAAGAACAGAACCATATCACTTCAGCCCTTGTTGCCCTGAGTGCCAGAGTGGAGAAAGTGGTGATACAATGGGTACCAGCACACTGTGGCATCAGAGGCAACGAAAAAGCGGACATTCTGGCAAAAGATGGTGCACAGAAGGAGCAGGCCAACAACCTGGTGTCATACGATGAAATTAAGACAATCATCAAGGCACAACAAGGAATAAAATGGCGCCTCCTGCATCCCAAATACAACCCAGAAGACACATACCATTTGCTGGGACGACGGGAACAGGTCAAGATCTTCCGCCTGAGGACTGGACACAATCGCCTGCTCCACCACATGCACACAAAATTTGGCATTGGACAGAGTGGAGAGTGCCCTTGTAGTGAGGGACCAATGACAACTGACCACATCCTTCAAGTCTGTACGACGTATGCAGCATCCAGGAGAAAGTACTGGCCAACACCGACAGCAGTGGAAGCCAAGCTGTATGGCACCCTGGAGGAGCTGCGACGGACGGCAGCCTTCATCGAGGACACCGGGCTGCTCATCTAACGGGATGGCGAACGAGGAAGAAGTTTCTTTTTTTTTTTTAAATTGGGGTGGGGGAGGTGGGAAAGAATGGCAGAGGGGGACTGGATGCAGGGTCAGCAATGTTTTATTTTCATTGTAGACACAGGCAAATATCCTTTGAACACCATTATTCAAATGAGAAACATGACGTGTGTATACTTCACATACTCCAAACATCAACATCACTGAAGTGGCAAAATTTAAGCAAGACTTTGACATAAAGCACCTAACAAACACTTTTTCTACTGGATTCCGAAAACTACCACAGGCTTTCAAAACCTTAAGTTCTCATAGTGAAATCTTCACTGGCTGCTTTGGAAGCTGAAAATGGTAAACTTCACACAGTGCCTTATCAAACATGGTTTAAAGCAACTGCACTTCATAACTTAAATTTTATCGCTCTGTTGCTTAAAACAAATTAGCAGTTGTAGGAAAGTTGTACCTTAAAACAACTATTTTTGGAAGGTTAATCATGACTGGATACCAATTTACCCATTATCACTCTTGAGTGACTCTACAATCCATTTCCATATGGGTTTACTTTAAAAAGGCTGAGCATAAAGATGTGGCATTCTAAGCTGGTAAGGTTAGGTATTAAAGACATCACCAGCAATGTCCTTCATGAAAAAAACAGTAAGTGCTGTTCTTTTTCACAATGTAATAGATTTGCGACTCCACTGCACAAACACATGGAAAGGCTGGCTCCACCTGTATACACAGGGAACATTAACATTTTGACTGGCTTCACCTGTATACACAGGGAATAGTTCACATTTTGACTGGCTTCACCTGTGTACACAGGGAATAGTTCACATTTTGACTGCTTCACCTGTATACATAGGGAACGTAAACATTTTGACTGGTTCCACCTGTGTACATAGGGAATAGTTCACATTTTGACTGGTTCCACCTGTGTACATAGGGAATGGTTCATATTTTGACTGGTTCCACCTGTATCCATAGGGAACGGTTCACATTTTGACTGGTTCCACCTGTGTACATAGGGAACGGTTCACATTTTGACCGACTTCACCTGTATCCATAGGGAACGGTTCACATTTTGACCTACTTCACCTTATCCATAGGGAACGGTTCACATTTTGACAATCTCATTATTTTCATACGCAAGTTCCCTACCTGATTTGATCATTTTTCTTATGCGCTAAAAAAAAATGGAGATTCTGTGGGTGTTCTTTTTCTTCTTTTTTTCCCCCAATTCCCTTGTTCAAAAAAACCCAAAACCCCCCCCAGAATAATAGTTCAAACTGCACCCGCTTTGGAGATGTAGTCTGAATTGACAGTATCTGAGTTGGTGTTGCTTGTGATGGAATCTTGAGGTTGGTCACTCCCCCACACTGCCATCACTCAGCACATCCACACTGACTCACAGTCACTACATCTGGGTCAACTCAGCCCGCTGTCACCAAAGTCATATATATTCTACGACAGGTTTTGGTGGGGGTTTTTTTTTTTTTGTTTTTTGTTTTTTTGTTTTTTGCTCTGGGGGATAATACAAATCATTCAAAAGGAGAAGTAACCAGCTCAGAATACCACATCTTAATGCACAACTCTTCCCAAACTACCAAAGTGCGAAAAGGAAATGAATGGACTATCAATAGGGGGAGCAGGGTGGATCAGTGGTGGGCAAGCAATGGCAATACAGCGGACAAGGTCGGTTCAGATGCCTTAAAGGTTACACCACATTGCACCTACCTGCACGTTGGAAGGTCAGCGTTTGACTGGACGATCCGAAGCGATTGGCAGCCTCACATTTGTATTCCCCAAATATTGTCCCCATGTTGGTGCTGTCCACGGTCGGCTGTTTACAGTTGCGCATATAAACACATGCGCACACACACACACACACAAATGCACACACACACACACACACACATGCATGTACATAAGTGTGCTCCACACACACACACACACACACACACACACACACACACACACATGCACAAGCAGGCACACATGCACACACATGCACACATGCAAACATTCACTCTCTCTCTCACACACACGCACACGTACACACACAGAATGATTAGGACAAAGAGATCACATATCAATCAAACTGAATACAATCCGAATGAATATACAATAGACAGATATGCAATGTCAAAAAACAACTGACATTTGTCGATGTTAAACAACCCATATCAACATTGACAGTGACTTACATTAAGCTAAACAGCCAGCACTGGTACATTCTCCACAAACCTAATCAAATGACAACATCCAGTTTTCAGCTATTGACAAACGTACTGGTGCAAATTCAATGAGAAATAAATACAATGACAACGAGGGTGTGTTGTCATAGTGGGAGAGAAGTAGGCCTTTGGGGGTTTCCCCCCTGTATGTGTGTGTGTGTGTGTGTGTGTGTGTGTGTGTGTGTGTGTGTGTGTGTGTGTGTGTGTGTGTGAGTGTGTGTGTGTGTGTGTGCGTGTGTGTGTGTGTGTGTGTGTGTGTGTGTGTGAGTGTGTGTGCGCGCATATGTGTGTGTTGTTTGTTTTGTTTTGTGTGTGTGTGTGGTGTGTGTGTGTGTGTGTGCCCACGCAACAGAGACCAACACAGGGCCTAGGTCAACAAAATAACCACTTCTCCACCACACACTCCACAGGGTCACACTTGAGGTACATAGGGCACATCACTGCAGGACAACCAAAGCTATGACAGGGGACACTCAAGGGTCATGGCTATCCCACGGACACTCCAAGGCAAGCTATGACACGGGACACTCCACAGGGTCAAGGCTATGACACAGTCACTCCACAGGGTCAAATGGAAGGCCACTCCACTGGGTCAAGTCTATAAAAAAGGGACACTCCACTACAACAAAGTCACAAGAAGGGCACTCTACCAGGTTAATTCAATGAAACAACACGTCAGGAACACTCCATAGGACATCAGAAATGTCACAGGAGACGGTAATCTACCAGGAACATCACAGGAACTGTAAAGCCATCAGAAATCACAGAGAACATTTTAGGGCCATCAGGAAGTGTCACAGAGACACGTATTATGGCACTCAGGAACACATCACAGGGAACTTCTATAGGGCCATCAGGAAATGTCACAGGGACATGTTTAGGGCCATCAGGAATGTCACAGGGACATGTTTACAGGGCCATCAGGAACAGTCACAGGGACATTCTATAGGGCCATCAGGAACACACCACAGGGACATTCTATAGGGCCATCAGGAACATGTCACAGGGACATTCTATAGGGCCATCAGGAACACACACATCACAGGGACATTCTATAGGGCCATCAGGAACATGTCACAGGGACATTCTATAGGGCCATCAGGAACATGTCACAGGGACATTCTATAGGGCCATCAGGAACATGTCACAGGGACATTCTATAGGGCCATCAGGAACACACACACCACAGGACATTCTATAGGGCCATCAGGAACATGTCACAGGGACATTCTATAGGGCCATCAGGAACATGTCACAGGGACATTCTATAGGGCCATCAGGAACATGTCACAGGGACATTCTACAGGGCCATCAGGAACACACCAAGGGACATTCTATAGGGCCATCAGGAACACACCACAGGGACATTCTATAGGGCCATCAGGAACATGTCACAGGGACATTCTATAGGGCCATCAGGAACACACACATCACAGGGACATTCTATAGGGCCATCAGGAACATGTCACAGGGACATTCTATAGGGCCATCAGGAACATGTCACAGGGACATTCTATAGGGCCATCAGGAACATGTCACAGGGACATTCTATAGGGCCATCAGGAACACACACACCACAGGCACATTCTATAGGGCCATCAAGAACCTGTCACTGGGACATTCCATAGGGCCATCAGGAACATGTCACAGGGACATTCTATAGGGCCATCAGGAACATGTCATAGGGACATTCTATAGGGCCATCAGGAACACGTCACAGGGACATTCTATAGGGCCATCAGGAACACGTCACAGGGACATTCTATAGGGCCATCAGGAACACACCACAGGGACATTCTGTAGGGCCATCAGGAACACACCACAGGGACATTCTGTAGGGCCATCAGGAACACACCACAGGGACATTCTATAGGGCCATCAGGAAATGTCACAGGGACATTCTATAGGGCCATCAGGAACACATCACAGGGACATTCTATAGGGCCATCAGGAACACAGGGACATTCTATAGGGCCATCAGGAACACGTCACAGGGACATTCTATAGGGCCATCAGGAACACATCACAGGGACATTCTACAGGGCCATCAGAAATGTCACAGGGACATTCTATAGGTCCATTGCTTCTGTTCTCCAATGAGCGCTCAAAATTCTTTTTTTTTTAAATCTTCATCAGTGCTCTTGCTGGTTGTCACAAATCTACTCAATTTGCTTTGGTTTCCAACTCCCTCAGCGAACTGTTCATGTGAAACACTCAGATGCGCTTACAGTCAAAAATGTTACTGCTCCGGACAATAAAAAATCATGTTTCTAAAGAGTACAGAGCGCGAAATGGTTCCCTTTTCTTGATGCAATGAGGAATGGAAATTGTTCCTGATTGCATGGCAGGAATGTCTGTGATGCAGTCTTGGCCTTCTTCAAAATGTTTTTTTGCTGTATTGGAATCTTCTGAATCCAGAATTTTATCACTGGACTCGTGTATCCGTTTCGTGAGTTCAGTTCTCGCCATTTTGGTAGAATGAAGTCGGCTGTGTTCAGTATTACTGCCACAGTTTGCCATCTGCATGCTTGGATTAAGTTATGACTATCACAGCAAGAGAGTAGCAGCCCGCACGGGCGGATGTTTTTCTGAACGCACTCTCAGCTTGCACTCGACCGCCTTAAAAGGTGGATAGGACTTTGTCCCTCGCTTCACTAGCGCTGATTTCTCGTTTATTTTCATCAGTTAGAAAATTGTGTAGTCAGCCAAATCTAAATTGCGTACCTGCATTCCAAAATACGTAGCTACTTAGTCTGGCAAAAAATATGTTGTTTTCAATGAACAAAACGTTGTGTAGATAGGTCTGCTATAGGGCCATTGGGAAAATGTCACAGGGACATTGTACAGGGCATCACTAGCACATCACATGGACATTGTATATGGCCATCAGGAACATGTCACAGGGACATTTTATGGGGCCATCAAGAACATATCACAGGGACACTGTATATGGCCATCAGGAACATGTCACAGGGACATTTTATGGGGCCATCACAAACACATCACAGGGACATTGTATTTGGCCATCAGGAACATGTCACAGGGACATTTTATGGGGCCATCACAAACACATCACAGGGACACTGTATAGGGCCATCAGGAACACATCACAGGGACATTGCATATGGCCATCAGGAACATGTCACAGGGACATTGTATATGGCCATCAGGAACATGTCACAGGGACATTGCATATGGCCATCAGGAAGATGTCTGCATATGGCCATCAGGAAGATGTCACAGGGACATCCTATAGGGCCATCAGGAACAAATCACAGGGACATTGTATATGGCCATCAGGAACACATCACAGGGACATTGTATATGGCCATCACGAACACATCACAGGGACATTGCATAGGGCATCAGGAACATGTCACAGGGGCATTTTATGGGGCCATCACGAACATATCACAGGGACACTGTACATGGCCATCACAAACACGTCTCAGGGACATTGCATAGGGCATCAGGAACATGTCACAGGGACATTTTATGGGGCCATCACGAATATATCACAGGAACACTGTACATGGCCATCACGAACACATCACAGGGACATTGCATAGGGCATCTGAAACATGTCACAGGGACACTGGACAGGGACATTGTATATGGCCATCAGGAACATGTCACAGGGACATTGTATATGGCCATCACGAACATGTCACAGGGACACTGTATACGGCCATCAGGAACATGTCACAGGGACATTGTATATGGCCATCATGAACACATCACAGGGACATTGTATATGGCCATCACAAACATGTCACAGGGACACTGTATATGGCCATCAGGAACATGTCACAGGGACATTGTATATGGCTATCAGGAACATGTCACAGGGACATTGTATATGGCCATCACGAACACATCACAGGGACATTGTATATGGCCATCATGAACATTTCACAGGGACATTGTATTTGGCCATCAGGAACATGTCACAGGGACATTGTATATGGCCATCACGAACATGTCACAGGGACACTGTATACGGCCATCAGGAACATGTCACAGGGACATTGTATATGGCCATCATGAACACATCACAGGGACATTGTATATGGCCATCACAAACATGTCACAGGGACACTGTATATGGCCATCAGGAACATGTCACAGGGACATTGTATATGGCTATCAGGAACATGTCACAGGGACATTGTATATGGCCATCACGAACACATCACAGGGACATTGTATATGGCCATCATGAACATTTCACAGGGACATTGTATTTGGCCATCAGGAACATGTCACAGGGACATTGTATATGGCCATCACGAACATGTCACAGGGACACTGTATACGGCCATCAGGAACATGTCACAGGGACATTGTATATGGCCATCATGAACACATCACAGGGACATTGTATATGGCCATTACAAACATGTCACAGGGACACTGTATATGGCCATCAGGAACATGTCACAGGGACATTGTATATGGCTATCAGGAACATGTCACAGGGACATTGTATATGGCCATCACGAACACATCACAGGGACATTGTATATGGCCATCATGAACATTTCACAGGGACATTGTATTTGGCCATCACGAACATGTCACAGGGACATTGTATATGGCCATCAGGAACATGTCGCAGGGACATTGTATATGGCCATCAGGAACATGTCGCAGGGACATTGTATATGGCCATCACAAACATGTCACAGGGACATTGTATATGGCCATCACGAACATGTCGCAGGGACATTGTATATGGCCATCACAAACATGTCGCAGTGACATTGCACAGGGCATCACAAACACGTCACAGGGACATTGTATATGGCCATCAGGAACATGTCACAGGGACATTGTATATGGCCATCACGAACATGTCGCAGGGACATTGTATATGGCCATCACAAACATGTCACAGGGACATTGTATATGGCCATCACGAACATGTCGCAGGGACATTGTATATGGCCATCACAAACATGTCACAGGGACATTGTATATGGCCATCAGGAACATGTCGCAGGGACATTGTATACGGCCATCAGGAACATGTCACAGGGACATTGTATATGGCCATCACGAACATGTCACAGGGACATTGTATACGGCCATCACGAACATGTCGCAGTGACATTGTATATGGTCATCACGAACATGTCGCAGGGACATTGTATATGGCCATCACGAACATGTCGCAGGGACATTGTATATGGCCATCTCGAACATGTCGCAGCGACAATGTATATGGCCATCAGGAACATGTTGCAGGGACATTGTATATGGCCATGAGGAATATGTCACAGGGACATTGTATATGGCCATCAGGAACACATCACAGGGACACTGTATATGGCCATCACGAACATGTCGCAGGGACATTGTATATGGCCATCACGAACATGTCACAGGTACACTGTATATGGCCATCATGAACATGTCACAGGGACATTCTATAGGGCATCAGGAACATGTCACAGGGACATTGTATATGGCCATCATGAACACATCACAGGGACATTGTACATGGCCATCAGGAACATGTCACAGGGACACTGTATATGGCCATCAGGAACATGTCACAGGGACATTATATATGGCCATCACGAACATGTCACAGGGACAATGTATATGGCCATCATGAACATGTCGCAGTGACATTGCACAGGGCATCACAAACACGTCACAGGGACATTGTATATGGCCATCAGGAACATGTCACAGGGACATTGTATATGGCCATCATGAACATGTCACAGGGACATTATATATGGCCATCAGGAACACATCACAGAGACATTGTATATGGCCATCAGGAACATGTCACAGGGACATTGTATATGGCCATCAGCAACATGTCACAGGGACACTGTATATGGCCAACAGGAACACATCACAGGGACACTGTATATGGCCATCAGAACGCATCACAGGGACAATTTATAGGGCCATCAGGGACACATCATAGGGACATTGTATAGGGCATCAGGAACACATCACAGGGACACTGTATAGGGCCATCAGGAACACATCACTGGGACATTGTACATGGCCATCATGAACACGTCACACGGACATTGTATATGGCCATCAAGAACACATCACAGGGACATTCTATAGGGCCATCAGGAACACATCACTGGGACATTGTATATGGCCATCAGGAACACATCAAAGGGACACTGTACAGAGCATCAGGAATACATCACAGGGACATTCTATAGGCCATCAGGAACATGTCACAGGGCCATCAGGAACACATCACAGGGACATTGTATAGGCCATCAGGAACACATCATAGGGACATTGTATAGGGCCATCAGGAACACATCACAGGGACACTGTACAGGGCATCAGGAACACGTCACAGGGACACTGTATAGGGCCATCAGGAACACATCACAGGGACATTGTATAGGGCCATCAGGAACACATCATAGGGACATTGTATAGGGCCATCAGGAACACATCATAGGGACATTGTATAGGGCCATCAGGAACACGTCACAGGGACACTGTATAGGGTCATCAGGAACACACCACAGGGACACTGTATAGGGCCATCAGGAACACGTCATCAGGAACACATCACAGGGACACTGTACAGGGCATCATGAACACGTCACACGGACACTGTATAGGGCCATCAGGAACACACCACAGGGACACTGTATAGGGCCATCAGGAACACGTCACTGGGACATTCTATAGGGCCATCAGGAACATGTCACAGGGACACACAAAGGACATTCTGTAGTGCCACAAGCAGACGGCCACAGCAGGTGCTGGTCACACCACAGGATCCAGCAGACCTCAAGTCTCTGCCTGTCACTGCAGAGACACAACCAACCAGTTCCACACAGCCCACGGAGGGAGGACCACCTGTCTCAGTCTACTCACAACAAGGTAGCTGATGGCTCTGGTGGCCACGCCGCTGTTCGCCATCACAATCAGGTAGTCCGACTGGTCAGCCAGGTCCTGGTCCCCCTTGTGCCAGCTGATCACCGGCTCAGGGTTGCCATTGGAAATGCAGGTCAGGTTGGTCTTGCTGTTCTCCCAGCCGTAGAAGACACTACCTTCTGGTCCTTGAAGTTGGGTTTGTCTGGAGAGGAAAAAAAAAAAAATCCCTAATTCTGACTTCACATCACATCAACATCAAAGAAACAGCAACAATTCATGTCAAGATCAACACTACACAGAACGGGCCTTTCTACTGATTTTGAGGCTGCATGTCAAAAAACACATCAATGCTACAGAGAATAGGGAATTTTTCCAAACAGAAACTTACTACTTGTCACAATAACACTGAAGAAAACATGCACTTTTTCACAGATTTATCTTACTACACATTACATCAACACTTCAGGAATGGGGTTGGGGATGAGGGGGTGTCTTATTTCTACAGAATTTCTGACAACACGTCAGATCAACATCTGAACTACAGAAAACAACGCCCTTTTTCACAAGTCATGGGACAAACATCATAGAAAACAGAGTTCGACTTCACAGACTACTTTTCACATCAACATAAACGCTGCAGACAATCTGAGCCCTGTTCAAAAATAATCAGCCACCCCTGGCACAAAACAAGATTGCATCCCCTTTTCAACCCACTGACCGCCTACAATAGTACAAAGCCAGCACACACACACAGGAAACTGAACATGAGGAAAACAGTGTGCTTAATGTAATCCAACAGATCTTGGTGATGAATGATGAAGGTTGTCAGATCTTCCACTGTAAATCTTTCAATACTTGTTAGAAAAAGTGAACGAAACCATAACATATCGGACACAAATCCAGGAATTCTTTCAACACATTGTGAACTGCCCCCATGCAGTAGAATGTGTGCACGTGTGTGTGCACAGGAGTGGGATTACAACAGCATACAAACCCTGTCACAGGGACACACTTACACTGGACATCGATCTTGAACGTGCGCTCCTTCACACCATACTGATTGTCAGCTTTACAGACGTACTCCCCAGCATGCTCTGATTTCAGGTCAGGAATGACCAAGAACAGCGTACGCCTATAGTTGACAGTGTTTCCGTCACGAATTGGGTCGTCTGTCACCTCTTCCACATAGATGTCTGTCTTCTGTATCACAGAGAAATTGTGAAGTAGTTTAGCTGTGGGTCTTCTGTATCACAGGGAGATTATAAAGTAGTTTAACTGTGGGTCTTCTGAATCACAGAGAGATGATAAAGTAGTTTAGCTGTGGGTCTTCTGTATCACAGGGAGATTATAAAGTAGTTTAGCTGTGGGTCTTCTGTATCACTGGGAGATTATAAAGTAGTTCATTTGTGGGTCTTCTGTATCACAGGGAGATTACAAACTAGTTCATTGGCAATGTGCCCCAACCATCATGCAGATGGACACTATGCGCACCAATCATAATTTTAACAGACACTATGTGCTTCAATCATAATTTGAACAGACACTATGTGCTTCAATCAAAATTTGAACAGACACTATGTGTGTGATTCACAATTTGAACAGATACTATGTGTATGATTCACAATTTGAACAGAAACTATGCACATCAATCATAATTTGAACAGACACTATGTGTATGATTCACAATTTGAACAGAAACTATGCGCATCAATCATAATTTGAACAGACACTATGCACATCAATCATAATTTGGACAGACACTATGCATATGATTCACAATTTGAACAGATACTATGCAAATCAGTCATAATTTGAACAGACTGCCAAGCGCCCAGATCATATTACGGAGAGACAGTTGTATATCCTGATCATTACTGTACATTGTCATGTATCCTAATGATCAAGTCCACATTTTTTGTCATTTGTGTCAATCATGATGTGAACATCGTCTTATAACTCAAATCATAATGTGAACATTGTAACCTACCCCAATCATGATATGAACACCATCATATAACTCAAATCATAAATGTCAACATTGTCAAGCCCCAGTCATGATATGAACACCATCATATAACTCAAATCATAATGTGAACATTGTCAAATGCCCCAATCATGATACAAACACCATCATATAACTCAATTCATAATGTGAACATTGTCAAATGCCCCAGTCATGATATGAACATCATCATGCAACTCAAACCATAATGTGAACACTGTCATTTGCCCCAGCCATGATGTGAATACCGTCACTTGTCTCATTGAAATTGATCTACACCTGATCTACATTCAGCATCTTCGACCTCAGAGTATTGCCATGTGCCCCAGTCATGTGAATACGGTCACGGTGCCCCAGTCGTAGTGTGACCATTGTCAAGAGTTCAGTCATGAGGTGAACGGTGTCATGTGCCCCAGTCATAACATGAGCATTGCTAAGCGCCCAGGTAACCATGTGAACATTGTCATGTGCTCCTTTTTCGTCATGCATCTTTTTTTTTTTTCATAATATGATTATCAACGTGTCCAAACCATGATGTGAACATTGTCATGTGTCTAAAAAATCATGACATCATTATCATATGTCCCAATTATAATGTGAGCATTGTCATGTGCCCCAGTAACAATGTGAGCATTGTCATGTGCCCCAGTAAATGTGAATATTATCATGTGCCCAAGTGATATTCAATACACTGTCACATGGCCAAATAATGATGTGAACATTGTCATGTGCCCCAGTAACAATGTGAGCATTGTCATGTGCCCCAGTAAATGTGAATATTATCATGTGCCCAAGTGATATTCAATACACTGTCACATGGCCAAATAATGATGTGAACATTGTCATGTGCCCCAGTAACAATGTGACCATTGTCATGTGCCCCAGTAAATGTGAATATTATCATGTGCCCAAGTGATATTCAATACACTGTCACATGGCCAAATAATGATGTGAACATTGTCATGTGCCCCAGTAACAATGTGACCATTGTCATGTGCTCCTTTTTCATCATGCATCTTTTTTTTTCTTCATAATATGATTATCAACGTGTCCAAACCATGATGTGAACATTGTCATGTGTCTAAAAAATCATGACATCATTATCATATGTCCCAATTATAATGTGAGCATTGTCATGTGCCCCAGTAACAATGTGAGCATTGTCATGTGCCCCAGTAAATGTGAATATTATCATGTGCCCAAGTGATATTCAATACACTGTTACATGGCCAAATAATGATGTGAACATTGTCATGTGCCCCAGTAACAATGTGACCATTGTCATGTGCCCCAGTAAATGTGAATATTATCATGTGCCCAAGTGATATTCAATACACTGTCACATGGCCAAATAATGATGTGAACATTGTCATGTGCCCCAGTAACAATGTGACCATTGTCATGTGCCCCAGTAAATGTGAATATTATCATGTGCCCAAGTGATATTCAATACACTGTCACATGGCCAAATAATGATGTGAACATTGTCATGTGCCCCAGTAACAATGTGACCATTGTCATGTGCTCCTTTTTCGTCATGCATCTTTTTTTTTTCTTCATAATATGATTATCAACGTGTCCAAACCATGATGTGAACATTGTCATGTGTCTAAAAAATCATGACATCATTATCATATGTCCCAATTATAATGTGAGCATTGTCATGTGCCCCAGTAACAATGTGAGCATTGTCATGTGCCCCAGTAAATGTGAATATTATCATGTGCCCAAGTGATATTCAATACACTGTTACATGGCCAAATAATGATGTGAACATTGTCATGTGCCCCAGTAACAATGTGACCATTGTCATGTGCCCCAGTAAATGTGAATATTATCATGTGCCCAAGTGATATTCAATACACTGTCACATGGCCAAATAATGATGCGAACATTGTCATGTGCCCCAGTAACAATGTGACCATTGTCATGTGCCCCAGTAAATGTGAATATTATCATGTGCCCAAGTGATATTCAATACACTGTCACATGGCCAAATAATGATGTGAACATTGTCATGTGCCCCAGTAACAATGTGACCACTGTCATGTGCCCCAGTAAATGTGAATATTATCATGTGCCCAAGTGATACTGAATACACTGTCACATGGCCAAATAATGATGTGAACATTGTCATGTGCCCCAGTAAATGTGAAAGCTATCATGTGCCCATGTGATGATGTGTACATTGTCACATGCCCAAATAATGATGTGAACATAGTCATGTGCCTCAGTAAATGTGAAAGTTATCATGTGCCCATGTGATGATGTGTACATTGTCACATGCCCAAATAATGATGTGAACATTGTCATGTGCCCCAGTAAATGTGAAAGTTATCATGTGATGATGTGTACATTGTCACATGCCCAAATAATGATGTGAACATTGTCATGTGCCCCAGTAAATGTGAAAGTTATCATGTGCCCACGTGATGATGTGTACATTGTCACATGCCCAAATAATGATGTGAACATTGTAATGTGCCCAGTAAATGTGAAAGTTATCATGTGCCCATGTGATGATGCGTACACTGTCACATGCCCAAATAATGATGTGAACATTGTCATGTACTCCAATCATAAAGTGAACACTGCCATGTGTCCAAGGAACGTTGTGAACACTGTCACATGCTCAAGTCACTATGTGAACATTGTAAATGTGTCCACGTCATAACATGAACACTGTCATATCCCCCAATCATAATGTGAACGTGGCCATACACTAATCATAACATGAATGCTGTCACATGCCCCAGACATAATGTGAACGCTGTCATGAGTCACAGTCACAATGTGAACATCATCGTGCGTCACAGTCACAACGCAAACAGTCATGTGTCACAGTCACAATGTGAACAGTCATGCGTCACAGTCACATCGTTAACACTGATGTGTCACACCCACAATGCAAACAGTCATGTGTCACAGTCACAACGTAAACACTGATGTGTCACAGTCACAATGCGAACAGTCATGTGTCACAGCCACAATGTGAACAGTCATGTGTCACAGTCACAACGCGAAGAGTCATCTGTCACAGTCACAATGTGAATAGTCACCTGTCACAGTCACAATGTGAACAGTCATATGCAGACACTGATGTGTCACAGTCACAGTCATGTGTCACAGCCATAACGCGAAGTCATGTGTCACAGCCACAATGCAAACCGTCATGTGTCACAGCCACAATGCAAACAGTCATGTGTCACAGCCACAATGCAAACTGTCATGTGTCAAAGCCACAATGCAAACCGTCATGTGTCACAGCCACAATGCAAATCGTCATGTGTCACAATGCAAACCGTCATGTGTCACAGCCACAATGCAAACCGTCATGTGTCACAGCCACAATGCAAACAGTCATGTGTCACAGCCACAATGCAAACCGTCATGTGTCACAGCCACAATGCAAACCGTCATGTGTCACAACCACAATGCAAACCGTCATGTGTCACAGCCACATTACAAACAGTCATGTGTCACAGTCACATTGCAATCAGTCACGTGTCAGAATGCAAACAGTCATGTGTCACAGTCACAATGCAAACAGTCATGTGTCACAATGCAAACAGTAACATGTCACAATGCAAACAGTCGTGTGTCATGTGTCACAATTCAAACAGTCATGTGTCACAGTCACAATGCAAACAGTCATGTGTCATAGTCACAACACAAACAGCCATGTGTCACAGTCACAATGCAAACAGTCATGTGTCACAGTCACAATGCGGGCCATCATGTGTCACAGTCACAACACGAAAAGTCATGTGTCACAGCCACAATGCAAACAGTCACGTGTCACAATGCAAACAGTCACGTGTCACAATGCAAACAGTCATGTGTCACGTGTCACAATGCGAACAGTCACGTGTCACAATGCAAACAGTCACGTGTCACAATGCAAACAGTCATGTGTCACAGTCACAATGCGAACAGTCACGTGTCACAGCCACAATGCAAACCATCATGTGTCACAACCACAATGCAAACCGTCATGTGTCACAGCCACAATGCGAGCCGTCATGTGTCACAGTCACAACGCAAAAAGTCATGTGTCACAGTCACAATGCAAACAGTCATGTGTCACAGCCTGCATACATGCCTACCCCTAAAAATGAATTTCAGTAGCACTGGTTTCAAATTTCAGTAGCACAGACTCAAAATCAGTAGCATTCGTTTTTTTCTTTTGTATGTCAAGTTCATGATTTGTTTCTTTCGACGTCACATTTGCTGCAAAAAAACCCCGTTATCGGTTTCAGAGTTTTGATTTCTTTCGTTTTCTTTTCCAAAGCTGCCGCATTTTTTTCGTGACGCAGACCTTCAATGTGTCTGTTTATGTCGTCTATACCGCCATGTTTTACAGAAAATGCACTGTCACAAATCACGCACTTTGCTTTTGAATCGTCAGAGTCCAATTTCACAATGAAGGGAAATTTGCCACTATATTTGTCCAGGAACTTCTGTGACGGCTGACGTTTTTTTGATGCAGGTTCATCGGCATCACCAGTTGGCACATCCATTCGCTTTCTCTTTGTATTAGACGCCATGTTTCTCGAAACTTCAATTACTTGCGATATCCGGTTTAGTACTTCCGCTTTCAAAAGCATCGTTTGCTTGAATAACTGAGTTTAACGTCCCTCTATAGCGGAAGCCGTTGGAGACATATGCTATTCACCTGCTTGATGAAGGCGGGGCTTTATGTCCCTTTTACCATTCGGTGTTCTGCTTCTGCTTTCAAAAGCATAGTCTGCTTCAACTCGCGATCATTTTAAGTAAATTTTGTTGAAAAATCTTTTTACTGTAACGAAAAATAAATTTCTGTAATCGCCGTAACTACTTCGTTTTTTTTAAAAATTGCCGTAGAAAATACGGAAGTTCCATAGGGGTAGGCATGTATGCACAGCCACAACGCGAAGAGTCAGTGTCACAGTCACAACGCGAATGCTGTCACATGCCCTGCTGACAAGGCAGGCAGGCAATTCCCTGTGCACGGTCCCAGCCCCACTGTCCCACCCCACAAAGGAAGCCAGTGAGATCAGGAGTAGAGTGTGTGGGAAAGGGACACACAAAGAGCCGACTCTCACAGCCTTCGGCAGGCCAGAGTACAGAGACCAATTGGGGCACTCACGGAATTCTGCTGGTTGAGGAAGTACACCTGAGAGCCCTTGCGACGCCAAACCATCATGGGCACAGGCTCCCCCAGGGCGATGCAGGGCAGGCGGACGGAGGACCCTTCTTGTTTTGTCACGTTGTCCGTGTCCTCAAACGTTGGCAGGACTGGCAACACACAGGGACGCAGGGGGTTACACACAGTTCTTCTCAACCATCACAATGAGCAGGTAGATATATACAGTGGTGTGGTAACAGAGAGAAACAGTCTACTTTTTTCTCCTCCTTCTTCTTCTTCTTCTTTGTTATTCAACCGAGAATTTTTTGTCTTCTACTTCTTTGTAATCTTTTGTAACCAAGACTTCTGGCTTCAGCATCAATCACTTTTCACTTCTGTCCGATGCGTGACTGCCTAGCTCTTCTGCCAGACATTACAAAACAGAAAGTGAACTTTTGACAAAAAAACGTCTTCTTCTGACGTTACCCAACAACAGACCTCAGAAGGCAGCAAACAATACTCCCTGCCAGCCTGCTGCAGCCTGTTTCATTTTACTCTGCACTTACTTTTGACATCCAGGATGGTGGTCTCGTCCTGACTGCCCCCCACGTTCTCGGCATTGCACTTGTACTCTCCTTCATCCTTCGCAGCCACTGGGTCTATGACCAACTGCCCATCTGTTGTGCGGTCCTCCGACAAGGCCTTGGAACCCTGAACACAAACATACTCTTTTCTTCGCACACTTCTATTGTGCCAAACTATGCAGGCACACTATGCTTCGTACATTGTCACCGTATTAAGACTATAATCATGATCAAAACAAACCAAAAAAAAGAGTAGTCCAGCTCTATTGATCTCATGGAACTTACAGAAAAAAACAATCCAACAAAGCAAACCAAATAAGCTGAATGGGCCTAACATTTTTTTTTCCCCACTCTATATTTTGACAAGTTCGTTTTCATTTCTTACTACGCAATAACACATTTCTGAACCTAGCAGAAAGGGAATAGGCATACACCCTTTGTCTGAGCACTAAAGGGACAAATACACCCTTTGTCTGAGCACTAAAGGGACAAAGTGATGGGCAAGAGGAACAGACACACCCTCTGTGTGGACATTGCAGCGACACAGAGGTTGGCAAGGGGTCAGACACACACCCTTTGTCTGGGCACTAGAGGGACACAGTGATGGGCAAGGGGAACAGACACACACCCTTTGTCTGGGCATTACAGGGACACAGTGATGGGCAAGGGGGACCGTCACAAACCTCCCTCTGGACATCGGCAGGACAAAGAGAAGGGTGATGGAACAGTCATACACCCCTCCTCTGGACAATAGAGGAACACATTGGGGGGGGGGAACAGTCACAGACTCTTCCTCTGGGCATTAGCAGGACAAAGAGAAGGGTGAATGGTAAAGTAATAGAACCCCTGTCTGGGCGTTAGCGGGACAAAGAGAAAAGGCAAGGGGAACAGTTACAGAACCCCTGTCTGAGCATTAACAGGACAAACAGCTTGGGGAACAGTTAAAGATCCTTTGTCGGGGCATTAGAGGAACAAAGAGAAGGGCGATAAGAAAGTCATAGACCCTTTCTCTGGGCACTGTGGCTAAGGAACGAGTCCAAAATAAGAAGGGGAAAAACAGTCCACTTCACGATTCCTTGTTGGCAAGTCTGGGGAAGAATGAAATTCAGATTGTTTTTCAGTGAGAAGATGTCAAGATGGAGACAGAGTGTGCTTAGGGGAGGAGGAGTGGGGCGAAGGGAGGAAGAAGGAAAAAGGGGAATACGCAAATGTGGGCAATGTTTGCATATTAGAAGGGGGTGTGTGTGTGTGTGTGTGTGTGTGTGCGCGTGTGTGCGTGTGTGTGTGTGTGTGAATATGTGTGTGTGTGTGTGTGTGTGTGTGTGTGAGTGTGAGTGTGTGTGTGTGTACAAGAATGAAGATATCAATGTGTGTGTATTTGTACGCATCTGTGTGTGAGTGTGTCTCGAGACAGAGTGGCTGCAAGTGTATATGTGTGTTATTGAAATGGAGCAACTAGAACGCCAATTTTGAACTGACAATAAAGGACAGGACAGTGCAGATATTAGAAAGAAAAGTCAGAAAGCTGCAAACCTTTACCTTGTAGAACATGTAGGTAGGAGCGGGAACACCGTCAGCCTTGCAGGACATGACCAGACGGTCGCCTTGCTTAGGAATCGGTGGTTCCAGATGGATTGGCATGATTTTCGGAGGCACTGCACCCATCACCACATTGCATGTCACACATACCACCTCATCAACTTACAAAGCATTGCACACATTGTCACCTCATTTAAAGGCCTTGAGCGCACCAACGCATCATCAAACAAGGCACTGCACAGGTCACCACACTACACCTCACACATACATCCCAATTGACCTCCAAGGCGCTGCACGCATCGTCGTTTCACTTTCAAACTAAAGGCCTTGCACACATCACCACATCATCTAACACAGCACTGTAAATCAAAATAAACAAAAAAATGAGGGGGGGAGATTCCACTGAAATCACACAGAAGATAGAGGGATGAATAAACTTGTAACAACTACAGTAAAAACTGGTTATTCCCACACAAATAGTCTTCAAATCTGATTCATCAACATACTTAGGCACAATTTCATGCCATCTCTCCATTTTCCATTCCTTTATTTCAGCACCTGTAGTTGCCACTACTGTTCTTACCTAGAAGAGGCATGTCTTTATACAGCCTAAGGTGGAGTTCCAAAGGTTCATCTCAGGAAGCGGAGGAAACATCTTTACGACCTTAGCTGGCATTCCAAAGGTTAGTTATTCTCAGGTGACAGATCTGCTTACCTGTGACGATCACATTGATGTCAAAGTTTTTGGTTTCTCCGGTATCTTTGAACTCCAGGCTGCACACGTAGACATTGGTGTCAGCCAGGTTGGCATTCCTTATGAGCAGGTAATTCCCCTCTTCTCCTGGCTTCGTTTCCACTCCAGGGACAAATCTCTCTGGAAACCACCATGGCTGTTACTGATTTCCTGCTGCCACAATTCCCTTACACATTAAAACCGCTCAGTTTAGATCATAGTCATCTTTGTATCCAACAACCCTCTCTGCCCCCCCCCCCCCCCTCCCCCTCGTGCTTTCAACATTATCCAACATAAGCTGTGTGTCTATAAGCATGCAGTACTACCTTCATCTATTATCAGTTTACATGAAGTCTACACGAGCTTGAAGGTAAACAACCTATCACTCCTGCCCCACCTAAGACACCTTTCAGTTCTGCATTTTCCCTTCCTTTGCATGTTAATGCAGCTTAAGTGGTTGACATTTTCCAATGACATTACAATATCCATATGCACACAAAGAGAACTTGAGTGAGCTGGCTGTGTACTCCCTTTCATCCCCACCCCTCCACTTCAACCCTCCCCCCCTTCCCTCCTCCATACTTGTCCATCCACCATCCACACCACATTTATGCATCAGCAATGAAACATTCATGAAATACAACATTTAAGCTTGCATTCCAAGTCTACATCATGCTTTCGGCTAACTGCTAGCTGTGTACCCAATACCAGAATTATTTACTAGCCATAAAATATTTATAGAATATGCCATAAAAGAATCATTAAATATGAGATTTGCCTGCATCTATTACATCCTCTTCATCATGCATCGCTGTTTCTCCTCTTTCTATCTTTCACATGTGTGTTTTGCACTTGTTACTGATGATAACCATCACATTTATTTCGCTGATACAATCAATAATGCAAAACAAAAATCACATTGAACTAAACTTCAATTCACCGTAATTCATTCTGTGAAGTTTTATGTAGACACACACTAAAAAAAAGAAAAAGATAAAAACATTTTCATAACCCCCTCATAAACCTTAACTAGGGCAACAGTTCACAGCCAGGCAGTGAACTGATCTTGCATTCAGAGGATCAATACTGGTGATCACATGGATGAAACCACACATCTGGAAAGGCTGAAAACCGGAATTCAACCACCCTGTTTCTCTGGAGATCCAGAATTCATGAAATGTCCGGGTCAATTGCTTTTTCCTGAAAGTTTCTGTAAAACTACATCATGATCACTCCATCTGATCCAAGTTTTTCTTTTCCAAACTGATCATTCCTTCGTCATTTTGCCGACAGAATGTGCAAATGCTGCTTTGGCCAATAGTCATAATACTGTTCATTGAGCCTACAGAAGGTACATCTGCAATCAATGCCAATGTTCACAAAAACTGAAAAGTTTTGTTTTCACATGCCATCACACAGCAGAGGCACACAGCAGAGGCTTCTTCTCACCTTATCTTACATTAACTACAGTGAAATTAGTTCTTTCAGACACAAATTACTTTCAAACCTGATTCATCGGCATACTTTGGTACAGACTCATGCTCTCTCGTAGATTCTTGTCATTATTTCTCAGCAGGTTGTCAAAAATTTGACAAAGCCCAACATCATTTCGCGCATGGAAGTTAGCAAAAGTTGTTGCTGTTTGATCAGATTTCCCCCTCCTACTGTTAGAAACTGCAAGTGAAATTACCACTCTAGAATTCTGTCTCTAGAATTTTTTTTAACTGACATTATTTTTTCTTATTCAATGTATTTTCGTCAGCAAAATTTGGCGAAATTGTATGAGTAAACAGGTCTAGTTATATGCTTGCAAAAAGAAACAACAACAACAAAAAAAGAAAGCAAAAAAAGAAAAGAAAAAATATTGAAGTATTATCCTAATTACAAATGCATTCAGTGCGCTTTTATCTTGTCAGTTAATGCGAGCTGAAAGGCCATTTTAATAGGGCAATTTATGATTCCTGGTTCTTTTCTGTGTGGCAAAGCACCAGTTGGTTAATACAGTAGGCAAAATGAAGAAATACTGTTTAATCTATGGGTTTTTTTTAAACATTCTGTTTATATGACAGACTTCATCTTGATCTATTTCTGCAAAGCAGTCATCCCCATTGATCTTACAACTCTTTATTTTTCACACCTGATTTAAGTTAATCAGGAGACTGGCATAGCCTTAAGCCTGTCACCCCAGTGTATTATTAATTCAACTTACATACAAGTATTATTAGAACCTGTTTCATAAACAGTTCATGAAAATCTGTACATTTCGCATGACTATTTATTTTTACTTCCACTAGAAATTAACTTGTGACCAGAATTTGATCATCTTCATTTTCCTTTAAGTTTACTGAAATTTGCCTGAACTCTTCAAAAACTACATGTGAGGGTTCAAGATTTCAATTTAAGTATCAGTTTATAACATCACAGTTTAAATCTATGAGCCAAGTCACACACCTGTTGCACCAATAATCTCCACCCCACCCATATGCCACTCCCACCCCTGCCTCCTAATATACAGGGCTGCAGGCTGAACTTCCTGCTGGAATAGACAAGACCGCACAGGTTTTTAGCTGAAATGAAAAAAAAAGTCAAGTTTTCCATTCAAGGGAGTTCTTCTAACACCAGAGGTACAGGTTCTGCTCACCACAAACTTTTTCTTAGTTCTAACTGCACACTGTCTTCATAAGTTTCAGAAGTGGTAAATACACATCAAAGTCAACAAACATCATTGCTGCCTCCGGTTTCTTGAATTAAGGGAACTCCGCTGCTTACAGGTCAGTAACATTAATGTCAGTTTTGATGGTGGTCTTTTGGATTGCATGGTTAAAAAGGGGGGCAAGGTGTCTCCAAATGCCCAAATTTTACTTATCAAAGGTGTAAGAACCGTTCAGCAACAAGGGCATCTAACCCTTGACCCCACCAGGGGGCCTAAAGAGGCCAGCCCCCTGGACCGCCGGCCTTCCTGCTTTCCATTTTTTCCTGATTTCACCCCTGTGATCAATGAAGAAGAGGACGACAACACCACCTGTAATACTGCCAGACATACTCTGGTCTGTCAGCTCCTTGTTGAACTAGTTTCTCTACTGAGCTAACACTTGGCGCAGTTCACACTTCTACAAGTACAGCAGCATTTTCAGCATTCAGCCCCTGTCAAAGGCAGTTCCTCACTCACACAAGTTTTCACATCCCCTAACTCCAGACTGATACGCACCTGCGTCCAGCTGCTTCAAAGTGGCTCCCCGCCCCCTTTGGTACCAGTTCAGATTTTTTTCGTCGGTGGTTGGAGTAAATCGGCACCACACCCTCGAATCAGTTCCGTTCTTGATGGCCTGCTCTTTGGGGGACAGCAGCTCAATGTGTTCTGTTCAACACATCCACAGCACAAACTTTATATTTGTCATACCTGTTTCCGCTTTCCATAAGAATTTATCGCAAAGGTTCCCAGTATTTTCAAACAAAAAAAATTATTATTTCCATACAACATGATATCTAACTCGTATTCCATCTCCATCCCAACCCCCTAAAAAATGCGATTTTAATTCCCAGAGAAAAACAGTTCTTACATGCAACATCCAGTAATCAGAAATCTCTACATTATCTTGTTTGTTTTTAACACTCATACATCTTAACATCTTTTTGTTTGTTTTCTGTCAGTATTTTTCCTTGTTCTGGTCATGCTTCATGCCTTTCACTTATCTGGGATGTAAGTATATCATTAATTACGAAGATTTGTATCTTGCTAATGCTTGGCACTTTTTAACTGGACTGATCATCGTAAGAATCAAGAACAGCTCATGTGTATCCAAGAGCTCAACTCCACAAGGATAGAAATCACCAATTCTGTAAATACTGTATCCATAGTCAGATGTATCGATCACGTTATCACTCCCAGGAATCAAGTGCTGCTGCACTCAGTAAACCACGGGTTATCTGTCATCCTAACTTCCACAACTTTTTGTTATAAAAAATACCTACTCTTCCTCTGTGTGTGTGTGTGTGTGTGTGTGTGTGTGTGTGTGTGTGTGTGTGTCTGTGTGCGTGTGTATGCGTGCGTGTGTGTGTGTGTGTGTGTGTGTGTGTGTTGTGTGTGTGTGTGTGTGTGTGTGCGTGCATGTGCATGCGTGCGTGTGTGTGTGTGTGTGTGTGTGTGTGAGTGTGTGTGAGTGTTGAGAGAAACTAAATTTTACTTTCTCATACCCCATTAAGAGACATTACTTTCAGGAAAGTGTGATCCTTTTTCCCCCCCAAAATTCATTATTGTTATTATCATCATTATCTTTGTTGGTTTGTTTGTTTATTTGGATATGCTTGCAAGAGTTGCATTTAAATTTTTTCCCATAAGTTTGTCCAAACCCCAGTTGCAATGAGGACTGCTGGAGGAATGAGGTTGGGGAGGGGGAGAGAAGGGATGCTGAAGGCAGATGAGAAAATAATATTAAAACAAATGTATTATGAAAAAATGATGATGATAGCAGAAACCTGGCGGGACATGCCAACAGGGCCAGTCACTGTGCTCCAACCATGTACACAAACATGTCCGTACATTTATGGGAAGTGCAGGAGTGTTACCTCACACACTTTAGCCATCTTGGATGTCCAAATTGCATAAATCAGTCAGTTCTAATGCCAGACTTTGAAGCTTTGTACAGGAGAAAAATCAGCAGTTTTAGAAAGAATTTCATGCAAGCTGCCATTTATTTGTAAAATATGAATAGACAGGAAGTCCCAGGTGTATTTCATCATGACTACCTAAATTAGAGATATATCTTATTTTGTGCTAAAACATTCAGAGACAAGACATCACCATATTGATGCTCTTTCCCACAAAACAGAGCATTTTTTTTGCAAAGAGTGTGTACAAATCTTCCAATTTTTTGTGAAAAAATGTCCTTCAAACATCAAATTTCTTTTATAATGGGTTCAATCACATACTAAGGAACAAGTTCATGCTCTTTCGCCTTTTCTCAACATTGTACTCCATGTTGTTGATCCTATGTATCGGCATATTCTTGAAAAAGCAGACACAGCCAGATATGATTTTGTGTAGAGATTTTAAAAAAGTTATTGCTTTGTTGGTCAAAGTATCCTAATTGGCAAATCAAGACAAAAGCATGGTTACCCTTTGCAAATGATATCGCTGTTCAAGAACTTCGTGTCTAGGTGTCTCATGACTTTTTTCCTTGTTTCTTTTTTTCATTCCTTCATATCTGTCCCATTTTTGCAAGGTGTACAAATTGAAAAGGTGAACTGATCTGTTTGTTAACATTTTTTTTTTTTTTTTTTTAATGAAAAAAGACAATACAACAGTGATGGTTTGTATAAACCACCTGGGTACCAGTCACTCTCCTTCCTGTAACGCCATCATACATGTCCCTTGGGACAAGTGTGGGGTTCACTCCGTTTGGGTCAGTGCAGCGTATGTTCCAGGCTGAGATGATACGGTTGCTGACCGTAAGTCATGACACATCAAGGTAGACAAGAAGTGGAACACTGATTTAGACACAGGACTGAAGTCACCCCACAGAAACAATGCATTTGCATCCGGAGTGAATGCCCAAAATGACGAGTTGCATCTCTTTCCGGCCTGACCCACTAGTTGAAGCTGCAGATGCATCTTCAGTGTCCTGAAGAGATGCATCTCCAGCATTCTGGCATGGGTCCTTCGAAGGATAAGGATGTCAAGCCATGGGGGCACCGGCAGCGCCGGACTGGCCCACACAGACATGGTATCCTGGCCTGTGCAAACTGCCACTGATGCCCCGAGCATGACTGACTTGCTGGGGCCATCTTCTACACTACCCCTGTCCTGCAGGAACGACAAACACCCTGATCCAAACACACACAAACCATGAGCCTTAAGACATGGCTCCTAAGACAGCAAGTGTGCAGTCACAAGACCTTGCTGCCACATAACTGGAGGAAAAAAACAACAACAAACGCTGGCATGCTGTAAATGGCGACCACTGGGGAGAAAAGTGTTGAAGACTTTTTAGAACAAAGACAAGAGAACATGTCATAAAAGTGAACCGCTAACACAACTAGTTAAAAAGACAGCGTCAAAGACAGTAGTAAGAGAGAAGAAGTTCTGAGCACAGACCTTCCAGAAAGCAGTGCACAACTGTATGATCCTCTGGCAGGCCCAAAGGGGTAATCATGGGCAGCAAATGGAACTTTAGTAGAAAAGTACATTTCAACCCGACATACATTGCATACAGTATACCTGGAAGAAATCTGACTGGTCTGGCACTATAGAACTCATGTTGTTATCTTGTTCTTAAAGTGGCTGTTGGTAGGGGCTGGGGAGTAGGAGTTGCTACCTACAGCTATGTAAAAACCCAGAATGACATGAACTCACGTGTGACTTTGATCATCTTCCTGGCTTGCTGCTGTGTTCCATCAACAGTAGCTACACAGGTGTAATATCCATCATGATCGGAACTTATGCTGGTGAATATCAGCTTCACACCATCAGCAGTAGTCATGATGAACCGTCTGAAAACCACAGATAGCAAGTGCGCCAGCAAACATTATTTTGAGTATTTTACACACACGTCATCCTCCTTGCAATGCCATAAACATGCATGCTGAATGACATATGACACATTTTCAAAAGGTTGTCAACAAGAATTTGTGGACATGATTTTCAAATTACCAATGCAGAAATGTTCTTCAAGATCAACACTGTATTTTGCCCGTTTCAGAGCATAAGACGATACATATCAAGTAACAGACACTACACTGTTTTTTGTCATACTCTACACTACAATGTGATAACAAACAGCAAAATTTTGTGTACCTTAGACCTACCATGTGAAGCTATTGATATAAAAGTTCAGTTGCATGAGTAACAAGCAATATTCAGGCACAACAAAAACTATCAAAACAAAATAAGTTATGCAAATAATCATACAGGTAAGTTTCGTCTGCAGTTATCACAACTCTTCTCACACAAAAACTTTTTTTTTTTTTTCTCTCATCACAGTCAGATGTAAAATGGACAATTTGACTGTAACTGCAATGCACATTCATTAGCGTCACAGAGTCACATATCTTTTGAGTTGTTCTCTCAGAAACGTGTGGTGTGACAGTCACTCACTGCATGACTTGAACATTTTCTTTTGATCACTGTCGAAGTGCCAGCTACGCCATTTTTACAAACTGAATTAAATACAGAAATTTGTTATGATTTAACTTTCCTTTTTCTTGCCATAAAATTGAGTGTTAACCAAAAAAAAACAACAACAAAAAAACATGCAAAAATACGGTAGATTTGTGACACGATGATGCTCAAAGTTGACAGATTCTTAAAATATTTCTTCTGAACCAAAAACAAAATGAAACGGCTGTAAAAGTTTAAAGGCGAAGCTTACAGTCCAGATTCCTCAAGGATTGGTTGGTTGTCCTGGTCCAGCCACTGCATGTTGAGGTCCTCGGCGGTCTTGCCTTCTTCAGAGTGCTCACAAGTCAGCATCAGCCCTTCTCCTTCGTTCACTGATTTCACATCGCCAACAGGGTAGATGATCAGTTCTGCTGCCGTCAGATCGATAATTGCTGCTGAAACAAAATCGGCCACACGTCAATCAGGCACTCTGTCTATGCAGGTGAACCTCACTTTTCAGACCAATGCTACTCCCATACACAATCATTTTCTGACCCCCCCCCCCCCCCCCCACTTCTCCACAAGAGGGTGGGTAAATGAGGAATGGGGGTGGGTGGGACACAGAGAGAGAGAGAGAGAGAGAGAGAGAGAGAGAGAGACAGAGACACAGAGAGAGTGTGCGTGCGAGCGTGCATGCGTGCGTGCGTGCGTGTGAGTGTGCATACTTCTATTTATACTTACACTGACATTCTTAATAGCATATTCAACACTGAGCATTGTAGTATCTATTGATTACAGGGAGAAGGGAGCTTAGGTTGATTTTTTTTTGTTTGTTTTTTTTTGGTCAAATTCCTTTAATGATTTATGGCTTGAGTTGATTTTTACATATTTTTAGAACTAAAAAAATGAAAAAGAAGCATACAAAAGTAATAAACAGACTATATAACAAGCAAACAAAAGCACACTCTAGCTAAAGGCATACAAATTACATATCCATACAATAATAAAATATATCAACAACATATACAGTCAATACATGCATTAAAGCTGATAAACAACATTGAGAGAACACACACAAACACACGCACAAGTTTTAATACATCCTCATCCTATGGTGTTAAAATCATGCCAACCTTAAGAAACAGAAAAGAGAATCTGAACAGAATTAAGAGATTGACAAATGAAAATCATGGCAGCCTTAAAAAAACAAAAGAACAAAAGAATCAACTTGAAATGTGTAAAAAGATGGAAAAAATGGCACCCTTAAGAAACAGACGAGCGAACCTGTCTAGTTTTAATGATATGAACAAACAAAATCATGGCACTGTCCCAAGTCCACCATTTCATTTGAGTGGTGTGGGTTTATTTGTCCACCTGCTAACACTATATACACTGGATATTCGTTCCTTCAGGCCGTCAGGGTGTATCTGTCCATATCTTACAGAAAACAAGTGCTGCTACCGTTTCTTAGGACCATCAACTGACACTGTTTTATTTGTCCATCTTTTTTTTTCCATCTTTTTAACACTACCAAAGATGGATATCACATTTCTTACGGCTGATATGATTTTATTTGTCCATTTCATAACATTGTACAAACTGGCTCTTTGATTTTTCAAGACCAACAACCAGCATAATTTCATTTGGCAGACTCACAACTACCACAATTTCATTTTTGTTACTCACGACTACCATAATTTCATTTTTCAATCTTTCAAAACAGTTGGCTGTTTGGATTCTTAATACAAACGGCTGAGAAGGAGTAATTTGTCAAAATCTAAACATCATACACTTCAAGTGAGGAGGAGCTATATGTCAAAATCTAACCATTGTACAGTTCTGCTCTTCAATGGACATCTTTCATTTATCTTTCTGAACACTATACACATTGGCTTTTCCATTTCTTAAGGTCAACAAATGATACAATTTCATTTGTCAGTCGTTAACACGAAAGAAACTGACTCATCCATTACCTAGCTTCGGCATGATTTCATTTGTCATTCTCTTTCCTAAATCCAGATGACCTGAAACAATGTGTTACCAGATGACCAGCATATCAACCATCATAACTCAGTATAGCGATGTGGTGTCTCCAACCCCCTTAACACATTCGATTATTTGCAGTTCTGACCATGTTTCCATGATCATCTACCTTGTACACCTTACTTCAGAGCTTACTGTCACTGCTGTGAATTTTTTCATCATTACTTTACTGCGTGCAGTTAGATCTTTCTTTTTTCCCCGTTTTTCTTCACCGCAGGTAAAGCCTCAGTGTTGTTGAGTTTGCACAGGCAAGCAAGTCAGAAATGGGTCGCCATTCTCTGTTATGGCTGACATGATATATCAGGCCATCTTAAAGCTGATATCTATGGGGTCCTCCAGCTCTTCAGGCCCACTGCCTTCCTCTTCTGAGGCCTTCTCCTGTTTCACCCGAAGTGTGACTGTAAATCAGCCACAATCATCAACACTCCACCATCACCATCCACCCCCTCTCCTCCCCCATACCCAGCCATTGTCATCTTCTTCTCCTCTTCCCAGTAAACCCCAGAATGTGACTCCCCGTCCCTACCCCCCCCCCCCCCCCAATCTTCAGCCAATCTCCCCCTCATCCCCTCACCCTGCCCCCCACCCCCAACCCATTCTTGCCTAACGCCCCCCCCCCCTCCCCCCACCCCCCCTTCCTCAAAAAAAAAGAAAGAAAAACCCACCACCACTACTGAACATCAAAATTATGATAGGGGATCCAGAGGAATGGTGGGAGCATTCAAGGAGAAATAAAAGAATTGTAGCTGTGTGTTCTTCCTTCTGTTTTGTGTGTGTGTGTGTGTGTGTGTGTGTGTGTGTGTGTGTGTGTGTGTGTGTGTGTGTGTGTGTACATTTTTTTTTCAGAACTATTGAAAATTTTTCTTCCTTCTCTGTGCATGGCTGGGGTGCAGTGCATGTGATATAACTGCACCATAACCATAATGCAGCCATATTATTTGCATTGCTCTTTAGCTTTGGGCACCCTGGCCCACCTGGTCTGTCTGCCTGGCTCTCCTCCCCAGCAGCTCCCAAAGCACATTAGGTGAAAGCCCCCCAAGCCAATATAGGCTCACCGTGACCTCAGTGATCACAGCAGCCTGGCTGCCCAGCAACCAAGGTTTGTGGGAGCAGCTTCACATTCCCAGTCCACCTTCCTTCGCCCACCTTCCTTGAAGACCTCCACATGCACCTCTCATGTCCCCAACCATCCCACCACTCCACCATCATTTTGTGTGTGTGTGTGTGTGTGTGTGTGTGTGTGCGTGTGCGTGCGCACATGTGTGCATGCACACACGCACGAGTGCACTTATGCATGGAGGCTAAAACAATAGACAAAATGCAGGTGAAAATGAAAGGACTGTCCACTAGTTCATGTTGTTTAAGTCATACCACCGGTGTCTGTGCCTGCATGCTTGCATCTGTATGCATGTCAAGCATGCGTGCAACTGCGGGACTGAAGACATGTCACCCCTTGAGGCATCCCATTGTAAATTCAGTAACTGAATTCAATGCCTCCTCTAGATCCCTACTATCGACCTTCTCTCCTCTCTTTGACACAGCACACAGTTGTTGGCTCTGAAGAGAACTGTTGAGAGAGAGAGAGCGAGAGAGTGAGAGAGATAGAGACAGACAGACAGACAGAGACACATAGACATACAGACAGGCAGACCAACAGACCGACAGACAGAGAGCTTAAAGACCTGTTTTTTGAAAGAGAGAGAGAGAGATTTAAGTAACAGGACCTGTCAACACAAAGAGACTGCATTCCTAAGAATGCTGTCGAATACTGCAGCAAAAATGCCAGAATGTGCATGTCCCCCACTATCTTTTCCTTAGCAACACAAAATACCCAGGCATACTGAATACAAGCGGCCGAATCAACACCACACAAGCTGATACAAGCCCAATGTCCAGTGCCTTACATTTTTACATATGCGCTTACTGCAAAGGCCTTCTCAGACTCGAGAATTGTTCAGAAACCAGTCTGTATTCTTGTCTATTTTTACTGGTTTAGGTGACGAGTACCAACAAAAACATCAGCCACCAATACTGTACATCAATTCAATTTTTGTTTGACCTGGTGGTGGTGGTGGGAAAGTGGACCACTGCCTCAGGATCACATGACTTTTACTCACTGATATGACCTGACTATCGCACTGGTTTGACCCATTTGCTTAGGCCAGGTTTGACATGCCACTTTCAAAAAATTACTAGCGTAATCAATCTATAGTCTGTTGAAAATAACGTGCGTAATCACTCGTTTGCTGAAAATTACTAGCGCAATCACTAGTCTGCCGAAAATTACTTGCGTAATCACTCATCCTGTGTCTGTTGTCCCTGTATTCCCGTGATATCTTCTGTTCCATGTTCCTCCCTGATCCATTTTCTCCATCCCTGCCTGTGCCTTCTTTCACATCTTGTGTTCACAGTGGTGACATTGTGGTTCATGTCCCGCCCTGAGCTTTGGCATCAATCCCCACGTTCCCTTGCCTCACTGTATCCCTCTCTTTACAGTTCTTCATCTCAGATCCTTTCCCTTAACTCTCGTCCCTTCCCTTTATCCCTCATCCATCTCTGCATTCCTCGTCGCTCATTCTGTCCCTCACACCTCCAAGCATCACCCATTCTTCCCAGTGTTGGCAGCTACCTGCCCAGACTACAGCCACTCTCTCCCCCTCCGCCCCTGCCCTCTCCATGATTTCAGTCCACAGACGTTCTTTACATCTGAGAATTCCATTTATGGATTTCCATCTGGTCTGATGGTCCTTTACCCCTCTCTCTCCCCTGATTCACAGCTTTCAAACCACCAGCAGCTTCAAACCATGTGTGTCTATATTCAGAGTGTGTTCGTTAACGCTGGGTGATCACAGGCAAATAATCCCTTTCCAGCCATGTTCCCATTCTCTTGTCATCTAGACCGGTCTTCCCCTTCTGTCAACAGGCGCTCTGTACCTGTTTCCCCTCTCTTTTATTTCCTTCCCTGCCCTTCCAACCCTTGTGCCTATCTCTGTTGCCCCTTCCCAAACTTGCTCTGCCAACAGCAATGCTACCAGCGTCTGCTCTCTCTTTTAACAGTAAACAGATACCTGATGTCAACACACACTGTGTACTCTTCACCTTCCATCACTTCCCCCTCAAAAGATACTAGACAGCCAATGACCCAACATGACATCGCCTATTCCCCGCCCCATCTCTTTCCTGCCACCGTTATCCATAACCTGTCTTACTTCCATCCATTCTCTGTCAACAAGCACTTCTTTGTATCTCCTCCTCCTCCTCCATTCTCCCTTTCTTCTTAACAGGCACCAGCTCGATAGCCATCTCCTTCACCAGTTAAAAGATGTTCTATACATGTCATCTTTACCATATAACATGTGCTCTATACCTATCTCCTTAGCCAGTTAACAGGCATTCTAAACCCATCTCCTTCACCAGTTAAAAGATGTTCTATACATATCATCTTTACCATATAACATGTGCTCTATACCTATCTCCTTAGCCAGTTAACAGGCATTCTAAACCCATCTCCTTCACCAGTTAAAAGATGTTCTATACATATCATCTTTACCATATAACATGTGCTCTATACCTATCTCCTTAGCCAGTTAACAGGCATTCTATTCCCATCTCCTTCACCAGTTAAAAGATGTTCTATACATATCTTCCTTACCATATAATATGTGCTCTATACCCATCTCCATTACCAGTTAACAGACGCTCTATAACCACCTTCATTACCAATTAACAGGTGCTCTACACTTATCTCCTTTCAACTTAGCAGGTATGCTATTCACTGCTTAATAGGTGCTCTATACCCATCTCTTGGCCAGTTAACAGGTGCCCTATAACCATCTCCTTTACTGGTTAATAAGTGCTCTATACCTATCTCCTTCAGCAATTAACAGGTGCGCTATAGCCACCTCTTTTACCACTTAATAGGTGCTCTATACCTTTCTTCTATACTAATTTATATTGCTCTCTACCTATTTCCTTTAGCGTTTAACATGTGCTCTGCACCTAATCCTTTACCAATTAACAGGTGATCTATACTCACTCCTTTAACAGATGCTTTGTATCTGTCTCCTTCACCTGTTAAAATGAGTTATAACTACCTCCCCATGCTTTCCTCCCTTTCCTTGTAACACATGCTGTACAGCTATCTCCCTTCACTTTTTTGTCAACAGGTGATCTATACTCATCTCCCTTTCTTTCCCCATCAACAGGTGATCTATGCCCATCTCTCCTTCCCTGTCAACAGGTGATCTATACCTATCTCCCCTCCCTTCCATGTCAACAGGTGATCTACACCTATCTCCCTTCCACTCCCTGTCAACAGGTGATCTATACTTATCTCCCTTTCTTTCCCTGTCAACAGGTGATCTATACTTATCTCCCTTTCCCTGTCAACAGGTGATCTATACCTATCTCCCCTCCCTTCCCTGTCATCAGGTGATCTATACCTATCTCCCCTCCCTTCCCTGTCATCAGGTGATCTATACCTATCTCCCCTCCCTTCCCTGTCAACAGGTGATCTATACTTATCTCCCTTACTTTCCTGTCAACAGGTGATCAATATCTATCTCCCCTCCTTTCCCTGTCAACAGGTGACCTATACCTATCTCCCCACCCTTCCCTGTCAACAGGTGACTTATACCTATCTCCCCACCCTTCCCTGTCAACAGGTGACTTATACCTATCTCCCCACCCTTCCCTGTCAACAGGTGACCTATACCTATCTCCCCACCCTTCCCTGTCAACAGTGACCTATACCTATCTCCCCACCCTTCCCTGTCAACAGGTGACCTATACCTATCTCCCCACCCTTCCCTGTCAACTGGTGACTTATACCTATCTCCCCACCCTTCCCTGTCAACAGGTGACTTATACCTATCTCCCCACCCTTCCCTGTCAACAGGTGACCTGTACCTACCTCCCAACCCTTCCCTGTCAACAGGTGACCTATACCTATCTCCCCACCCTTCCCTGTGAACAGGTGATCCATATCTATCTCCCCACCCTTCCCTGTCAACAGCTGATCCATATCCGTCTCCTCTCCCTTCCCTGTCAACAAGTTATCTCCCCTTCTTTCCCTTTTACCAAGCGATCCACACCCGTCTCCCAGTCAGATAAGACTGTACACAATCTCCCTTCCAGTCTCATAGCATTCTATACCCATCCCCAAGTCAAAACAGCTCGAACACAATCTCCCTCTGAGTCAAACAGCACAATACCCATTTCCACATACAAACTCTATACCATCTTCCTTCCTGTCAAAGAGCACTCTACACATCTCCCCTATCAGTGAGTGTACCCACCTCCATTCCAGTCAAATCCATTCTATATTTATCTCCCTTCAAGTGAAACAGCATTCTGCACCATTAGCATCTCCATCTCCATTCCAGTCAAATCCATTCTATATTTATCTCCCTTCAAGCGAAACAGCATTCTGTACCATTAGCATCTCCACCTCCATTCCAGTCAAATCCATTCTATATTTATCTCCCTTCAAGCGAAACAGCATTCTGTACCATTAGCATCTCCATCTCCATTCCAGTCAAATCCATTCTATATTTATCTCCCTTCAAATGAAACAGCATTCTGTACCATTAGCATCTCCATCTCCATTCCAGTCAAATCCATTCTATATTTATCTCCCTTCAAATGAAACAGCATTCTGTACCATTAGCATCTCCATCTCCATTCCAGTCAAATCCATTCTATATTTATCTCCCTTCAAGCGAAACAGCATTCTGTACCATTAGCATCTCCATTCCAGTCAAATCCATTCTATATTCATCTCCCTTCATATGAAACAGCATTCTGCACCATTAGCATCTCCATCTCCATTCCAGTCAAATCCATTCTATATTCATCTCCCTTCATATGAAACAGCATTCTGTACCATTAGCATCTCCATCTCCATTCCAGTCAAATCCATTCTATATTCATCTCCCTTCAAATGAAACAGCATTCTGTACCATTACATCTCCATCTCCATTCCAGTCAAATCCATTCTATATTTATCTCCCTTCAAGCGAAACAGCATTCTGTACCATTAGCATCTCCATCTCCATTCCAGTCAAATCCATTCTATATTTATCTCCCTTCAAGCAAAACAGCATTCTGTACCATTAGCATCTCCATCTCCATTCCAGTCAATTCCATTCTATATTTATCTCCCTTCAAGTGAAACAGCATTCTGTACCATTAGCATCTCCATCTCCATTCCAGTCAAATCCATTCTATATTCATCTCCCTTCAAGTGAAACAGCATTCTGTACCATTAGCATCTCCATCTCCATTCCAGTCAAATCCATTCTATATTTATCTCCCTTCAAGCGAAACAGCACTCCATACCAGCTCCCTTCCAGTCAAATGGCACTCTCCAAGCATCTCCCTTCTTGTCTATAGGCACTCCATAGCATTCCCAACGCCCCACCCCGCCCCCCACCCCTTCCTACCATATTATAGATCTGCTATAAACTCATAGCCTCCTCCCCTTTCCTTGATATCCCACACTGATATTGCAGTCCATAACCACGCCTGTTGATAAGTTCCCTCACAACATATCTAAAACCTCCCAGTCCGGGTGAGGAGCCCCTTCCTTTACAAGTGTGTGTGTAAACATTTGTCGCCCTCAGCTGACCATCGATCCAGTGTAATCCCGTCTATGCTGGCAGAGCCATACATATGAACAGGACCAGACAGCGCCATTGTGGACATAAATATGAGGACAGTGGGACACTGGAAGGATGCTGAATGGCGGGTGTGGATGTTGCGGCCATCCAAGGTTCCCCACACACGCAGCCAGCAGCTCCCTCCACTGTTCTGGAGGAGCAGTGCCTGTCCTGGCCGCCTGTTCTTCCAGGCCTCAGCACAGGCCAGACCAACTGGAATGCTGTCTTTCGTTAGTAGTGCAGTAAACCCCTCACTGTCGCATCATTCATAGCAATCTCCCCTATCCTCATGGTCTACTAACTTGCATCTTAATCTCTATCTGTGCGTTTCCATGTAAACATAAGCACACCCATACAGAACACACTGCCAGAGAGAATGCACACAGATGCACTGCACACCTGCATGCACGCATGCATGTGCACACTGCAAGACTGAAACACATGTGCGCACAAATGCGCACACACACACACACACACACAAAGCACCTGCACATGCTATAGAGTGCCACATGATCCAGTCTTCCCTCCCTGTTCCACAAGCAACACCAACTACATTGATCCCCCCCACCCCCACCCCCACCCAATCAGCTAAATTATAAAAAAAAAGAAAAAAAAAGTACTACTCTATGTGTCGTGCAGCCGAATATGTGCTGCTTTATTTAATCTGCTGATGGATCGAATGCCCTCCTCCTCACCACCCACAATCGCACAACCACTTACACCAACCACCTCCACACAGTAATTACGTTTGCACCCTTCCACACACGCATGCACGCACATCCTCCATTGTGTCACAGCGATGTCTATCTCTCTCTCTCTCTCTCTTTCAGTAAAAAGTGCATCTCTTTCTCTGATGTATGTTTATTGCAAAATGATCTCTTTCAGGATTGTTCACTTCCTGTGTGCTTTATTCTCAGATCCTCATTTGCACCCTGCCCCCCTCCTCCCCCCACTACTCCCCCTCACATCTCTCCGCCCACCATTGTTTCTCCTTATACAAGTACATCTCTCCCGCCCACTCATGTCTCCCTTTACTTCAGTATAACTTTCAAATACACAATTGTGTTCTCTCTCTCTCTCTCCTCTCTCCTCTCTCTCTCGTGCAGCAAGGCAAGCCACAGCGGCTTCAGCAGCAGGTTATTTTCAGCCGGCGCCTATCGATTTTGGAGGGATGGGTTGAAGGGGGAGAAAATGTCACAGAGGTCTGTATAGTCTGTATGCAGTGGAATGGGGCCACCAGCAGGCAGCTTTCCGTGCCCTCAGCAACCAACCGCCTGACCGTCCTTTTCCTTCACTTCCTCCCCCCCCCTCCCCCCCCTCCCTTCCCTCCCCCAACCCCCTACCTCCCCCCCCTTCCACCCCCCCCCCCCCCCCTGTTTCGCATCCCACTCCCATCCCGCTTCCCTAGCCAGTCTGGTCCTCCCACCCAACAGGCCGAGTGGCCTGATTCCGCTTCCAACCGTCAACAGTCCTCCTCCCCAGTCCCGGCCCTCCCCACCACCCACCACCCCACCCCTCCCTGCACACTCAGCCGTGCCGTTGCTATCACCCAGCAATCTGTCGTAGTTGCTACCTTACCCCAAGCAAGCCAAGTCGGCTAGTTTTTTTGTTTTGTTTTGTTTTGTTTTTCTGTCGTGGTGGTGTTGGTTGTATTGGTTGGTCTCTGTCCTGTCTGGTTAGGTGGGCTGGCTGGCTGTTAGGGCAGCAGTCAACTGACCCCCCCCCCCCCCCCCCCCCCCCCCCCGGGTTTTTGAGATAGCAGGTCTTTATCAGGTTATACTCATTCAGAGCACTGATGGCCAACCTGCTTGTCCCTGAGAGTTGGGCAAAGCATTAAAAGAAACAAATAAAATAACACGCACAAAAATCAACAACAAGAAATTCAATGTTGCTTGCAAACAGTTCGAGCTCTTTATTTGAGGTCACAACAGTTCGATAACGTCATCTAGGGAAAACAACTCCAAACCACAGAGATAGCTGCGCATCAAATTTGGAGAGAGAGAGAGAGAGAGAAGGAGAAAGCGCCAGTCACTCAGGAAGCAGCTCTGAACCATGCCAGAAAGAAGACATGTAACAGTCCGATCACCATGTCGCTCACATGGTGGGCCACAGATGTCCTTGGCTGCCAGTGAAGATTTTATAGCGTCAGCTGCCGCAGTTCAGCATAGCACATGCCACACAGACAGGACAGAGATGGTAGGCAGGACTGGGCATGCATATCACCGTAAGTGGATACGTTATGTGACGTCTGCTAGTGCTATCCTGGTGCTGCTCACGCATGTGAGCAGGGAGAGGGGGGGGGGGGGGGGGGGGGGGGGGCGGTGCCATGGGGAAAATTCAGCTGTAGCTGTGTCTTAGCCATACGTACATGCATACATAAAATAGAGAGAACTGTCTGATTCAGTTCTGCGCCGTCAAGCTGTTTGATATTGATTGCTTTCCTAGCAAAAACTCGCTCAGAAACGCCACAAAACAAAAACGTCTGCCGTCGCCAAAAAAATATTCAAATCTGCACGCAAGCGCGCGTGCTCGCTCTCTCTCTCTCCACATGGGGGGGGGGGGGGGGGGGGGGGGGGGGGGGGGGGGGGGGGGTCGGGGAAGTGCAAGCACAATGCACATATATCAATTCAACTGACAGCTGTTTATATTTATCCTGGTTACGTCTTTTCTCTGTTAGGTGCACGCCTGTTTACCCAGCACAGGTTACTCAACATAAAAAAGAGACAAGACAAGAGAGAGAGAGAGAGAGAGAGAGAGAGAGAGAGAGAGAGAGAGAGAGAGAGAGACAGAGAGAGAGAGAGAGACAGACAGACAGAGATAACGGACATACAGCTAGTAACTTATTAAAAAAAAAGAAAGAAAGAAAAAAAAAAAAAACCCTTGTTAATATTGAAATCCACCTGAGGAAGAGTAAGGGAAGAGAGGCGGAGTGGGAGGGCAACACCCGTTGCGGCATGAACGGGGGCAGAAACCCGTTTCACCTTTCTGCCAGCCTCCCAGTATTGGCCATTAGCGCCCCGATGCTCTGCAGTGAAATGTCACAACACTCCCTCACCCAGCACAGCATCCTGTCGTTCTCTCTTCTCTCTCTCTCTCTGCGCATACACCATGTCTCTCCGTCTGTCTGTCTGTCTGTGGCCATGTCGCTACGTGTGCGGTGGAAGTGTCTGTGAGACTCGCCACCATCGAGAAGAGAGACACAGCAGTTCACAAGTGTCGTTGTCACGCTCGGCGCTTCACACCAATCCCGTCAACGACTTCTCGTCTCCCTTTCCAAACATGGCCAACCACAATCAAATCGGACATGCACTTCCACCAGTGCCAGAGCTTCGATCATGTCACACCAGACACCCTCGCGACAAAACTATTTTGAGAAAACAGTGCGTCAGCTGCTGTGTCATATCCTCAAAGAGATCTGCAGACTAGAAAAGAGCTCAGAGGCTGTCTTTCCATGCAGCCTTGTACACCCTTTGTGACTCGCGCCACGGTGGAACCTCTCTACAACCACCCTCAACAACGTCATGAACTGTGTGTGCAAGGATGCAGACTGAGCAGGAAATTTCACAGAACCTGAAACCGCTCAGAACTCAACACTGTGTGAAAGTTATGTGGATGCATGGAAGACGGGTGAAACCTAGTTATGTGGATGCATGGAAGAAGGGTGGA
>CM065748.1:18986608-18991608 GCA_033310375.1 Conus canariensis
CCCCCCCCCCCCCCCCCCCCCCCCCCGAGTGGCGGCAGGAGCGAGTGAAATGAAGCTGAATAACCTTTGGTCATAACCACAATCCGAAGGCAGGGGCGTTAAGGATGAACAGTCGCTTTCCTCCCACGCGCCCCAACCCTATCCATCCACCTCTGTGTGTGTGTGTGTGTGTGTGTGTGTGTGTGTGTGTGTGTGTGTGTGTGTGTGGTGTGTGACCTTCACTTTCATTTCTTTTTTTTAACAGGTTTTCTGTTCGTTTCGTTTGCTTGTTTGTTTTAAAAGTCTGTGGACCCTGAAGTCTGCCTGACCTTGGCAATGCTGCGTTAGGGGTTGCCTTTCACTGCGGCGGTTCAACTCCCACCCAAACTTGAACACTCTTCTAAAAAGGAGGTGGTGACGAGAATGAAGGTGTGGGGTGCCTGCTAGTATGTCATGGCTATGTATTCAGTGCTCTGGCACCAGCTTGTGTGGGTGCGGTATACACGGGGTAGACCCCAAAGTGTGTTTACTGTATCACATTTCACCTCTGTGCAGACTTCTTTTAGATTTTGCGTGTAAGATCGTCACGGAAAAACTTTTTTTTTTTTTTTGAATGCTCTGCTCTAAAACTGGTCGATCACCCTTTACATTATATATTTTTTCAATGAATGTGTGTGCATGAAAGCGCGCGCACGTGCGCGCGCGCGTGTGTGTATGTGTGTGTGTGTGCGTGCGTGTGTGCGTGCGTGCGTGCGTCTGAGTGCGTGTGTGCTTGCGTACGTGCGTGCGTGCGCGCGCACGTCTGAATGAGTGTTTTGTCAATCCGTTCCCGTTACCGAAACCTCACTTACCTACCCCCCCCCCCCCCCCCCCCCCCACACACACACACACAAACACCTCCGCCCCTTTCTCCTAACTCCACATCCAACTGTTCTTTTTTCTTGTTTTTCAACGTTTTGTTTGTTCTGTTTGTTTTGTCGTACTTTTCATATTTGTTGATGTTGCCTGTTCAATTAATAACTAATGATCCACCGATTACACAACAATTCGACTGTTTACAGTCTAGGACCATCGGTGTTGACGAAGAAGACGTAACAACTCAACCAGCCAACCAACCAACCATCCCATAGTTTTCAGCCGGGGAGGAGGGGGTGAGAGGGGTGGGGGTGGGGGTGGGGGGGGGGGGACACAACCTCCACCAAACAGGTGAAGTGGCAGGGAAGCCCCACGGAAGGAGTGGCCAGCCCACATGCCGAACAGGGGTGCGGGTGCGGAAGGTTTCATCCCCTTCTCACATCTAACCCCAGGCTTCAAGGGTTCAAAGCTGGATACTTTCAGGAGGGGGAGAGGAGGGGGAGAGGAGGGGGAGGGGTGCATCCGATTTCTTGTCTGGCGAGGTAAGGTAATGATGCTTTTAGCCCCGCCGACCGCCGAGTCCTTTGTCTGGCGTCGCATGTGCCGTTGTGTTTTTTTGTGATAAACTTGGACAAGCTACGATGATGATATCACCTTGTCTCGTATGTTGTTTACCACATGTTGTGACCCCCCCGTTCACTTCAGCACGTACTCGTGTAATCCATTCACACACGCATGCACACACGCACGCACACATGCACACGCGCGCACGCACACACACACACACACACATACACACACACACACACAACACACACACACACTAAAAAACAACCACGGACTGCTTGAGATGTTTGTGAAAGGAAAGGGGGAAGGAGCGGGGGGACTGGGGAGAGAGAGAACGGACACGGAAAAAAAAAAATTGTTCGTTTACTTCTTCATTTCTTTCTCTGAGGTGGGAAGAGGGTGAAGGCAAAGAAGAAAGGGACGTGACGCACTCAAAAAGAATAAATAACTAAACAATAGTAAATGGAAGAAAGAAAGAAAAGGAACATTCCAGGTTTCAGGTCCTTGCGGGAAGGAGAGAGAGAGAGAGAGAGAGAGAGGGAGAGGAGAGAGAGAGGGGGGGGGGGAGGGGGGGAGGGGGGCATGAGAGGAGGGAGGGACGGAACAGGTCTTCTCTATACTGGCCTCGTCCTATGAAACAATTCTAGGTGCCCCTGTGAGGCCAGTGGATCTACCACATCAGGTCATCCCGAGCTTCCCTCGTTTGGGGACAACTAAACCTCCTGGCGGACAAGTGGAAAATGTTCTCTCTTCTTTTCCGCTGGGCAAAGCAGATGTTTGCGTGCACACCGTCTGCACTTCCCTCCTTTCTTTTCCACTTTTACAGCTCCACCTCCCTCCCCCCCCCCTCCACCCACCCACCCATCACTCCTTTCTTTTCCACTTTTACAGCTCCACCTCCCTCCCCCCCCCCCTCCACCCACCCACCCATCAACAAACTCCACCCATTCCCTCACCCCCCCCCCCCCCCCCCACCCCACACACACCACACACACTTCCCCGAATAAAAACTACAGCAGTGTGCCGTCTCACTGAGAAAAAGGCGAGTTCTGTTTTAACGTAACAAGCTCTGTTGTTGTTTCGCAGGAAACGAAAGATATTTACAACCCGTTATTTCTCCCTCCAAGTCGAGCATCACCACAGACACACACACGTTTTGAAGTCGATGGGCATCACGCATGCGGCGACGGACGATGGGGGCACGATCGGGTAGCGGGTTACCTGGAGGAAAGGTCACACTCACCTGTCTCCCCATCCAAGATTATTATCCGGACATAAAGTACATGGCCCCAGCTAGGCCTGGCAAAACAGAGTGCGTACAGTTGTGTCGACATTTTCTTTTTCTTTCCTTTTGTTTTGCCAGCAATAGGTGTGTGCGTGTCAGTGTGTATGTCAGAGAGAGAGAGAGAGAGAGAGTGTGTGTGTGTGTGCGTGTGTGTGTCTGTCTGTGTTGGACTGCTAACGTGAACTGTATGACCACATGTACACAACAGCAGCAAATTTCCACACCTGTTATGTACAACGTTGACCCTCCTGTGCGCGTTTGCTTCACTTCTACGGTGCATCGATACTTGCTCTCAGACAAGTTCATGTTCTAGTCAGACCGTTCGTGACCGATGACTTCAGCACTACGCCCCTTTGTCCGGGAAGGGAGCTAGCGCCCCTTGGAGCAGTCTTGTGCCCCCCCCCCCCCCCCCCCCCAATGTTTTGCATCCCACGCGTGCACAGAGCATGACGTCGTTGAATGCCATCTGCTGGCCTGTCATGGCACTACTGGTCGTTACTTTTGTTGTCAGGGAATTTCAAACCCTGCAAGGAATTGGCCGATTTTCATTCACCACCGGGAGTCATGCTGATCTCGGCTTCAATGCAGATCTGCGGTTCTGAGTAACATGTGAACTTTCACATGGCAATCTTACACATGGTATATGAGAAGAAAGAAAAAAAAAGAAAAGAAAAGAAAAAAAAAACTGGTGGTACATAATTTCAAAAATTTCTTTTCTGACCTTCACCCCTAAAAGACAGCCTCTATATTGTTGGTGACCAAGATTAAAACAGGATTTTGAATGGAGAAACCCTGAATCAGACATTACGCTCTTTACTCTTTTGTTTTTCATCAGTCATTGTTCATGTTGTGTTTCTGTCAGGCAAGGGACTTGTCCACTTCCGACAACCTTCTATACGACCGGTACTGATCATGACATGAATTCATAGTGGCATACCACTGTGACTGAGGATGTGTTGTTTGGCTCCGGCGTCCTTTGAAACGGTCTTCTTGCAAAGTGACTGGAAAACCTGGGCGAGTCTTCATCAAATTTTACAGTGCTGCTTCAATGGGACAATAATTATTTAGAAGGGGTTATAATGTTGATGCCTGCGTGTGCCAAACGGATAAATTCATGAAAACAAAAACAAAAAAGAAGAAAAAAACCCCTGTTCATTTGACCATGGAGACGGCATAGCGCCAGCACGACCCCTTGCAGACGCCGCTTTCTGTTCTGTTTCTGTCCTGTGCAGAGCACCAGTTGTATTCAGCTGGCTGTCCAGGAGCAAGGTAGACCTTCAGACTACATGATAAACCATGACTCCTTTTACAATAATTAGTGCACAGAACAACGCCCACACAACAGATCTCACACTCTCCCTGGCCACCATTCTGACACGCTTCAGCAGCTTAAAATAAAGTTTAAAAAAAAAAAGAAAGAAAGAAAGAAAGAAAGAAAGAAACCTGGTAAGGTAAATATCTAATTAGACTGAGTGAAACAAAAAAAAACAACAACAACAACAACAAAAAAATTCAGTCAATACTCAGCAGTTTCTTGAAAATACTGAAACTGAAACACGAAGGAAAAGTCACAACCGGGTGACACTACCATAAAGACAAGGCAGCAACAGTATCACCCATTTACATGCACACGGTACTCTCTCTCTCTCTCTCTTCTCTTTGCAGTGAGCAAAGACCACTAAACTACCTGACAACAGTGCAATGATACCAGGCTCATGCCATACAGGGATATATAGAAGCAGCCTGAAAGGTTACCGAGCCCATGTGAAAATGACAGGGACTGGCAGAGTGACTGCTGCTGTACTGTGCCGTGCCCTCCCTCCCACTTCCTTCCCATCACTGCCGGCTGTCGGTAACTGGTCTCCTCCATTTCCACGCTTAATTCACGACTGCTGTACAGTCAGCAACTTGGAACTAGGAGGGTACAGCGCTCTCTGCTACATTACCCTCCCACCCCCTCATCTCCCCCCCCCCCCCCCCCCCCCCCCCCCCCTTCTCTCTCTCCCTCTCTCTCCTTCCTTATATGACTTGTTATAGCCTGAACGAGAACATTCAAGCGCCGTACTGTTACTATGCCTCACCTTCCTTCCCTTCCCTCCCCCGCCCCGCCCCGCCCTACCCCAAGCGCTTCCAAGCCCCTCTTGCTAGGAGCGCTCTCAACTGCTGCGGGTAACCTTTGACAATGCGGTCAGGGAAGGGATCCTCTTCCTGCTGGCCCCATTAAGCCTCATCACTCCCAGGGAAATCTATGACAGCCTGCCAGCACCAAAAGGTCCACATTACCATTTTCTTCGGCGGCAATGAACAAAAAAAA
>CM065748.1:18996608-19003011 GCA_033310375.1 Conus canariensis
CTGCAGTCACAAGCGCTCGCTTCACACGAAAACACTCACCATGACTCATGAAAACTGGCAAACCACCACTCGTGAGCACGTGCGCTGGCAGGATCTACATGGCATCAATGCACCGACTGCAGGCCTTCAGACACTACTCTGCTTACATGTTAACTGCCAAAAGCGGCAGACAGCTGCCATGGATAACCGTTTTCAACGCCCACAGCTCATGGAGATCATCATTTCTCCCTTTGGAGTCCTTATTTGTGGCATCATAAACAGTGACAACAATTTTCACACCGAATACATTTTCACAAGAAAATGCCTGTTTTCCAGTCACATCTGATACTGCCGTCTCGCTGTTATATACCCTGTTTTCATGCCACACCTAGGAAATTACCCGTCCGTGTTTTCAGGTCGTAACTAATAATTCCTTTTCCACAGCGACATCTGCTGGGTTTGGTGGGTTTTTTTTGTTCTTGTTGTTGTTGTTGTTGTCGTTGTAACTGGTAACAGCCGTTCCACAGTAATGTTTGCTATTTTCATGACGTAACTGACGATTACCGTCTGACGGTAGTACTATTCATTGTTTTCATGTCATAATTGAATTACCGCCTCAAACCAATATTAAATGAGGAACACAAATGGTTGGTTGACTGCAGGACCTGGATCAATGAAACAACTTGCCTGGGTTATGGTAACAGGTCCTTGAGGAAGAGGTGGGTGAGGGCGCTTCGGTTTGAAACTTTCTTGGCTCGGAGGGACAAGTGGGAATGGGTGACAGTGGGCAGGGAGAAATGGGGAAGTGAGGAAGTGAGCACTGCCAAAAAGCTGAAAAGTGAATACTGCTAGAAGATGAAAAGTGTTCAGCAAGGATTGAGGGGGGAGGAAGGAGAGAGTTGGAAGGGATGGAGGGGGGGGGGGTATAGAAGGAGAGGGCAGGGTGGGGAAGAAGAGAGAAATGGGTCAAGAAACAGAAGGACTGGGGGGAGGGGGGATAAAGTAAATAAAAATAGTAATAATAATGTTAAGAGACAAAATCAAGATAAGTAAGAACAAAGGGCTGTTATGGAGGAAAGTCAGTGTTTGATATTGATTCCATTTGGGTGGATAGTGCCAAGTTTGTGAATAAGGAGGGACTCTTGTTCTTTACGTCTTATAGAGGAAGATGAATTTTGCCAGACTGCAGCAATCTGCATGTGGGAGAGGTTGTGGCCGGAAGAGCAGAAATGGTTTGCAATTGGTGTATTGTAACCGAGACGGACTGCTCGTAGGTGTTCAGTGAAACGGTCGTTAAGGGTTCTGTAGGTTTCTCCAACATACAAGAGGCCACAGAAGGAGCAAGAAAGAATGTAAACTACATTGCGGGACTGACAAGTGAAAGGGTTGCGTATGGAAATTTTGCCTGAGGGGCCACAGATGGTTGTAGAAGAGTTTAGGTGAGGGCAGGTTTTGCATTTGGGTTGCTTGCATGGAGAATTGCCAGGTGGTGAGACTGTGTTTGTGGACAATTTTGAATGCACAAGAAGATCTCTGAGGTTGGTGTCACGTTTGTAGGCAACTAGTGGAGGCTGGTGAAAATGTGTTTCAGGGAAGGATCAGTCTGCAGAATGTGGTAGCTCTTCATAAGGATGTTTTTGATGGCGAGGTTGTGAGGATGGAAGGTGATAGCAAGAACAGGCCTGTCGTCTGATGAAGGAGTGATCTTTTGCTTAAGAGCGGTGTTTCTGGGAATTCTAGAGGCCTTTTGTAGGGCTTCTTGGCAAATGGGTTCAGGTATCCACGTTCAAGGAAAAATGAGATCATCAGGGTAGATTGTTTGGCGAAATCGTCATCATCGCTGCAGATGCGTCGCAAACGAAGTAGTTGAGAGAAAGGAATGCTTTTTTTTGGTGGAAGCAGGGTGACTGGAGGAGTACAGAAGGTATGAATGCGAGTCGGTGGGTTTGTAATGAACAGATGTGGTGAGGTAGGGTGAGTTGGGACAGATAGAGATTTTGATGTCAAGGAAGGAAATGGTAGTCTGAGTGATTTCAAAAGTGAATCTAAGAGCTGGACCCCTCCCACAAACCATTTCCCTCTCTAGAATTTTACATCCAAACCTGTTCTCATCAAATCGCTGCTCTAAAACCCAAACCCCTCAGACACTCCAACATTTCCTCAGCAGAAGCTCAAGCTCTCAGAGAACTACGCCAGCGTAAAGACATTGTAGTCAAACCAGCTGACAAGGGTGGCGCTATTGTCTGGCGGCGGGACCTGTACATCGCCGAGGCACTCTCCCAGCTCTCAGACACCAAATTCTACACCTCTTCACAGCCCAGTCAAACCAAAACCAATAACACCCTGATCAGAAAATTCATTCGCGAGTGCATTAGCGCTGGAAACCTCCCAAATGAAGCCCATTCCCTGGTCGTTTCTGAACCCAAAGATTCCCAATTCTACTTGCTTCCCAAAATACATAAACCAAATAACCCAGGCCGCCCCATTGTCTCTGCCTGTTCCTGCCCCACTGTCCAGATCTCTCAGTTTCTCGACAAAATCCTCCAGCCTATCGTTTCCAACCTCCCCACCTTTCTTAAGGACACAAACCATACTCTTGATCTTCTGCAAAATTTCTCCTTCCATCCTGGCTCCCAACACCGTCACCTCTTCACCATGGACGTCTGTGCACTTTACACAAGCATTCCCCATCATGAAGGGCTTTCAGCCCTCAAACACTTCTTGTCAAAAGACAGCAGAAATCTACCCACCACCACTCTTCTCCGTCTTGCTGAGCTTGTTCTCACACTCAACAACTTTCAGTTTGGTGCTGACCATTTCCAGCAGAATTGCGGCATTGCCATGGGCACCAGGATGGGTCCTAGCTACGCCTGCCTGTTTGTTGGTTACATTGAAGAAAAGATCTTCTCACAATACACAGGCACTTTCCCAGACCTTTTCCGTCGCTTCATTGACGATTGCCTCGTGCAGCCTCCTGTCCAATCCAAGATCTGAAAAACTTCATTGACTTCGTCAGTGGATTTCATCCAGCTCTTAGATTCACTTTTGAAATCACTCAGACTACCATTTCCTTCCTTGACATCAAAATCTCTATCTGTCCCAACTCACCCTACCTCACCACATCTGTTCATTACAAACCCACCGACTCGCATTCATACCTTCTGTACTCCTCCAGTCACCCTGCTTCCACCAAAACAAGCATTCCTTTCTCTCAACTACTTCGTTTGCGACGCATCTGCAGCGATGATGACGATTTCGCCAAACAATCTACCCTGATGATCTCATTTTTCCTTGAACGTGGATACCCTGAACCCATTTGCCAAGAAGCCCTACAAAAGGCCTCTAGAATTCCCAGAAACAAACCGCTCTTAAGCAAAAGATCCCCTCCTTCATCAGACGACAGGCCTGTTCTTGCTATCACCTTCCATCCTCACAACCTCGCCATCAAAAACATCCTTATGAAGAACTACCACATTCTGCAGACTGATCCTTCCCTGAAACACATTTTCACCCAGCCTCCACTAGTTGCCTACAAACGTGACACCAACCTCAGAGATCTTCTTGTGCATTCAAAATTGTCCACAAACACAGTCTCACCACCTGGCAATTCTCCATGCAAGCAACCCAAATGCAAAACCTGTCCTCACCTAAACTCTTCTACAACCATCTGTGGCCCCTCAGGCAAAATTTCCATACGCAACCCTTTCACTTGTCAGTCCCGCAATGTAGTTTACATTCTTTCTTGCTCCTTCTGTGGCCTCTTGTATGTTTGGAGAAACCTACAGAACCCTTAACGACCGTTTCACTGAACACCTACGAGCAGTCCGTCTCAGTTACAATACACCAATTGCAAACCATTTCTGCTCTTCCGGCCACAACCTCTCCCACATGCAGATTGCTGCAGTCTGGCAAAATTCATCTTCCTCTATAAGACGTAAAGAACAAGAGTCCCTCCTTATTCACAAACTTGGCACTATCCACCCAAATGGAATCAATATCAAACACTGACTTTCCTCCATAACAGCCCTTGTTCTTACTTATCTTGATTTTGTCTCTTAACATTATTATTACTATTTTTATTTACTTTATCCCCCCCCCCCCCCCCAGTCCTTCTGTTCTTGACCCATTTCTCTCTTCTTCCCCACCCTGCCCTCTCCTTCTATACCCCCCCCCCCCCTCATCCCTTCCAACTCTCTCCTTCCTTCCCCCTCAATCCTTGCTGAACACTTTTCATCTTCTAGCAGTATTCACTTTTCAGCTTTTTGCAGTGCTCACTTCCTCACTTCCCCATTTCTCCCTGCCCACTGTCACCCATTCCCACTTGTCCCTCCGAGCCAAGAAAGTTTCAAACCGAAGCGCCCTCATCCACCTCTTCCTCAAGGACCTGTTACCATAACCCAGGCAAGTTGTTTCAATATTAAATGATTTACTGTTTTCATGTCAAACCTGATGACATCCACTTCCATAATGCAAGCTGTAATATCATTCACTTGACACATCATCACCACAGACAACATCCTGTAATTTCTAAAATCCATCCAACAGCTCATGAGTTGGGTGAGCTATGCCAACACCCCCCCCCCCCCCCCCCCCCCTTTCTACGCACACTCACTCATACTCCTTGAACCCTCTTCCCATAATTATTGAAAAATGACTAAATTCAGAACCAGCGGCACTCACTGATAACTCCTTGTTCTATCCACGCATACCTTTAATAACATATACTGTGGGATAGCATTTTCTTCAAACGAACTGCTGCCCGAATCTTCATTTCAAAATAAATCATTAGCCCGAACTCGTCGCCCTCCTGGCATACTGACAATCAAGAGACTTCAGTCTAGAGAACGTACAAGCATGCCTCTGTGACTGCTGTCCCCTTTATTCATGACGAAGCCAGTAAGTGTGTCACGAGCGCGCAAACAGGAGGTGACGGCCAAGCCACGTGGACCAAACCGCTGCACAGATGGCCGAGGTCACCAACTATCACTTAGCTGCCCACCTGCCTGCCCACCGCCCTCATTACTGCCAGTCATGCTGTCCGCCCCGACAGCTCCCTTTTCCTTTGTCTCCTCCCGCACCCCCCCCCCCCCCCCCCCCCCCTGGCTGTGCGCGCTCTTTCTTCTCTCCCGGTCTTGTTACCAACATCCGCAACCGAACATCCTCTCCGACCTGTGCCGTGCTCTTGTGCTGGCGGATTGACGCTACTTTCAGCATCTGCTGATTTACAAAGGGAGCCTAAACATTCCGAACGTTAGCTAATGGACGAGACCGTTTTCCACCAAAATGACAGACCCATGCAATCACATATCCTTATGTTCGCTCTGTATATTATCTACAAAGAATTGATCCGAAGAATCGATGACCACAGCACGAAGAGACTCTCTCTCCTCTCTCTCTCTCTCTAACACACACACGCACTCTCTCTCTCTCTCACACACACATACACACACACACACAAACACAACACAACACAACACACCACAACACACACACGTTAACACTAACACTAACATGAATATCAAATTCGAGGTAAAAATCCGAATTATTCAAGCGCATTACTGACACAACACAGCCCTTTGTTTTCTCTTTCTTCCAGTTTTTAATTCATTCAGATCTCCTCATCTTCAGTAACAACAAAAACAAACAGCAATCTTCAGTAACAACAAAAACAAACAGCAATCTTCAATAACAAAAAGTGCTGGTACAGGACCTTGGAACCCAGCTCGAACATCATGTCTGACCAGCCACTTCCATGTGACTGTCCACCCTAGACAGGGCCGACCTGCGCCGACTGTACCACTCACTGGCAGTGTATCCATCCCCCCAGCACGGCCTGTGCATTGACCTGAGCTCCAGCCTCCATCATCAGTCCACGCACCTTCAGGAAGACGCTGTAGGACGCGGTATTACAGGTGCACAATCCTGTTACCTTGAAGAACCCCCATGACAGCTCAGACTTTGATATGCTCTTTGATGATAGATTCCTTCCTCCCCTATGCTGGATCAAAAAGTGACAGCGTATAATTGGTCCAGTGCTCATTCCCTCTAGGCAAAGGCACCCAGAAGATGCCGAGAGCTTGGAGTTATCATCATTTCTCCTTCTTCCCTGAGTCCAGTCAACGTGTGAGATAGTGCACAGTTTTTGGGTCTGATCTTCGAGCTTGAAGCGACCCAGTTTGAGAGACCCCCCCCCCCCCCCCTCCTCCTCCCTCCCTTGAGCAGCACGCGAGATAGTGCATAACTCACTACTATTCTCCCTCTCTGCAGTGATACCTGATGATGCCGGGAATTCGGAGGTGATCTTCTGATAGACTCCCCCTCCTCCTCCACAAGAGTTGCTGCATTTGCGATAATACTCAATGCTCTTCCTCTCTGTCAAAGAAGGACTGGGTGGCGGAGATAGCCAGCCAGGTGTGAGCCCACA
>CM065748.1:19003111-19013111 GCA_033310375.1 Conus canariensis
TTACTGGCATGGTCAAATGATATATGTACTGGACTGTGCTTAGAGTTTATGGCTGCTGTGCACAGGTGACTACTTTCTTTGTCCTGGAGTGTCACCACCAAGAGGTCTTGGTTTACTTGACTTCCATTTGTCCAGAGCAGTCAGAAATGAAATGTCTAGCCTCTTCCTCCCGCCCCCTCACCCCACTCCCTTACAAAATATCGCTGGGAACAGAAAGTCCTTGGACAGGTAGTCACCATTATTTCGCCAGTACAAACTGTGCATTAGCGACACGTTGTATTCACGTTGGCTTGAATTTGAAATCATTTTAGCAGTACTTGTAAGTCTATCAAAAGAATTCTTGGAAGAAGCTTGGCTATTAGCACTGCTTTGTCCTGGGTAAAGGGGGAGGGGGGAAGGGGGAGGGGCATGAGAAAGAAAATAGCTGAAGTTGATGCTATGACCCCCGACAGACTATGACCCCTGACAGACGTGTGAGTTTACAAATACTGCAAAAGAAACTCTGAAATAGGTTTCTAAGTTAAGATTAGGTCAGACAACTTCCTTCCTGCAACGGCTGTCTCATCCATCCACTCCACTGAGGGCCAATTTCCTCACTGCAATATGCAGGCTTTATCTGACAAAGACGCACTTCTAAAGCAATGCAAGTTGCAAGTCTACTAGCAAATAGTGAATCAGAAACGAGTGTCTTCTTTCTTCAGGCTCATGATTCAACATCTCTGTTGACAGTGAAGTTGGTTTTTGGTCGTTAGTATTGCTGTCTCTCAAAATAGTCTGTAATAAAAACACAAAAATAAAAGAAAGAAAGAAAAAAAACTGTACCTAAGTTAGTGTTGCAAACCTCATTTGACCGATTTGTGTCCGTTCACATTCAAAATTAAAGATAATATATGATGTGTTTATGTACGACTCGTAATACACTATCTCTGCTTTCAACTTATGTGGAAATATTTCAAGATTCATTTCATGCAAACCATCTCCTATAACTAGATTTCCCCTAATTCTGCATTCATTCAATCAATCTTGCAATTCACATCAGTGTTTATTCCGACAACTCTTATGCATGGTGCATGATTTGCATTTTAGGAAAAATCAATGCAGGCCTTGCTTTTACAGTTGAGGACATTATGTTCAAAAAGCTTCTGCAGAAAAAACCCACTTTTGTTTTACTGAGTTCCTTCCTTTTCTCAGACTATGAAGAGGACACAATGAGATACTTGCTTCCACATTATGGATGAGATTACTAAGTCAGTCCGGAAACACCTCCCTCAATTTTTTTTGCTTCTTTAAATATGAAGTGGAAATTCAGGATCATTTCATCCCTGTGGACATCATCTATGTGATGTAAGATAGGATGTAACATTCTGACTCACACTGAACAGAGAATTATCACCGGGTCAACTTACTAAGTGAGGTACAATCAAACAATAATAGGTGTTCAGCTCTTGGTGATTCATGCTAGATTACAATACAGGGAAGGAAGAGAACACCAAACTTAGCAAGGCAGTTGGTTTCGCATGTCCACAATCAACTGACAGATCATACACCATTCACAGTACATGCTTATCACTAAGTGGATCAGGACAAGGCCTGGCTGCACTTGAACAACTCAATTATGTACCAATGAATTGCAGAGTACTTTAACCCCATGAAATCACCATACTGAACAGGAATATTTCAACAGAATTTTTCCTGGGATAAACTTGTCAACAGTATTATCAACATGTGACGTTACAGTCGCCGCCACCACAGAGAAACTTGAATCATTAATCACTGAACCTTTGACCAAGCAGAAATTCTGAAAATGGAATTTATCAACAAAAACAAGGAATGAAAGAGAAACTATTCACAATATGAAAGCTTCTACAAAATACAAGGTTTGGCTTTTGCATGAGAGTTATAAAAAGAATATATATACATATCAGACAGCTAGATCACAAGACTGGAAAAAAGTCATCCACAGTGTTTGTTTTTTCACTGTTATTTCTTTATATACCCATCACAAAATTCTAACTTCTTTGCTTTACTACACTGAAAGTCTTAAATAAATGTTAGCAAATCGCCAAGAGAAACGTGGACAAACCAGTCACAAGACAAGTGTTTTGTCTTGTGACTCGTTTGTCCACGTTTCTCTTGGCGGTTCACTAACATTTATTTAAGATTTGTTTAGATTTCTGCCTGCAGTGGTCTCACTTTGCAACTAGATCTATACTGAAAGTGCCAAATGTCATTCCTTTTCTGTTACCATGGTAACAACAAATCATAAGATAGACTTAAGCCACTCTGTGTGTGTGTGTGTGTGTGTAAGTGCATGTGTATGTGCACATTTGGGGGGGGGGGGGGGGGGGGGGGAGGAGGTTGGAAAAAGTTGGTGATGACGGGGATGAGAGTGGGCATGTGCATTTTACTCAGCTTTGTTTCCAAGTGGTTGAATCAAGCATTTTTAGATGTCGGAGCAACATCTGGCTGGTAGAGTAACGCCCATCTTGTTTAAAATGTCATGCAACAAAAAGCGTTTGCCTCTGCAGCAGAAACTCAAACTCTCCTGCCCATTGAAAGTTGAAAAGGATTGTTAGAAGGATTCCCTCCTATCACTGAACCAGATGAAACCCACTCCATGAAAATATCAGCAAAGGGCAATCATTCAATCATTTGTTCGGGGAGGGGAAATCCATTGTTTGCCATGGCTTGTCCATCACATGCCATTGCCAGTGACCATCCGGAGGGAGGAAATGTCCCCTGAAATTCCATCCAGCAATTGCGAAGACAGCTCGGCTCTGATTGCCCTGCCTGCTGTGCCAGGCATGGCCAGCTCCCTCATTGTCCTGAGTCCCTGACCTGCTGGCAGACCACAAGGTCAGGGGGAGGAGGTTTGGGGGGGGGGGGGGGGGAGTGTGTCCCAGGAGTGTGGCTGCTGCCAGCACAGCTGCTGCACCAGGCTATCAGTGTCCATCATACACTGTCCACTTTCATACCGCCGCCAATGACATGAGTGCTACTTAATTCAATTGCTTTGAAACTTTCATACCCTAAAATGCTATTGGTTATACTTTTCCACTGAGCTAACATTTGTCTGTTTGTTTGTTTTTTTTCCTACCACCTGACCTGATCTTTGAGTTTCTGAAAGAGATTAACATTTTTCATATGATCTAAGATTTTATGGAAGAAAAATTTTTAACGAAGTTTCTGGTACGTTCTTAGAAGATGTATTTTAATTAAAGAGATTGTGAAGTTTTTTGTTCTTTTTTTATGACTTGTGAACTGATTTTAATGTGGTGACAGCCCTGATATGCCCTTTGCGGTTGGCTGGGCTATAAGCAACATTACCTTACCTTACTTCTTTCTCTTTTTATGTGTATTCTCACCAGATTCTCCATCAGTGGATGATGCTGAATTTACCCAAATGGGCAATTTCAATGTTGATCTTTTTACACCTAAATAGCAGCTGCAGTAAGAGAATGTTTTCCAGACAAAAGATTCAAAAACACCTGGCTCATTACTTGCAATGACATACCAAGAAGTTTCTGTTGTCCAGCTACTGCCTTGTTTTTCTTTCAAAATCTTTCTTTTCTTTTTCCCTCTTTTTTTTTTTTTTTGAAGAGATGGGGTGGGGTGGGGCGTTTCCTCAGCACCTATATACCTCACCTTTGTGCCTGTCCCCTAGTGCTGCTTGTATACATGCTCAGGCATGCCAAAAGTGGCTGTGACTGTATTAAAATGAGACTTTGGGAGTGAGAATTGACAAGAGTCATTGCTCAGCAGTTGTTCCGGTTGTTTCTTGTTTTATCCAGCAAATGGATGACTGCAACAACAACAACAACAACAACAAGGGGTGGGGGGAAGTGGGGGGTAGGCAGGGGGGCAAACCACAATACTACAACATCCACATGGCAGCATAGCCCATATAGTGACTGCTTTATAATACATGTACAGGACCACGCACAAATAAAACATTTGCTTTCTGTCCCTGCCCCTGATCCCATTTATCTGACAAGAAGAGTAATCTGATGCTCTGAACGCGGTTCCTGCCATGGTCTGGTGCCATCAGGCCACGAGTCAAGGCTGTGTCTGTAGACATAAATGTTGGGAATGCAGAGGGGAGCTCCATTAAGCCATTAGCCTGATGAGGGCCATGACGAGCATTAATTTTGCTGGCCCTGGGCAATCACCTGGATGCTGAGCTGGCATGCTGTTATCCTTTCTACTTGATGTAATTATTCCCTGACAATGGCAAATGTCACTCTTGCTATGAAGTCGTCACGTAACTCCTCTTTGTAACCAATGATTTTCTCCCCTGTTCTACAGATTATGGTTAAGGTAATCATGAAAACAAAAACTTTCAACCTTCTGTGAGTCTACAGCTTTTCACTTTAATTCTCCATTTGGTGTGAGTTACTTTTTTCTTACTCACCAGTCTTTAAGTCCTATGCTGATACTCACATAACATACCTCCCTTCCTCCCTCCCTCTACACACACACTCACTCACACACACACACACACACACACACACACACACACACACACACACACACCCCACACACTAAGGCATGCTGGCAATCATTCGAGCATACTCAGAACAACTTTGGGCAGTGATATTATCCAGAAACAACTCCCCCATCCCACCTCCATCAAACAAAAAACACATGTTATATTCTGTACATCTGGAATTGTTTTCAGGTGGCATTTTGGGGGAAATATGCCTTTCGCTTACCAAAAACTTAGTATGCATTGGGATTAAAGATAATGTATGCATTTAATGTATGCATTATAGAATCAATTTATAACTAGCTGAATGCAAAGTGTGCTATGTTGTGAAGTTCACAGAACTGAATTTAAAAGATTGTACTCCAACACTAGTGAGCTTATGTTTCACACATTCAATGATTCATTGATGGAATGTCCGCCTGCCATCTTCTTCCACATAGAAGTGACAACAAATATTTTTCATCTTTTTCAAGTTTTTCACTGGATCTACCAAAAAAAATCAAATCTCAAGACAATTCATGAATGACCCACATCTAAAGTTGTACTTGTTGAAGTCTCAGAAGTGAGTCCCATGACCCTGTTCATCACGTCTTCGTTAATCATCTTTAAAACTTGAGCTCCAATAAAGCATGACATGTTCCTTAAAAGAGTAAAGCTAACCCTGCCATCAAACAATGGAGTGATACAACTGACTGAACATTGACAATGCCGTCAAACAATGGAGTAATACAGCTGATTGAAGCTTTACAAATCTGGAAGGTTTTTACAACATATTAGGTGACATATTTACAATTATACACTATACAACACACTGGAACTAACATTTTTTTTACCAATCTATAAAAAGATTTTCAGCTGGGGAGGGGCGGAGAGGGTGACATACTTACAATTATACACTATACAGCACCCTGGAACTAATAATGACCAATCTATAAAAAGATTCTCAGGTGGAGGGGGGAGGGGGGGGGGGGCATAAGGGGGGAAGGGGAGAGCATGAGATACTAGGTTATACAAGAGGTGATGTATTTATTACTGTAATCACTTTGTGCAAGGTTTACTCTCTTTATTAATGTCAAACATATAAATGTGTGTGTGTGTGGTGTGTGTGTGTGTGTGTGTGTGTGTGTGTGTGTGTGTGTGTGTTTACTGTGCATGTTTATTTGCATTTAAATGTTTTCTAGGTGTCAAAAGAAGAACTGCTAATGCAATAACCTAGATGGAGACAGCAGATTTCAGCTGTTTCACAAATCATACCAGATCGATTAAATACTGAATCAAATTAACATGGATGAATAAAAACCACCTTCCTTATAAAGCCTTTTTTATGTTATTAAATTTGCATCACAGGTAAAAGAACTGGGTATGAACATTCAATTACCTTTGTTTAAATCTTGATTTGTATATATATATATGTGAGAAAAATAAGCATTTGAACCATATGGCCGATTTATAAAACAATTTAGGCAAATAATGAAAGATTTCTACTGACAGGAATGGGACAACCACATTTACTCAAGTGAAAGATTCACAATTTATAGATTAAATTCAAAACAAATCATACTCAGTAAATATAATTTGCAGTTGGTACAGGTGTATGTAATTTGTAAAGCTAATGCTTGATAAATAAGTTAGGAGTTAATAATATTAAATTGCACTCATTTTGAAACAAAATTCAGAGATTTTGAATTGATAATCTGTCCCCTGTGTCAAAATAATGAAGAAGAAGAACTAAATACAAGTTACTTTGTGTTGCCCATTCTAGTGAACTTTCAACATGATCTCATTCTACTTAAAATATTACAGACAGCCACATGCATTTACTAGATTTAGATGTACACTGTTAATGTCTTCACAGATTTTAAAAGTAGTAAAACACTTTGGAGGATTTCTTTACCTAGCTTTCAAGTGAAGAGTTGCACAGAACTGTGTAATGACCAAACATGCCAAAATGTGACAGTCCTGATTAACTATCGGTATACCTTAAGTATATAATCTGCCCTAGGTATAGACTGTAACTAGAACAGTTGAGTTAGTGTCCTTTCCTATCCCCCCCCCCCCCCCCCCCCCCCCCCCCTCACTTCTCACCATATCAGAGTTGGTTTATGTTGTTTGCCTCTTTCGCATTTTTATTTTGTTTGTTTTCTTATCATTTTCTTTTTTTTTTTTTTTTTGGGGGGGGGGGGGGGGGGGGGGGTTGATTTTCAAATGTCTTGGACCAGCTTATCATTGTTCAGGCATTCATGCTAAATAATCCATTCTACCTTCCTCCCTCCCTCCCTCCCTCTCCATGTGTGCTTGTCATGTTTTCATTCCTGGTAATGGTACAATTAAACTTAAAGGTGCAACACAGCTGCAAAAAAAAAAAAAAAAAAAAAAAAGTAAAAAATCTCTCTTCCAAAGTTCAGTTCAACTGTCCAAGCCTCCAATGCACACTATACACCGCTGAGTCACTATTTCATTCACATTAACACCATCTCTACAGTCTATGTATTTAGGATACCTCCAATAGGAACAAAAGCATAGCACATTAAAACAAATATAGATCAAATTCCACTTTGACACAAGTAACAGTAACCATACCTAAATTGTGGGCAATGGAAAGGGAAAGACAGTATGGGGATAAACAATTTTCATGTCCAAACAATCATGTGAACCCCAAACACAAATTCTTGTCTGCAGAACTCTAAAGCTTTATCAACATGTAGTCAGTCAAAAGACCACATCTCAAATGGCTGCATTTTAAAAGACTGCAGTCTTAAGGCTACCGTCACAGTATCTATGCTGTCTTGCACTTTGTTACTTGTACTTTGAAAGTACTAAACTGCAAGACAGAGACCATTTGATAGCCTCATTGATTAATTATGGATCTGCAAACAAAACTTGAAAGTTTGTTTCACTTTTGAGAAGCAATGTTCAGTTTTCTCTTCCTGTCCAGCTTTAGTGTGCATCAACGAAGTGATTCAAAGATGTCAAGTGAAGAGTGCACTGATGTGGGCAAGTATGCGTTGATGTGTGTTCGTATGTGTGTGTGTGTGTGTGTGTGTGTGTGTGTGTGTGTGTGTACGTGTGTGTTTGTGTGGGTGTGTGTGGTTGTTCTTGTTTTTGTTGTTGGTGTCATTACTGAATAAACGACATATAACAACTATGTCAGCTGATGTACACTTGGCCCCCATAAATAACCAAAGGCACACACACACGTGTGCACACTTGCACACGAGTGCATGCACACACACATAAGCGTACACGTATGCGTGCACACACACACATTCATTCACATGCACATGCATGCACACACACATGCACACGCACAATGCTCCACACACACACAACAGTCACACATACACACACACAAATATATGGGCCCATGCCCACCAACCCATGAAAAAACATACACACACAGGTGTACACTCACCATACACAATGATAATAATAGGACAAACAATGTTAGATAGGTACCAATGGTGTGACAAGCATGTTGGACACATGTCAGGAATCTTTTAAGTCATAGCCATGAGATCCTCTTCTTAAATTCTCTCATCTCTGTCATTAATTTAGAAATCCATCAGCTATAAATCATGCACAGTGTGGTCTCGAAACTTAGTAGACGTGGTGTAGCATATATAATATGGCCTTGTCCACAAAGACACTTCCTTGATGAAACTGAAACTATAATGTGCACCAAACACTAACATTGAAAAATATTCTGAACAATGACCCAAAATGATTTTTGTTGTTGTTTTCTTTTAATTTGATATTTACACAAATTACTGTGCGAAAGCTCAGTTTCACAGATGTATGGATAAGCTCTATTGATGGGGATTATTGAAAGGCCGCGAGGCCAAGGCTGTACAGCCAGTCCCCCCTTTTCTACTGCCACTACTAATGGAAACAGCCCTACAAACTGCAGACACGAGGACAGCGGGAAGATCACAGCCCATTGCTCTGTGGACGATCTAATATACATAATTATTGATAATCACGAAGCCCCGCAATTCTCTCTCTATCCTTTCTCACACGACGTAACTGGCACGGCGTTTGGTTTGAACCTTCCCTTTCCTGTCCTCAGACGAGTTGAAGTGCATTTGCCAAGCCTTAAAATGTCGAATCGACCTGAATAACCATGATATTTGTTTGTATGAGAGTGAGACAGACAGCAAGCAGTGACTTAGCCGATGGAATCTGTTTTCAATGACTGTCGTTTCAAATACCTAGCAGTCTAGCAGTTCGAAGGACTAACAACTGCAGCTTGACGCTTGAATCGATCGCAATTTAATACCTAACCTTCTCAAAAAGGGAGAGAAGTAGACGATGACACTTTAATGATGACACTGTTGTGAAACGAAAATTAATCTGTACTTACCTAGCAAAGCTGGAGCGAGTAAGAAGCGAAGTAGCTTCATTGTAATCATCCTGCTTCGAAACCCGCAGAGAAACACTGTCGTCGTCCGTTGTGTGCTTCCTCCTCAGGGTTTGTGATGGTCGTACTGCCACCAAAACCGCTGTTTTTTCTGAGGCGTTGCTTGCGCGCTCGCTCAGTGAATCACCAGTACTCGTCCGCGCAAGAAAATAGTGCTGAATTGTTTGAATAAACAGATGCCTTAATAATGAAAAAATAGGGTCTGACGATCTGCAGAATATTTCACATACTTTCTGACAAAATTTTGCTCTTAGTTGTTGTTAAGAAATTGTTAGTTTATTTTACAAAACATCTGCGCAAAAATTTCCTTGAATCACATAGGTAATGACCGTCAAAAGCGTGGGCAGAATTATCTCCCTGAAATTGGTGTCAGACGACGATTCTGAGAATTGATTTCACTGGGAACATGAGTCAGTGTGCTTTCCTTCAATCTGTTTATTTTCTGTCTCAACGACGACATGTATAGCTGGCCATGACATTATTGATTTGTGTTCTATCCGCAAATGATCGACATAAATTATTAGCCAAAATAAGAATGTCACTTGTCCTGCAAGTGCAAATTTGTTGGCAATATTCCATAATCATCCAAGTTTAGTAGATACAGTATTATGTGCTGCGCTCATTTGAGGTAAAATGTTGTAAATTGTGTAGTGCATAAAATTCTTAGCATCAGATCGTATGGGAAGCCCCCCCCCCCCTTCCACTACCCCCCCCCCCCAGGCCCTCCCCCCAGTCCTCCCCCAACTGCCTTTTCATTGTCTGACTCGGATAGCCGATATCGCGCAGATGGAGGGGGGGGGGGGGGGAGGGGTACGGGGAAGGAGTGCACACACACACACACACACACACACACACACACACACACACACACACACACACACACACACACACTACACTAACAAGCAAGAATAACAGCTAGAGTTCTGAAGAGACTTTTAGAATTTAAGGGCACAGGTGCCCGCGCTGGCCGTGGTTAGGTGGTAAAGATGCAAAAATACGTTTACCAAAACGCCTCGGTAGTTTAATTAACTTGTATCAAGCCCTTATTCGCCCTTTCCGACCCTCCCCATCCCACCCTGTCATCGTTTCCTTTCTCC
>CM065748.1:19018111-19053111 GCA_033310375.1 Conus canariensis
AGCAATGTTTAAAGTACTCTCTGTTAGTAGAAACCTGGATAGCAATGTTTAAAGTACTCTGTTAGAAATGGATAGCAATGTTTAAAGTACTCTGTTAGAAACGGATAGCAATGTTATTAAAGTACTAAATGTTTAGAAAACGGATAGCAATGTTTAAAGTACTCTGTTAGAAACGGATAGCAATGTTTAAAGTAGTCTGTTAGTAGAACGGATAGCAATGTTTAAAGTACTCTGTTAGAAACGGATAGCAATGTTTAAAGTACTCTGTTAGAAACGGATAGCAATGTTTAAAGTACTCTGTTAGAAATGGATAGCAATGTTTAAAGTACTCTGTTAGAAACGGATAGCAATGTTTAAAGTACTCTGTTAGAAACGGATAGCAATGTTTAAAGTACTCTGTTAGAAATGGATAGCAATGTTTAAAGTACTCTGTTAGAAACGGATAGCAATGTTTAAAGTACTCTGTTAGAAATGGATAGCAATGTTTAAAGTACTCTGTTAGAAACGGATAGCAATGTTTAAAGTACTCTGTTAGAAACGGATAGCAATGTTTAAAGTACTCTGTTAGAAACGGATAGCAATGTTTAAAGTACTCTGTTAGAAATGGATAGCAATGTTTAAAGTACTCTGTTAGAAACGGATAGCAATATTTAAAGTACTCTGTTACAAGTGGATAGCAATGTTTAAAGTACTCTGTTAGAAATGGATAGCAATGTTTAAAGACTCGTTATAAACGGATAGCAATGTTTAATTAAAGTACTTCGCTATAAGAGGATGGGCTGTTTAAAGTATTCCGTCATAAACAGATAGCAATGTTTAAGTTTCTCTGTTGGAAACGGATAGCAATGTTTAAAGTACTCTGTTAGAAGTGAATAGCAATGTTTAAAGTACTCTGTTAGAAGTGGATAGCAATGTTAAAGTACTCTGTTAGAAGTGAATAGCAATGTTTAAAGTACTCTGTTAGAAACGGATAGCAATGTTTAAAGTACTCTGTTAGAAATGGATAGCAATGTTTAAAGTACTCTGTTAGAAACGGATAGCAATGTTTAAAGTACTCTGTTAGAAATGGATAGCAATGTTTAAAGTACTCTGTTAGAAGTGGATAGCAATGTTTAAAGTACTCTGTTAGAAAGGATAGCAATGTTTAAAGTACTCTGTTAGAAACGGATAGCAATGTTTAAAGTACTCTGTTAGAAATGGATAGCAATGTTTAAAGTACTCTGTTAGAAACGGATAGCAATGTTTAAAGTACTCTGTTAGAAATGGATAGCAATGTTTAAAGTACTCTGTTAGAAACGATAGCAATGTTTAAAGTACTCTGTTAGAAATGGATAGCAATGTTTAAAGTACTCTGTTACAAGTGGATAGCAATGTTTAAAGTACTCTGTTAAAATGGATAGCAATGTTTAAAGAAGTCGTTTATAAACGGATGGCATTGTTTAAATTAAGTACTTCGCTATAAGGGGATGGGGCTGTTTAAAGTATTCCGTCATAAACAGATAGCAATGTTTAATGTTCTCTGTTGGAAACGGATAGCAATGTTTAAAGTACTCTGTTAGAAGTGAATAGCAATGTTTAAAGTACTCTGTTAGAAGTGGATAGCAATGTTTAAAGTACTCTGTTAGAAATAGGTGGCAATGTTTAAAGTACTCTGTTAGAAATAGGTGGCAATGTTTAAAGTACTCTGTTAGAAATAGATGGCAATGTTTAAAGTACTCTGTTAGAAATGGTGGCAATGTTTAAAGTACTCTGTTAGAAACGGATAGCAATGTTTAAAGTACTCTGTTAGAAATGGGTGGCAATGTTTAAAGCTCTCCGTTATAAACGGGTGGCAATGTTTAAAGTACTCTGTCAGAAATATGTGGCAATGTTTAAAGTACTCTGTTAGAAATGGGTGGCAATGTTTAAAGCTCTCCGTTATAAACGGGTGGCAATGTTTAAAGGACTCTGTCAGAAATAGGTGGCAATGTTTAAAGTACTCTGTCAGAAGTGGATAGCAATGTTTAAAATACTCTGTTAGAAATGGATAGCAATGTTTAAAGTACTCTGTTAGAAATGGATAGCAATGTTTAAAGTACTCTGTTAGAAATGGATAGCAATGTTTAAAGTACTCTGTTAGAAACGGATAGCAATGTTTAAAGTACTCTGTTAGAAACGGATAGCAATGTTTAAAGTACTCTGTTAGAAATAGGTGGCAATGTTTAAAAGTACTCTGTTAGAAAGGATAGCAATGTTTAAAGTACTCTGTTAGAAATGATAGCAATGTTTAAAGTACTCTGTTAGAAATAGGTGACAATGTTTAAAGTACTCTGTTAGAAATGGATAGCAATGTTTAAAGTACTCTGTTAGAAATGGATAGCAATGTTTAAAGTACTCTGTCAGAAATAGGTGGCAATGTTTAAAGTACTCTGTTAGAAGTGGATAGCAATGTTTAAAGTACTCTGTTAGAAATAGGTGGCAATGTTTAAAGTACTCTGTTAGAAATGGATAGCAATGTTTAAAGTACTCTGTTAGAAATGGATAGCAATGTTTAAAGTACTCTGTTAGAAATGGGTGGCAATGTTTAAAGTACTCTGTTAGAAACGGATAGCAATGTTTAAAGTACTCTGTTAGAAACGGATAGCAATGTTTAAAGTACTCTGTTAGAAATAGGTGGCAATGTTTAAAGTACTCTGTTAAAACGGATAGCAATGTTTAAAGTACTCTGTTAGAAACGGATAGCAATGATTAAAGTACTCTGTTAGAAATGGATAGCAATGTTTAAAGTACTCTGTTAGAAGTGGATAGCAATGTTTAAAGTACTCTGTTAGAAACGGATAGCAATGTTTAAAGTACTCTGTCAGAAATAGGTGGCAATGTTTAAAGTACTCTGTTAGAAATGGTGGCAATGTTTAAAGTACTCTGTTAGAAATGGGTGGCAATGTTTAAAGTACTCTGTTAGAAACGGATAGCAATGTTTAAAGTACTCTGTCAGAAATAGGTGGCAATGTTTAAAGTACTCTGTTAGAAATAGGTGGCAATGTTTAAAGTACTCTGTTAGAAATGGGTGGCAATGTTTAAAGTACTCTGTTAGAAACGGATAGCAATGTTTAAAGTACTCTGTTAGAAACGGATAGCAATGTTTAAAGTACTCTGTTAGAAACGGATAGCAATGTTTAAAGTACTCTGTTAGAAACGGATAGCAATGTTTAAAGTACTCTGTTAGAAACGGATAGCAATGTTTAAAGTACTCTGTTAGAAATGGATAGCAATGTTTAAAGTACTCTGTTAGAAACGGATAGCAATGTTTAAAGTACTCTGTTAGAAATGGATAGCAATGTTTAAAGTACTCTGTTAGAAATGGATAGCAATGTTTAAAGTACTCTGTTAGAAATAGGTGGCAATGTTTAAAGTACTCTGTTAGAAATGGGTGGCAATGTTTAAAGTACTCTGTTAGAAATAGGTGGCAATGTTTAAAGTACTCTGTTAGAAATAGGTGGCAATGTTTAAAGTACTCTGTTAGAAATAGGTGGCAATGTTTAAAGTACTCTGTTAGAAATAGTGGCAATGTTTAAAGTACTCTGTTAGAATAGGTGGCAATGTTTAAAGTACTCTGTTAGAAATAGGTGGCAATGTTTAAAGTACTCTGTTAGAAATAGGTGGCAATGTTTAAAGTACTCTGTTAGAAATAGGTGGCAATGTTTAAAGTACTCTATTAGAAATGGGTGGCAATGTTTAAAGTACTCTGTTAGAAATAGGTGGCAATGTTTAAAGTATTCAGTTAGAAATGGATAGCAATGTTTAAAGTACTCTGTCAGAAATAGGTGGCAATGTTTAAAGTACTCTGTTAGAAATAGGTGGCATGTTTAAAGTACTCTGTTAGAAACGGATAGCAATGTTTAAAGTACTCTGTCAGAAATAGCTGGCAATGTTTAAAGTACTCTGTTAGAAATAGGTGGCAATGTTTAAAGTACTCTGTTAGAAATAGGTGGCAATGTTTAAAGTACTCTATTAGAAATGGGTGGCAATGTTTAAAGCTCTCCGTTATAAACGGGTAGCAATGTTTGGCTGAGGAAGTGCGGACAGTGGAATCACTTTATTGTTGGCCAAATAGATGGATGGTTATCAAAAAAAAATAAAAAATAAAAAACAAACAAAAAGAAAAAAAAAAAAACAGAGAAAAGAAAGAAAGAAGGAAAAGGAAAAAAAAACACACCCCCTCCCCCCCTCCCCCCCCTGCCCCCCTCCCCCCCCCCCCCCCCCCCCCCCCCCCCCCCCCCCCCCCCCCACCACCCAAATTCGATCTACCCCTTGTTTAAACTGTGAGAAAAGTTCCTTAGAAGAGAAGACGAAAGCGTGACTGAGCTCCTGTCGTATATTAGTTTACATCTATAGAATTATTCACCTGTTTTTTTTTCCCAACTTTTTTCTCATGTTATTTTTTTACTGTATCGTACCTAGAGCTTTGCTACACCCGTCAAAGGTCAGTCGTGGCCTTCACTTGACATGTCACCATGACACTACCCAGGCCGCTGTGTCACGCGCCCTTACAACGTCTTGACGGGCCAGGCCTGCTGGCCACTGACCAGTCTGCCCTGTCAGACAGACAACTGACCATCGTCCAGCAGGTGTAGGCCTGATTGGCGCACTTCATCCATAGTGACCTCACAAAGCGGCACGCTTTCCATGACAAGGTGCGCCATAGCTCAAGAGGGTGAGCTGGTCGAGACGAGACTTAAGAAATCCTTCTCTTTTTTCAGTGAGCTTGTGTAAGTCATTAAATGTTTTCCCGTCGACATACCCTGTTCATAGAAATCATGAACAAATGAAACGATCAGGAACTTGGACACCGTTCTTGACGGGGCCTTGGACAAGGCCTGACGTGCGGTTCAATGTTTTAGTCGTCACCTCAAGGCTCTCTACGTATGAGTAGATAACGGTGGGTGGCGTGGGGGAGGAGGTGGGGGAGGCAAGGCGGTCAACGGCCACACACACACACACACACACACACACACACACACACACACACACCCCCATATTATGTTCCGCAAGTTCATTCGGAAAAAAAGGATAGATCTTTCTCACGATGCAGTTGTACAGGAGTGTTTGTCGAGTTCAATCAAATAAAAGACTGTTAGTGTAGAGGCTTTTGATCGAATTGAGAGTGTGCATGGATTAGTTTTGAGTGCTGGCAAGCACTCAGGCAGGAATACCTGTCTGTCTCTTGTTTTGATCACACGATTGTATTAGGATAAACTACCAGTCTGTTCTGTCAGTGCTTGTTCATGTGTGTGTGTGTGTGTGTGTGTGTGTGTGTGTGTGTGTGTGTGTGTGTGTGTGTGCGTGTATGTGTGTATGTGTGTGCGTGTGTGCGTGTGTGTGTGTGTGTGTGTGTGTGTGTGTGAGAGAGAGAGAGAGAGAGAGAGAGAGAGAGAGAGAGTGTGTGTGTGTGTGTGTGTGTGTGTGTGTGTGTGTGTGTGTGTGTGTGTGTGCGTGCGTATGATATCTTTCTACTTAGTGTGATATTTGACGAGATTAGAAAAAAAAAGAAGAAATTGGAGGATGAGTGAGGGTGGAAGGTCAAGGCGGAGGATTGGAAAGGAGGGAGGCCAGATGAATTACGTAGAACGATTAGACTCTGGAGATTGAGAAACGATGTGAAATACGTACACTTCTAATCACTCACGGGGCTGACTGTTCAACATAGAAATAGATTCATATCTTTGTGGTGATGAACAAAAAAAAAATGTTTTGTCAAGTGTCTTGAGAGAACTGGAATGAATTCGTTGACTCAGTTACATGAGAGAATGTGATCAAATCATAGATGATACCTACAGTTACGAAAACAAAGAAATATACAAACAACAAACAAAAATGTCCTTGGTATATTGATTTCTAAAGTGTCTGTGTCAATTTTCCGTCAGTATATTAGCGAAAAGTAGTCTTTTACTTCGACGAAAATCGCTTTTAGGCGTGTTAAATGTGAAATTCTATTGATCAGTATCAAATCTTGTAAGCGAGCAGGTGGGGGATGGGGTTGCTTCTATGCGTACAATTTGTTAAAATAAATTCTCGTAAGGACAGAAAGGAGGTGAAAAAAAAGACCCTAAAAAACGCACCGCCGCATGTTTAGCTTTAATGTACTATGTTACGAGGCATTAAACTATCATGAACAGTGAGACGGCATTCAGCCAAAAGTGATATCAGTGCCTCCTATAATTAGTGTATGGGTGAAATGACTCATTCCAATTACCATTTCTGATGAGTCTAGATTTCTGATCTCGCTTGTTTGTCTTATTACTGGTCCATCTGGATATACTCTCATATGATTTGGATGGCTTTCTTCGAGGTAAATTGTAATTTGGTGTGATAATATTATTTGGTTTTCCTTTCTTTTTTTTTTTCTTTTTTTTTACATTAGTATGTCAACATCAAAAGAAGCTCTTGGAAGTTGACCATTTCAGCGTATGGTGTGTGTGTGTGTGTGTGTGTGTGGTGTGTGTGTGTGTGTGTGTGTGTGTGTGTGTGCGTGCATGCGTGCGTGCGTGCGTGCGTGCGTGCGTGCGTGCGTGGGTGCGTGCGTGCGTGCGTGCGTGCGTGCGTGCGTGTGTGTGTGTGTGTGTGTGTGTGTGTGTGTGTGTGTGTGAGAGAGAGAGAGAGAGAGAGAGAGAGAGAGAGAGAGAGAGAGAGAGAGAGAGGACGCGCCCAAGCACGGACGTGTGTACGTGCATGCATGCGATAGAAGTTGGGAGGGGAAGGGTGTGCGGACAATGGAAGGAGTATCAAAGGTTGGAGCGCATTCAGGCGTGCAAGGGGTACCCTAGAAGCGTGCAGGGTTTGCGTCCTGTTGCTTCTCTCGATCTCCCTTTACCCATCCCCTCTTTCTCGGACCGCAGTGGACTATGTACTTTTGGCTCAGCTTGGGTTAGTTTCTCAGCTGTTCTTGGCAAAGAGAGCCGGAGTTGAGGCGGATTAATGGAGTGTGTGCACGAGGTAAGCGTGCCACGTCTCTCTGTCTGTCTGCCTGTCTGTCTCTCTCTCGGAGGCAAGGCCTGTAAGAATAAAACATCTGAATCTGAATCTGAATCTCTCTCTCTCTCTCTCTCTCTCTCTCTTCTCTCTCTCTCTCTCTCTCTCTCTTCTCCTTTTCCGTCCTACCGTCCGTCCCTCTATCCCTCTGTCTCTCTCTTTCTTTGTCCGTCCGTCCCTCTCCTTCTGCCCTCTCTCTCTCTTTCCCTCCATCCTTCCTCCCCTCTCTTCCCTCCTCCTTCTCCTCCGCTCCTCCCTCTCTCTCCCTCCTCCCTCCCCCCCCCCCCCCCCCCACTCTCTCTGTCGCTGCCTCGTAGGCCAGAAATGCTGGAAGAGGCATGCTGTGTCATTCACAGTCTAGTGTTTCAGTAGCGGCATGCCGCATGGATCCAGATGGGTACTCTGGAATGTCATGCCATAACCCACAATCTTATTAGGGGCCCAGACCTTCACTTCTTGTTTGTTTTCTGCTGGTTTGTGTCTTTCTTTGTTTTGTTTTTTTCTCCGCGCAGAGTCTTGTATGTTTCATGGCCCTTCTTCTTCTTCTGCTTCTTCTTCCTCTTCACAGACTTCTTCTTCTTCTTCTTCTTCTTCATTTTCTTCTTCTTCTTCTTCTTCTTCTTCTTCTTCTCTCTTCTTCTTCTCCTTCTTCTTCTTCTCTTTCTTCTTCTTCTTCTCCTTCTTCTTCTTCTTCTTCTTCTTCTTCTTCTTCGTCACCATCATCATCATCATCATCATCATCATCATCATCATCATCATCATCATCATCATCATCATCATCTTCTTCTTCTTCTTCTCTTCTCCTCCTCCTCCTCCTCCTTCTTCTACTCCTTCTTCTTCTACTCCTTCTTCTTCTACTCCTTCTTCTTTTTCTTTTGCGGAACCAGGAAAGGGAGGAGGGCAGGCGGGCGGGGGTAGGTCAGGGAGGAGAAGGACATGGCAACGAGTGGGTATGGGGAGGAGGCAGGCCGGGAATCCTCGTAAAAGCCCCACTAATGATTATGTCCACGCCGGTTAAACCGTCGCAGACTTCGGTTGGTATACGGCACAGAGTGCTCAGCATCTACTGTCGTCAGTAATCATGATAATCTTAAGCCATTTAAACTGATCAGAATATTGTATATTCCTAGCTTTCATGTCACATTGTTAATTAAGTTGCTGATGGCACTGATGCTCACTATGAATGTACATAATGGAACAGTTGATAGCATGACAGAGTTTTCGTGTGTGAACGCACGCATAACAATTTGCACACATGTAAAATCCCATCACCAACTTTCGGAAGAGAAGGCCAGTTTGGCTGTTGGTATGGATGACACGTTACACATAGCATGCACCCTGCGTGAGAAATGGGAAGAATGAAGGAAGTAAGGAAACTGAGTGAACGATACTGAACGAAATTGAGTGGATGACACGTGAAACGACTGAATGAAGCGCCAGCTGGCAGCTCTTCAGTCGGCACTACCCAGGTAGGCAGCCCGTTGTGTAAACAGGTTAGTTAGTTAGTTAGTTAGTTAGTGTTTATAGGGTCCAGCGGACTGCTAAGAGCCAAATCAGGACCTCAGCTATCATATCTGCTGAGTCTCTAGATACAAATACCCACACTAGTATTAACACATCGCTTAAAATTTATGAGGACAAAAGCACAATTATCTGTTCAACTCCAACGACACCTGTATACATTATTAAAACACTATATTTTATAAAATAAGTTTACCTCTTTCAAAAAAGAAAAAAATAAGATCTACTGAAATCTCACGAAAAAGAACTGATAAATCACTGGTGGAAAAGAACTTCTCTCTGATACACATCAAATCAGCACATTCTGTCAAAAAATGATTAACATTGAACAAGCTGTCACACGCAACACACCATTGGGGGTCTTCCCTTCTGAGTATCCAACTGTGCGTTATATAGCTGTGCCCAATATGTAACCGTGACAAAACCGATTCCTCTTTACGGTTACGTACCACCGATGAGAAAGGATTGGTTAAATCTGGGCAAATTTTAAACAATTTATTATGAATTTGATTAGACCATTCACTCTGCCACAGTTCACGACAATACAAACTAGATTTATGACGTAGATCTGAGTGAGGAACAAACTGCATAGGCCTCCTGGAAAGACTTGCACCGAGAGCTTGTTTGGCTGCTTTGTCCACCACTGAGTTACATAGATTCCCATATGGCTGGGGACCCACAAGAAAACTATATGCTTTCCCGAAGAAACAAGCTGAGTATGAAGATCATGAATATCAGCCAACACTGGATGTGAAACTTCTCTTGTCGATAAAGCCGACAATGCCGACAATGAATCCGATAAAATAAGGAAATCGTTCTGATCTGACCTGGACACCGCACTGAGGGCCAGATTTAAAGCCTTCAGTTCAGCAGTATAAACAGACGACCAATCCCACAATCTTAACAAAGTAGGCTCCTGAAAATTATTATCACACACAATGGCAGCTGCAGCCCTCTCACCTTTTTTTAGAACCATCTGTAAAAATCTAGATAAAATCTTTATAAAGTTCACATTGCCCAAGATAAAGTTGTTTATATGCAGCACTCGAGGTGACCTCCTTTCGAAATTGAGTTAAATATAAATTGATCTCTGGATTGGCGACTTTCCAGGGAGGTACATCAGTCTGTAATGGACCGTCATCAACAGCATCAAGGTCAATGCCAGCTGCCCCGAAATGGGGCAAAATACGAATACCCAGTGGAGGAATCTCATTTGGCTTTAAGTCATATTTGGCTCTAAAAGGCGGGTTCATGACAATATCATAGGCAGGGTTTTCTGCATTAGCCCTCAGTTTCAGATAGTAATTCATGGAAAGACACAATCTCCTTAGCTCCAGAGGGGGTTCACCAGATTCAACATACAAACTCTCTTTTGGAGATGTGCGAAGTGCTCCCAGAGCAATCCGCAGTCCTTGATGATGAATTAGATCAAGAGCTTTGAGGTAAGACTTTCGTGCAGAACCATATACCACACACCCATAATCTAGCTTTGGTCTCACCAAAGCCCGATACAATCGCAACAAAGTTCGCTTGTCTGCACCCCAATCAGTGTGACTAATAACCTTCAAAACATTCAAACCTGACTGGCAAGATTTTTTAATGTACTTAATGTGAGGCAAAAAAGAAAGCTTATTATCAAAAGTAAACCCCAAAAATTTCACTTGTTTGGAAACTTTAATTACCTGACCATTGAGACTGATAGCTGGTTCTAAGACCTGAGATCTTTTCATATGGAAATGAATACACTCTGTCTTAGTAGCTGAAAACTTAAATCCATTTTCAGTAACCCACTGCTGAACACGATTAACACACAACTGAAGTTGACGCTCAGCTGCAGCCAAAGTTTTCCCCTTGGCAGAGATGGAGAAGTCATCAACAAACAATGACTTATCAATTCCAGACTTTACTGACTGAACGATGTTATTAATCTTGAGATTGAACAGAAGTGGAGAAAGGATGCTACCCTGAGGGACACCCATCTCCTGCTCAAAAGGATCCGAAAAGGTCGAATGAAGTCTAACACTGAAATGCCTGTTAGACAAAAAATTAGCCATAAACATTGGTAAATTACCTTTGAAATCAAGTGCTTTCAAGTCCTGAAGAATTCCATGCCTCCATGTTGTGTCATAAGCTTTTTCTAAATAAAAAAGAATAGAAACTACATGTTCTCCATTAATCAAAGCATTCCTGATAAAAGACTCATATTGAACCAGGTGATCAGTAGTACTGCGGTTGTTCCGAAATCCACACTGGGAAACATCTAAGCCCCCCTGACATTCTAACTGCCATAACAATCGAGAATATACCATTCTCTCCATAGTTTTACATAAGCAACTAGTAAGAGCTATAGGACGATAGTTGTTAGGATCCGAATGATCTTTCCCTGGTTTAGGAATAGGGATAACAACCGCCTCTCTCCAAGAAGGTGGAAAATATCCTGAACATCAAACATGATTAAACAGAGACAACAACACCTTTAAACCCTCAGCTGGCAAATGTTGAATAAATTGATAATGAATGTCATCTGGTCCAGGAGCTGAGTTGTTGGCTTTCAAAATGGCGTCCTTTAACTCATCCATGCTGAAAACGCAGTTGTAATCCTCAGAACTATCTGGCACGAAGAAGCAAGATTTTGACTCCGCTGATCTTTTGATACGCTGGAATTCCTTGCAATAATGATCAGCTGACGAATTTTGATGAATAGTAACAGCTAACAAGTTAGCAACCTCCTTTTTATTAGTAATAATCGATCCGTTTACTTGCAAACATTTTATAACTGATGTAACCGACTTTCCCTTAATCTTACGAATTAGTTTCCAGACTTTCCTTGAATTGACCTTAAAGGACAGATTTGAACAAATTTTTTTCCAAGATTCTTTCTTCTTAGTTTTAAAAGTATACCGACACTTAGCCCTACACGCCTGATGTTTAACTTTGTTCCCCACCATAGGAAACCTAGCAAAAAGTCTTTGAGCACCCTTTCTGTTACCCTTCAAAGTTTTGCACTCTTTATCATACCAAGGGGTCTTAACATCATTTGGTTTATCACGGGACTTGGGAATAGCTTCCTTAGCACTCTCTACAATCACTTTAGTGAACTGCAAAACAGGATCATCATAACTCTGCAACAGATTCATAGGCAGTCTACTTAAAATCTGTTGCTGATAAAGACTCCAATCTGCAGAGCGAAACTTCCATGTTTCCCGAGGGGACTCCTGCAATTGCTTCGTAAAATAAATAAAAATCGGGAAGTGATCACTCCCACTTAGGTCCGAATGAACCTGCCACTCTAAGTCCAAAAATAAAGAAGGGTCGCAAATGGACAAATCCAAGTGAGTCAAAGAACCAGAAGGAGAACAAAAGGACGGTGAGCCTGAATTCAGAAGACAGAGATCATGATCCGATATAAAATCTTCAAGAACTTTCCCTTGGGAATTGGTGCAGTTACTTCCCCATTGTGGAGAATGGCCATTCAAGTCACCCAGTAAAAGAAATGGGCGAGGGAGCTGAGAAATTAAACCATCCAACTGACTCTTCGAAATCACAAAAGATGGAGACAGATACAAACAGCATATCGTAACGGCCTTGTTTAACGAGATACGAGCTGCCACTGCCTCCAGATCCGTCTGAAGTGGAATTTCTGTATGTAGTACTGAATTATGAATATAAAGAGAAACGCCTCTCCTTGAAAAGTCTGCAGAAGCTGGCTTGAGTAAGCAGGAGAAACCAGGAATCTCATGCTTCTTACTCGCAGTTAAAAGGGTTTCCTGAAGAGCAATTACCGAAGATCTATACTCTGTCAATAATAGCTCAAGGTCCCGACAATTTGCTTTAACTCCCCTTATGTTCCACTGGAGTATGTCCATGTTAGGTAGTTAAAAGAAAATCTATCAGCCCTCTTCTCCAGAAACTTCACTGTCCACCAAAGAACTAAAACGGTTCTTCAAGACAAGATCAGAAGCCGATGCTCCTGATAAATTTCTAAGTTGTTTGTTGCCATGCTTGGAATTTGCTCTTACTGGACTGAAACCTGCTGCACCAAATACCTGACTTCGAGATTTTCCCCTAGGAGGGTCTGGAGTCCGAAAAGGACGCTCCTCACTGCGTGCCTGTCTCGTACTGCTGTTATTGGGCTGTGAGCGAGGGGGCGTCTCTTTCCTCCGATCCTTCACCCCTGACCTCTGATCCACAGCACTTTGTACGACTGAAACACCTCTTCCCTCACCAGCAGGGACTGAAGCCTGTTGTACACTGCAGGTCGGAACACTATTGCATTTCTGAGACAAAACCTCAACTGATTGTTCAAGAGTAGTAAGCCGATCCAAAACCGATGATAACAATTCTGTCAATTTCTTCTCCAGAGCAGTGAATGGAACTGCTCCCAGATCATCACCCGATGACCGGTTCGCAGAATCGTTGACCACCTTCTGTGCATAAGTAGCAGCCGAAGGAGTCCTGGCCTCCACTAACCTTCTAGCCTCAAGAAAGGAACATTTCCTCTCAATCTTTACTTTTTGAATTTCGCATTCCTTTTTCCATACTGGACAACTTTTTGAATTTGCTGGATGATCACCCTTACAATTGACACAGTATACAGCACTTATACAAGATTCATCATGCTTCTTCTGTCCACAGTCACGACAAATCTCCTGACCCCGACAAGCTCGGCTGGAATGCCCAAAGCGTTGGCACTTGAAACAACGCAAAGGATATGGTACAAAAGGCGTAACTTTCACTCGGACATAACCCACTTTGACAAACTCTGGGGGAGATGGCATAGCAAAAGTCAAGAATAGCGTGTTGGTTTCGATTAAGTCACTTCCTTTAGAGATTTTAACTCTATGGACCTGCAGAACACCCTGACTTTCCATCTCAGTCCAATTTCTGATTCAGCAACTCCAGCCAAGTCAACACATCTGATTACCCCTTTCGAGTAGTTGAGAAAGGGGTGAATGGAAACCTTAACTGTGATGTGCATGAGCTGAGAACCATCCCTTTTCAGTAGCAACCGAGACGCCGCTTCCGTAGCACAGTTAACAAGGTAACTACCAGATCGGAGTCTTTTAATCATTTTAAATCCTGTGGACGAAACTCCCTCCAACCACTTGCAAACAGCGAACGGAGAAATCCGAGCAATGGATTCTTTCGGATCTTTTGTTTCCACTAAAAGGAAGCTTGGCCATGTGTTTTGGATACCCTTTCTCTTTGCCACTTCTCTTATCTCGTTATCTGAATCTGAATCTCTACTCATAGTCTCGTCCATAAGCGTGCCATGTCCATCATCATTTCTTCTCTTTTTGTTAGGGGGTAGTTGTTTAGTTGTCATAATGAAAGGAAAAAAGAAAAAAAACTTCACCTCCCCTACTCCCTACCCGCCATCGAGTGCCCACAAGGGCAATGCCCCTAAGCGGTCCTCCAGCAAAGGGAAACATCAGGGTTATAGTGCAGGTATACACCGCGTGGCAAGCGCTCCACCCCATCCACCAGGCTCATGACCAACTGCCGAGGACAGACAGGAGGCCACTCACCTAGCTTCCAGGGCAAGCAACGTGGCACACGGTTTGACCCATGCCATGCCCACACTGTGGAGGCGACCGGTTGACAGCATTGGGCCCCATGCTGCCCCCCGTCTAGGGGAAGTCCGGGCCAAAGTGGCGTGTTGAGGGGCGCGGAACCTACTCCGGGTCCCTCTCAACCACCAGGACACCATTCTCCCCCGACACGGGTCGCACCGCACGGTCAACACGGTGGACCAAGAGGTCACAGAGAAAACAGAGAAAGTGCTACAGAAGACTTGTGAAAAAAGGAAAAGAATAGGATAAAGACCCGTAAAGGCAGAAGATAGACAAAACAGAAAACTGCAGATTAATAAGGAGAATGTTGAAAGAGAAATGCAGGTGAAAGAACCATGGGTAGGCAGAAAAAACACAAAAAAACAGAGAAAAAAAAGCCCACTTAAAACAAAGTCCCACCCTCAAGGGGCACAAGAGGGTGACCCTGAGAACTAAAAATAAGACACCCCACCCAGGTCCCCCAGGGCAGACCCCGGTGGGGAGTGTAAACAGGTGTGGATTGTTAGAGCTTGGTCTCTAGCCGAGGATAGGCGCTATATAAGTATTGATAATAATAATAATAATAACAATGGAAAAAAAAACAACAGCCAACACCGTTAAGATTTCGTGCAGCTGATGGGATTAGGATGAGGTGGGGTGGCACTGTTCACAAACCTCTTTCAAGCTATAAAAAAAAGAACAAGTAAGAGAATAGTAGTCCAGCAAAACGTCCACCGCAGAGTTTTTGCTTTAAATGAAGTCAACAAACACCGTGCACACCGTCAAGTCTAAATTGAAAACGAGAATGTGAGGGCTAAGCAATATGGCGGAGAAAGCACTGGGCGGAGTAGTGACGATTCTAGAGCACGTGCAACACTGCTCATGTGATGCAAGAGGCTGTTTTCTCCATATAATCATTGCTGTCAGTTTGGAGATGTCCCCTTGGGCGAAAAGTCAACCAGTTACTGGTTTGCTTCTTCGGGAACAGTCAGGTGGATGGGCCAAAGCATCATCCGTATCATTCTGAAGCCACGTGCCGACTGCTTTCACCCAGGGAGAGTGAGAATGCTGCAGTTTCTATGTAACCATTCAGATTACGTCACTATTTGGGGAGGGGGGGGGGGGGAAATTATGGTTGGATGTAATTCGCCCTGTCAGTCAATATGTATCGTATTTGTTTCGAAATTTAACTAGATTGTGAACGGAAAGAAGGAGACATATTGAATGAGGTAGGGAACAGTAAACCGTAAATAACAAGCAAGTGGGGGTAACTCTTGCTCCCATGATGTGATAATGATGATAACACGCCCATAGCTCCATGAGAATGCTGCCTTACGATACCAAATCAGTGTCGTATTGCAGCCCGCAGACTTAGCTTAGGAGGAGATAATTAGCGTGTTGGGACAGTGTTCTGACAAATATAAACAGCATTCGTTTGGAGGTAGGGGTCTTGTCCTTTAAGGGCCTCAGGCTGGTCAATAGGAAGAGATCAACCCCACAATGTACGGAGTTAGGGCGTGTAATTGTCACATCATGGCAGCAAGAGTTAGCCTTCTTGTTCACGATTTTACTGGACAGGGACTAATCAGAATGAGAGTGCGTTTCAAAGTGAGGGGTGGCTGCAGTACTCTCCCTAGACACACTACGACACCACTGCCCATTATTTACCTATTATGTCACAGCTATCATCTCTTCTCTCCTTCCTTTATACTATATTCATTTTTCTTCACCAGAGTATTCTTTACTTACTTACCTATTCACCTCCCCACCCCCTGCTCCGCGCCCCTTTCCTTATTCTGATTGCCTTTCAAATACACAGACTTCTTCTTTTCCATTTATTTATTTTTCTTTCTTTCTTCCTTCTGTCCTTCTTTCTTCCCCCTTTTTTTCTGTTTCAGTAGCTCTCTGGGCTTTTTATTCACTTATCAGTTTCAGCCCTTTTCATCTAATTATTATTATTATTATTATTATTATTATCATTATTATTTATCAATATTATGATTATTGTTATTATTATTATTATTATTGTCATCATCATCATTATTATTTTTAAAATTATTATTACATTATTACATCATGATTATTATTATTACTAATACTATTGTTGTTAATTAATTTTTTTTTAATTGTTAGCAGCAGCAGCATCAGCAGCAGTAGTAGTGAAATTTGTTATTAGAATTATTACTCTTATTATTATTATTACTATTGGTACTATCATTATCATCGTAATCATTTTCATATTTAGATTTTATTATGAACTTTTATTTCTTTTGAGTTTCGTAAGTTGTTATGCTTTTGTACATTTCTTAGATTTCAAAAAAGTTTAAATACCACATCCGCCAAACATGAACAAACGAATCACAAGACAAAACACAACTCGTTTCGACGTCTCAGGTCTTCTTCAGGCAAGATAAACAACACTTTCTTAGATTTTTTTTTTTTTTTTTTTTTTGCTGTCCCAACCTCTGCGCCACCTCAGAGGCGGTGCACCCACGCCGCTCATTCCGACACCCCGTCCACAGCCACAGCCCGGCCGGTCCCGCCGCAGCCCCGACACCGGCAATCCACAGGGACCAGTCAATACACTTTCTTAGATTTAATAAAACTCTCTCCAGTTTTTCATATGATTTTATTTATATTATCATCATGTCTGTCATTATCAATATTATTAGTAGTATTATCATCACCATCAAAAGAGTTCTTAGATATCTTGCTACTTTCCCCATTTTCTATCATTATCATTAGTAGTATCACCGTAACTATTTATAGAGTTCTTATATATCTTACTATTTCCACATATATATTATTATCATTGTTAATATCATTACTCTTATCTTCATCATCATCATCATAATTCTTCTTCTTCTTTCATCATCATTATCATCATCATCATTATTATTATTATCATAATCATCATCGTCATTATCATTATCAACATCACCATTGCTGTGATGGTGGTGGTGGTGGTGGCGGTGGCGGTATCAGCATCATCATCATCGTCATCATCATCATCATCTGCATCATCTGCCCTCGAACCTCTTCCCTATTCAATTCCATTCCGTAGTTTCAGTTTTTCATCCGAGGCACATTTTCATCCAGATCAAAGAGACAAGTGACTGTTAGTCTGTCCTTTGTTTGTCCAAGTGACTGTTAGTCTGTCCTTTGTTTGTCCAAGTGACTGTTAGTCTGTCCTTTGTCCAAGTGACTGTTAGTCTGTCCTTTGTTTGTCCAAGTGACTGTTAGTCTGTCCTTTGTTTGTCCAAGTGACTGTTAGTCTGTCCTTTGTTTGTCCAAGTGACTGTTAGTCTGTCCTTTGTTTGTCCTGCCTGAAGAAGACCCAATACGTCGAAACGCGGTGTGTCTGTTTTGCAATTTGTTTGTTCCTTCATTGGACGGTTCAGTAATTTTGTTATCTAATCTATCTATCTATCTATCTATCTATCTATCTATCTATCTATCTATCTATCTCACACACACACACACACACACACACACACACACACACACACACACGCATGTATATCTGTATATACATAATCATAGCATAATCAGCGGGGACGAAGCAAGACATGGAATTCTGCGTTGCTCGCTCCCAGAATTGTCATTTTCATCATCTTTATCTCTTTGTTTGCGAAACAGAATGCCCCCCCCCCCCCCCCCACACTCACCAGCCCTGATATGTCCCTTTGCGGTCGGCTGGGCTATAAGCAACATTACCTAACCTCCCACACTGTCCAGAATTGCTCACACTCAGGGCGGGGTGGAGATGATGTGGTGGTGGTGGAGGTGGTGGTGGTGGTGGTGTGGCAGAGGGATGGGGGTGGGTGGGTGGGAGGTGATGGATGTCGGGGGGGGGGGGGGGAGGGGACAGAGTAGAGATTGTTTTCACCCCTAAGCCTATCAAAGGTGGAGGTGGGGGGCGGATGGGGAGAGGGGGAGGGGGGGGGGAAATCAAGCACCACTTCACGCGCGGTGCCGTCACCAGACCTGTCAACTGCAGCCCACTCTGTTCTTTCACCCTCTTGACCTTCTCTGCTGATGATCGCCAGCTCTTCCTTCCATCGTCCTTCCCTGTTCCCCCCCTCCCCCCCACCCCCCCCCCCCCCCCCCCCCCCAACCTTCCCGCCCACGATTGTTCTATTGACCGATCAAAGTGGTGGTGTTAGTTAGTGTGGCCGGGCGGGAGAAGGGGCTGTTCGTTTTGGAACGCTCCAGTTTGGTGTTGTCAATGCAGTGAGGTAAACACACTCACAGACGCGCGTATGTATGCGCGTGCGCACACACACACACACACACACACACACACACACACACACACACACACACACACACACACACACCACACACACACAGATCAGTGATTCCAATCTTGCAAGAGTGCACACACACACACACACACACACACACACACACACACACACACACACACACACACGCACCACACACACACACACAGATCAGTGATTCCAATCTCGCAAGAATGCACACACACACACACACACACACACACACACACACACACACACACACACACACACACACCACACACAGATCAGTGATTCCAATCTCGCAAGAATGCACACACACACACACCACACACACACACACACACACACACACACACACACAGATCCAAGTAGGTGCTTTCAATCTCGCAATGGTGCTCACACACACACACACACACACACACACACACACATACACACACACACACACACACACACACACACACACACACACAGAGAGAGAGAGAGAGAGAGAGAGAGAGAGAGGAGATCCAGATCAGTGTTTGCAATCTTGCAAGAGTACACACACACACACACACACACACACACACACACACACACACACACACACAAGAGAGAGAGAGAGAGAGAGAGAGAGAGAGAGAGAGAGAGAGAGAGGGAGAGAGAGAGACTGACTGACTGACTGACTGACACACTGATACTGACATTTTTAAATTGTCCATTCAGGACTTGAGCCCTATAGACAAGGGGGAAAACAATCGTATACATCGATGCCAAAAGCTGAAATTTCACATGAACACACGCTCACTCAAACACACCTCTCCACCGTTCTTCCTCCCCCCCCCCCCCCCCGTCCCCTTCACTCTTCCTCTCCCTTCCCTTTCGCCTCTCCCCTTCGCCCCCCCCCCCCTCTCTGACTTCCCAACACTCACACACACACACACACACACACACACACACACACACACACATGGGATCATCCCGAAATTAATCGGTGCCATGTGCGATGATCTTTTTTTCTCTCATGCATCTCTTCAGCCATACATTTAGCCAGATCCTGTGCAACACATCCATTATAACCCGATAACAACATAGCAACACTTGAGCTGTTTGGCTGGTGTGAAAAAGAATTGAACACACTACAACTTTTGCGTTTGTCAACATACGCAGTACAACACAGCAAAAAGTGTTCTTCGGTTTCACATTCACTTCTACAAGATGGGCAAATCATATCATCAGTACTTTCGTGACTTAAAACCGTTGCTTACGTAGTTTTTTTCTTTTTTTTCTTTTCTTTTCTTTTTTTTCAGACCGGTAACCCTCAATCTGAATCTGATGAAACTATCCCTGTGCCATTCATTTGTAACTAACGTTAAGATACTTTTCTGCCTGGAAAAAAAAAAGCTTTTAAAAGAACAGAAATGGCTATATTTATCATTACCTTCTATTTCTGCATGCCAATTTTGTTGGAAACAGGAGATGAGTCTGTCTTTGAATTCCACCATAAAACCCGTATTCATAATCAACTCCATAGCTCAGCCAAACAATAGCAAATCCATTTTCAGTCAGAGCCTTCTGCACGTGTGACACCCAGTCATGGTGTCCCAGATTCGTGTTGTAACAGGAGCATTTCTTTAAGCTTGTCTACATGTTCTTGACATGGGAAATCTGACTAGTTTGAGCCAATATTTGATGCACTTTACAGTCGTTGTAACATGTGAAGAATATTTCCCGGTTGCTCCACATACCAGCCTGTTTGCTGTGTACAGGGGAATTGGTTACTGCCTTGTTCTAAGTCTCATACGTCAGAGGCGCATGTCAGAATTCACTTCACTTCACTTCAGTTCAATTCAACCAACTTTATTGTCCATCGGAAATTGTTCTGCTGCTGCACATCATTTCACAAGTACATAAGACATTACAAAGAGACATTATAAATCGTTACATAAAAGCCTGTGTTAGTATATGTATTTGTATATACATCAACACTCACACACTCCCCCCCCCCACGCCCCCCCCCCCCACCTGCACACACATACGCACACTCACACACACACACACACACACACACACACACACACACACACTCACATGAAATAAACATTAAATCCATAAGACATAAAACATTACATAGATTATTAAAACAGTACATAAAATCACAATGAGACTGGGTACAATTTGCGTGTCAAATAGCTTCCAAAACAAATCTATATCCATCGTGTTTTATTTTTTCTTTTCTAAACGACTTCAGTATTCCTGTCGCCCCTATCATTGCTTTAATACAAACCTCTGACAAAGCATTGCTGATGCTCAACTCAGTAGTAAAGACCATCCCTGAATAGTAATAATAATAATAATAATAATAATAATAGTGAGGACAATTTCTATAGCGCCCATCCTAACAACGTAGACTACAGGGCGCTTTACAAGTTTTAACAATTCAACATCTAAAAATATAAGCAGAAAGACACACGCACACACACACACACACACACACACACACACACACACACACACACACACACACACACACACACAATTCTGCGTTCACGAGTCATAAACATACACACATACACACACACGCATGCACGCACACAACACACTCGCGAGAGAGTGTATAAGAGTTAGTTAACTTTACACCCTCATTCCTAGAGAACCATCTTTCTCTGGCGATCAAACAGCTATCTTTTGTAAAACAACAACAACAACAACAAACAAACAAACCGACAACAACAACATTACAATTGTTGTTGTTCTAGATTAGCCTATCCGTAGTCGATCTGCCCCACTATTTAGACTATCAATTTGATTCTGCAGCCCCGTTACAAAGTCAGATAATAGAATGACATCATCGGCAAACAACAAAAGGAATATTTCATTTGCACCAGGAATGAACTTAATGCCATGTTTTCCATTATTAAAAAAAATCGACAGCCAATTCGTTAAAGAGAGAGAGAGAGAGAGAGAGAGAGAGAGAGAGAGAGAGAGAGAGAGAGAGAGTCTGCCCTCACATCCACCCTCAAATTCCCCCCTTACTCCCCCTCACCCAATCCTCCTCTCCCTCCCTCCCCCCTCACTCTCTCTTGCTGCTCCAGGCGGCAAAGGGCGCGCGCTCACATGCACGCACGCATGCTCGTATGCACACACGCACGCATACACACTGGCACGCGCGCACGCACACACACACACACACACACACACACACACACACACACACACACACACACACACACTCACACACACACACACACACACACACACACTCACACACACACACACACACACACACACACACACACACACACACACACACACAAGCAGGAAGTAAAGAGAAAGGAGAGAACATGCTCCGAACAGAACGATGCCTGCTACCATTTTGAAATAAAGCGAACCTAAAAAAAAAAAAAAAAAAAAAAAAGCGAACCTGCATGATGACAGATTTGCAAATCGTTTACCCGCTGACATTAGATCTGAGAGAGAGAGAGAGAGAGAGAGAGAGAGAGAGAGAGAGAGAGAGGAGAGAGAGAGAGAGAGAGAGAAGGTGGTGGGTGTTAGGGGAGATGGAAGGTGGGCCGGGGCGTGGGGACGGCAGCAGACACAAACAGGGAGACGGATATAGAGACCATCATCCGTCGCGGACACCACTGAGCATTCTGCCTCCCAACGCGATTCAGAAAACGTCGCCCCCACGTCCGCCCCCTTCTCCCCCTCCACCCACCCCTCCCGCCCGAGAGAGAAAACTGAATCAGCAGGACTTTGTTTGGTTCCTGCACCCGGATTCTGTCCTTTCGAGGAAAGAGCGGATGGGGGGGGGGGGGGGGGGGGGGGTGAGGTAGGGAGGGGGTGGTGGGGGTGGTGGTGGTGGTAGTGGTGGTGGTGGTAGTGGTGGTGTCAAAACTGTTGCGAACGTCCGCCCACTAACCACCCCCCTGACGATTCGTGGCACGGGTGAAAAGCGTACGCTGCGTTAGTAATGAAGAACATAGACTGGCACAAGGCTTGAGAGAAATCCGGCACAACAAATATTTCGTGAACAAAATAGTATACCTATCGCAGCGCAAGCACACGTGGAAACACACGTGGAAACACACACACACACACACACACACACACACACACACACACACACACACACACCACACACATGTACACCACCACCATCACCACACACACACACACACACACACACATACACACACATACACACACACACACACACGCACACACACACACACACACACACACACACACACACACACACACACACCCCGCGCATGCGCTCTAGTTTACATATGTGCACACAGCGAATTGAGATTACCCCATCTTTTGTCCTTAAAAGAGTGATCACACATAATCATTTTCATTAAATGTTCACAACTTTTTTTTTTTTTTTTAAATTGTAAATCGTAACACCCTTTTTCACTTTTCACGCTGACGTTACCTCATACATATATAACCAGCCATCAAAATTTCGCAATGATGACTTGGCACTTGTGGTCCAAGCATTGTTGAAAGACTGCAGTTACGGCCTGACGCAAATGACTGGCACAGCGATTATGATTCATTTCACAGCAGACTGTCATTCTTGTGAAAAACGGTTCATACTTTCCATTGTCTTTCTTCTGACATAGTCTCCACTTTCCACTTTCCACTCCTGACAGCCATCCTTGCCAAGCATGTGCAGCTCATCCAAACGCATGCAGCGACATAATTAGTCAAGTACAATAATGTTCCCTGCCGGCCTAGCGTCTAGAACGCCAAATGGCCCAAATGGAACACCAAAACGCCCAAATGGAACACCAAAACGCCCAAATGGAACACCAAAACGCCCAAATGGAACACCAAAACACCCAAATGGAACACCAAAACGCCCAAACGGAACACCAAAACGCCCAAATGGAACGCCAAATGGTTCAAATGGAACGCCAAAAGGCCCAAATGGAACACCAAAAGGCCCAAATGGCACGCCAAAACGCCCAAATGAGACGCCAAAAGGTCTGAAGGGAACGCCAAAAGACCCAAATAGAACGCCAAATGGTTCAAATTGAACACCAAAACGCCCAAATGGAACGCCAATAGTTCCGAATAGAACACCAAAAGGCCCAAATGGAACGCCAAGAGGTCAAAGAGAACGACAAAAGGTTCAGATGGAACGCCATAAGGTTCAGATGGAACACAAAAAGACTCAAATGGAACGCCAAGAGGTTCAGAGGGAACGCCAAGACGTTCAGACGAAACCCAAAAAGGCTCACATGGAACGCTAAAAGGTTCATATGGAACGCCAAGAGGTTGAGATGGAACGCCAAATGGAACGCCAAAAGGCCCCAAATACGGCCACGACTGCGCTCGCAACTCTGTGCATATCTCTTAGTTGATTGGACAAAGTGTGCGTGTGAAATTCTGGCCGGAAATCTGCCTGCAACTGCGCACGCAGCTGCAGCCGCAATAGCTTCAGAAATTGTGCCTGCATCTTGTCTCAATTAACTAATAAGGTTAGACTGAGAAATTTGCAAAACAAGTACTCTCCCTCCCTCCCTCTGTGTGTGTGTGTGTGTGTGTGTGTGTGTGTGTGTGTGTGTGTGTGTGTGTGTGTGTGTGTGTGCAGTTTTCCCGTTTCTCTCTCTTTCTGTTTGTCATGATTTTGATTGTTATCCTGTGTTTGTGTTCGTATCTGTTTGTTTGTTTGTGTGTTTCTTTCCGACGTTTTATTGTCAGCTGTCAATTTTCGCAGCGATCAATAGCACTTTCCTCGAGCAGTTGTTTCTTCTTGATCACCCAGCGCATTTATACCGAGAAAGCGATCTTGCACAAAGAAAAGTTATCCTTGCTTTTCTGCTCACAGTTGTTTGGTTTCAGTTCAGTTGAGTGGTTTATGTAATGTCTATTCATCATCAGATGATATTAGACACTTAAAAAAAACTCACCTTCACACTCAATTTATCATCTATGTAAGTACTTTCAAACCTACATCTGATTTATGCACATTTACGTAGGTGAAATACCCTAGTGGTACACAAACTTGTTGATATTTACAAAAATTTTGCAACCTGTGATTGCAAAATAACCTTGGCAATTTCAGCAACATATGGACCATAAAAGACAGTATTGACATTATCAAAGTTATTCATCTCAATACCTTTCTCCTGACAGAGCGAGATCAACACTGAGCACCAAAAGAAACGAGCGAAAAATCTTCTGGTACGAATTCCAGTAAGCGTTGTTGACAGTTGGCAGTGGCCATTTTGTCTTCGCTGGCCACGCTGACCTAAGGGCACCCTAGTGCCTCGTCAGTGGTGTCTACTGCTCTGGATAGGTATTGTGGTTTGTGCTATCAGAAGTACTCAAAATATAATGCGGGTTCCAAAACATTCATGATATCTCACGGATATATCTCCCAGATATTAATACTATATGAAAACAAGATGCAAAGCATATAAACGTACTCCCAGTTTATCTTGAATTCCCGTGGGGGGGGGGGGGCTGAAAAACGTCACAATCAAACATGCGTCATAATGTATGACGACGCCAAACATGCGTCATAATGTAGTTGGTCACTCAGATGTTCCATAAAGAAGAAAAACCGTTTGGGCCGTTATAACCGTTAGTAATGGCTATTCTGGTAAAATAAGACATCGGGCATTATCCGTGTCCCATAATGAACATACATACAAATTTTCAGAAAGATCGGCCCAGAAGTTTTGTCTGTAACGATTGGAACACATTTTGACCACGGACACACAGACAGACACACAGACAGACAGACACAGAGACAGCATTTCTTCGTTCCCATTGTAAAGTATTCCTTGTTCTATAAGAACTGGGAGTACAATGATGTTTATTCATTCGGGTGAATTATTCAACTATTATCCAACCATGAAAATGATGTTTGTTCATTCACGTGCGTATTACTCTTTTCATGAAGATTTTCATTCGAAACGTTTGACATGAGTCATCTCCCATACACGTATCCCTCAACCCCCCAAGCCCCCAGATGGATGAGGACGTGTCGGCGTGACCAATGACGTGTCAAGCACCAACATACAGCAAATGTCTGTGCGTGCTAATAGCCCTGCATTGAGGGACCAGCCGTGAAATAGCAAATCTGGCACCGCGTCAACCAACTCACACGTGGACAGACTGGAAGGGGGGTGGGTCAGGGAATGAGGGTGTGCGGGTAGATGTGGATGGCTGGATGAGGGAGCTATGTGACCAACATCAGCTCTCAAGGAGATCATGCTGAGCGGTGTGTGGCCACACGCCACAATGAGGATTTTGCACTAAAACACTCTAATAATCCATGTAAGCGTTTTGAAGTCTACCATGAATTTGAGCCAGCATTTAATATTAGGTTGATAATTGAACAAAAGAACAACTCCCCACCAATTATTTCCCTTGTTTTGGGGAATCTTCACCGATGATATCACAATCTTCAAATACATGACTTTCCCCTTAGTTGACACACATTTCAGGCCTTTGCACTCACTCGTCTTTATATCTTTGCGCCAGCTCCAAGCACCAAAAATAGTCCCATTCCTTTTATTCTAATCTATCTGCATGGAACAGCTGACTTGTACCTTGATGGACATATGAAAGAAAATGTGGAGAATCAACTTTCAGAGATAATAACAATTCTCAAAACAATCCAGTTGCGCCAGTCTATAAATACTCGACTTCTGAAGCAAGGCCTTGAAGCATTATTTTTTGGTGTGCAGCCTGTCAGTTTGCAAGCTGGGCTGGGAAAGCAGAGACGTGACTGCTCTCTGTTTCTTTGACAACGCCAATTAAGAATGAAACGTGTTGTCTGGTGGTTTACTCCGGCAGCATGAGAAAAGAGATTCTGTGTCTGTCAGTCAAATGTGCCAGATGTTCGGACTTACTGTCTAGGTCTGGGACAGTCTCGCAGCCGCCATGCGCACTGGCGCGTGCGCAGGCTTAGACTAAAGCGGCTGTGTGGTGTCATTTTGGTTTGTCGCCTGTGAGATACAGAAAAAAAAATATTGTCAGTTGTCTCATGTAAGATACAGGGAAATATTGTCAGCTGTCTCATGTAAGATACAGAGAAACAGTTATCCATTGCGAGATACAGAGAAACGGTCAGTCGGCTATATAAGATACAGAGAAACAGTCAGTTGGCTATGTGAGATACAGAGAAACAGTCAGTTGGCTATATAAGATACAGAGAAACAGTCAGTTGGCTATGTGAGATACAGAGAAACAGTCAGTTGGCTATATAAGATACAGAGAAACAGTCAGTTGGCTATGTGAGATACAGAGAAACAGTCAGTTGGCTATATAAGATACAGAGAAACAGTCAGTCGGCTATGTGAGATACAGAGAAACAGTGAGTTGGCTATATAAGATACAGAGAAACAGTCAGTCGGCTATGTGAGATACAGAGAAACTGTCAGTCTGCTATGTGAGATACAGAGAAACTGTCAGTCTGCTATGTAAGATACAGAGAAACAATCAGTCGGCTATGTGAGATACAGAGAAACAGTCAGCCGTCTATGTGAGATACAGAGAAACAGTCGTCCCATGTAAGATACAGAGAAACGTTGTCAGTTGTCCATTGTGAGATACAGAGAAACATTGTAAGTTATTTCATGCAGGACAAAAACAAACTAATCATCGTCATCTGTCCTATGTATGATATAGAGAAGCGTCAGTTGTCTAAGACTCAGAGAATCCTGAAGCATTCATTCTTAAATACCCGGATTTGTTCCCCTCAACATCTGAGTCATACTGACAGTGAAGGACAGAACAGTTATTTAACTGTTATATATATTTGGTAGAGCGCCAGACTCGTGGTCCTGGTGAATCTGGGGTCGCGGGTTCCAATCTCCGTCAGACCGATGTAGTGCTGAGAAACCTTGCCCTCAATATTAACATTCGTTCTGGCTCCGTTTCCCGAAAAGTCCTTCGGATGAGGCTATAATCCGATGTTTTCCGCGAATACACTCGAGTACACGTAAAATCCAATCACCAACTTTCGGACGAGAAGACCGGTTAAGCCGTTGGGTGTGGATGAGACAAGTACATATAATATGCATCCTCTATGAAAAATCGAAGAACGAATGAAAAACTGTGTGACTATTGTTCGACTGAATAACATGGGAAACGAAAAATTGGCGCCAGCAGTGAGCTAGCTCTTCAATCGGCTCTACCCAGGTAGGCAGCCCATTTTGTCAACAAAAAGCGTTTTGATTGTAAAGCGCCTAGAGCTTGGTCTCTAACCGAGGATAGGCACTATGGTACTCTCAATATATTAATGTATGACACAACTGACTTATAAAGTGTATTCTTCCGCTCGGACGCTCATAGATCGGACTTGGTTTTTCCAACTGCCGCTGAATCTTTCACTGGCAGACACAATGGCCAGGGAAAACCTCTTCATAAATAACTGTTGTTCTTGAAAACAACAGGCAACAGGATAGAAAATGTGTAGGAAGTTGCAGAATAAGGAAGCAGAAGAAGAACAACAACAAAAAAACCCCGAAACCTTAATAGTAAACAAGTCAGATGTAGGCCTGTTTGTCATCACTGTTAAGTGCTGCCTTCCTGATAGCTACAAGGAAAGGAATAAAATGACCCGCCTCTTCGTCCTTGTTCTTTGTTCCTGAACAAGTGATGTATTATACTACTTATACTTGCCTTTGTTTAAGCGACCGGGATGACAGAGAATGCTATTTTTATTCGCAGAAGTGTCAAACGGAGTACAATCATAAACGAAATTCAAACACATACATTAGTAAGGTACGTACTGTACTGTTTATATATTATGAATGATATAAGTATGTAATGTGTCGATTATACAGCAATGACATTTCCATGAGTAACGCATCATTTTCATAAAACGATTCATTATTCATGAACACAATCCTTGTTTACAGATGATGTATGAATAATGTAGGTGTTGCTCATCGTTTATTCATAAAGTTATTTAATTCATTCTAAGTCAGCGTGGTATGTAAGTATTAATGCTGAATATTTTCTAGACAAATGACACCCCATAGAATGACGTGGGGTTTTTTTGCTTTTGTGGGAAAGCGCTGTTGAAATCAATTATCTTCTTTGTTTAGACTCTGAAGGCTTTTAAAATCCGTCCGCCTGATTTCCGGCTTTTAGGGAAAACTATTAACAAGAAACCGATATTTTCTTTACCTATAAAATTGAAGAAATTCGCTTTGACCATTGATTTTCCTTTTTTTGTGTAAAGAAGAGTTATGAAAGCCCAATATATTGTTCCTTTGGTTTTGAGTTCAGGAAATTGTAAGAATTCCCTGCTTTTTATTCAGGCGTTATATGTTAAAGAAAAAGAGCGTTTGACATCTACAATACTTTAGGGTTTTCTCTTGTCAGAAAAAGAAGTTGAAGCGATCCATTATAAATGTTGTTATCTATTTCCTGTTAAAAAAAAAAAAAACAGAAAATGAAAACTATGCACAAATTTACCAGATTTTTCTGTTTATAGGTACAAACTTGTATATTTCGTTTTTTTTCTGATTGGAAACATTCAGCATATTTCCTGTGCTTCTGTTTTGAGAACATTTTAAGAGGTTTCAATTTCGAAAGGAAAAAGACGGAAAACATGTGTAGGTTTCGTGAGACAGGATGGGAGAGAGTGAGATGGCGGGGAGGGAGGGGGGGGGGGGGGAGGGGGGGGAAGAAGGGAGAAGGGTAAAAAGGGGGAGGAGTGACGAGAAGGAGGGTTGGGAGAAATGATGAGAGGAAGGTAGGCAGAGACCCTGTTACTACAAGACATGAAATTCAAAGCGTTCTCACCGTTCTACTTTAAAGAAAAGAACTGTTCCCCCAAGATTTTCTGCATTTGAACTCTGAGAATAAAAACAATTTCAGTGAAACACTGTTTCAAATGAACTTGGTGGAAGACGTCATGCAATGGTTGATACTGACTCCACAATTCCGGAGGATGGGGAGGCAGAGAGAGTAAGGAAGGAATGTCTGCTTTACTTAATTAACGCCCGTTAAACATGTGATATTTGAGAAAACCATCACCTTAAGCCGACCGAGGAAGATAGCCGTTCTGGCATATTGCATTTCATGTCAGTTCAGCTAGTAACACCGACGAAACAAGAACATATCTGTCTTGCCTCTGTTTTTAAAGAAAGTATTATTCTGAGAGTCCAAGATGACAGGTCTGGAAATCTTATTTATTTACTGCTTGTTCAGCTTGCAAACAAAATAAGAACAGGTCTCCCCTGATAGTCCAAGACAGAATTTCTTCATTTTTTTTTCTCTTTTTATCTAACATCTGTACTACTTATGGTTTTGTACAAAACAAGAATTTTTGGCGTTCAAGATACCAGTTTTACAAACGTTTTATTCATTCATCCAAATTGTGAATTTAGACGAAACAAGAATAGCAATGCTCCTACAGTCCAAGACAGCTGTTCTGAAAATATTTGATTGTAGGCCTACATCCGTTGAATATGTGATAATACGTTAATAATACTCCGACAATCTCAGACAGATAGAGATGTGTGATTACACATTAGTTGAACATAATTATACCTATAGATCGATAATGCGCCAACAATAATACTCAGACAATCCCAGACAGATAACAGCTCTGGAGATGTGTCATTATACCTAAGTTGAACATGCGATTATAGATTGATAATGCTCCAACTATGATATTCCAACAGTCCCAGAGAAATAGCAGTACTGAAGATGTATGATTCTACATCAGTTCAAAAAAACTCCGACAATCCCAGAAATGTGATGGTACGTTAATCACACTCCGGACAATCCTAGACAAGCGGACAGCTGTTCGGGAGAGATTTCATTCAGTGTTTTGTTCAACCTCTGTGATACTGGACACTAGGCGGATATTGATAGTGGTCAGTTGTGGAGAGGATGAGCCACGATTGTCCGAAGGCCAGCCACCACCCGACACAATGACAAGGCCGTGCGTGGTCTGCATTCAAAGTGTGTGAACTGGAAGAGTCCCATGAACAGCCAGGAGCAGCAGACACGGGGGTGTGGGGGAGGGTGTGGTGTGTGTGTGTGTGTGTGTGTGTGTGTGCATGATCAAACCAGAGAAATGGGAGGGATTTCGCTGGATCAGTTGCACGCATTCAAACTGAGACTCCGTGGATCATGAAAGACGGTCATTCGGTGACCTTTGACTTCTTGACCCTCACTGTCCTTCACCCTGAGCCATGAACATGAGATGGGGCGGGGGAGGGGGGAGGGGGGGCAGAGGGAGGGGGGAGGGTGTAGTTGTTAACAGGAGAAAGGATCAAAGAATGATTCGACTGTTGGGGAGGGGGGGGGGGGGGAGGGGGGGGGAGAGAAGGGTTGGGAGGGATAAAGTGATGAGTGAAGAAGGGGCGGGTGGGGTGGAGTGGGGGAGGGTGGTGGTGGCGATGAGAAAGATGAAAGGAAAGGAAGGAGAGGAGAGGAGAGGAGATAAAAGTGGTCCCGGCTGGCTCAGCGGTCAAACTCCGAGTTTACCGTCAGAGGTTCAGGGTTCGAATCTCGCCCACGCCCAAACATTGTCCAAACTGTTGTCCATTTTGCTGTCTACCTTTAATGTGTCGTTGGTCTGGTGATGTAGGAGATAATTACACCTCTCCTCCACCTCCATCCTAAGATTTGCCCTCGCCTGTATGAACCAAAGTGACTGTTGACGTTAAACCTGATTGTAGATCTACTGCTGCTGCTGGTCATCGTTGTGGTTCCTGACCATTTTTTTTTTTTTTTTTTGGTTGCTGTTGTTGTCGTTGTTCTGTCGTTGGTGTTGTAGCTATTGCTGTGTGTGGGTTTTTTTTTTCCCAAACAGGCAGCTTGTGCACCTCGTCAAGAAACATTGTCCCCCGTCTTGCAGCGAAAGCTGTTTTCTTTTGTCAAAGAATGAAGTTACTATTAACGACCACATATCTCTCTTTCTCTGTTGTGTGTGTGTGTGTGTGTGTGTGTGTGTGTGTGTGTGTGTGTGTGTGTGTGTGTGTGTGAGTGTGTGTGTGTGTGTGTGTGTGTGTGAGTGTGTGTGTGTGTTTGTGTGTGTGTGTGTGTGTGTTCGTTCGTTCTTTAATTTAACGTCTATCCACCTAACAGTGATCTTAGACAGTATGTAAGTGTTATGTGTGTGTGTGCATGTGATGTTTTTGGGTGTATGCATGCGAACGGTTGGTGTTGATTTTGGGCGTACGTAGGTATGTATAATGCAATTAGGCCTAGAAAAAAAAAAAAGAAAAAAAAAAAAGAAACAAAAAGAAAAAGAAAAGAAAAAAACAACAAAAAAACACCACATAACTGAACCCAAAACTATAAAAGAAGCACTAAATAAGCAACTAACACCAAGATGGGGAAAATAACATAGACGTTAAAGTAAATGTCCAATTGGGCTCTTAATCAGTCCTTGAACAACTTCAAAAATGTTTGATTCGTTAGAGATGACATCTTCAAAGACTGACATCGACGGTTCGGTGTTCAACAACCAAGCAGGTAAATAGGGTTTCATTCTATCGCACAAAAAAAGTAGATGGAACGGAGTGATTTGCTGGCCACAAATACAAGTCACATGTTTACAGAATTTTGTTTTAAAGGCATCAAGCCTCAATCTAATAATCAAACTTTTTAAAATCCTCTCTTGGTAGAGATTCTTGATACCTGTTTTATTGTCTGATATCTTGTTAAATAATATACCCTTTTTGTTTTTGGTGCCTTTTCCCTTATTTAAAATAGTATTCCAGGCTGCGTCTTTTAAAAGACTATAACTCTCATGTAAGGATAAAGGAATGTATATCTTTGTTAAATCAGTTTCAGTGATAGCAGCCTTTTTGGCTAATGTGTCTACCCTTTCATTAGCAGATAATCCACAGTGAGATGGAACCCAACAAAAATCGACATAAGAACCACGTAAATGCAAAAAATGAATTAGGTGGTACACTTCTGATATAAGTTCTGCTCTCACAGTTGTATTCGAAAATTTTAGAGCTTGTAGGACTGATTTTGAATCAACACAAAGTAGTATTTGAAATACAGGAAATCGAAAATCAATTGGAAAGTTTAATGCCATAATAATGGCAACAAGTTCCGCAGTAAATATGGAAATATTCTTACCAAGGTGGTAACCTTTCTCTATTTTTAAGGATGGAATTATGAATGCTGAACCAGACAAATGATTGTCTAGTACAGAACCATCTGTATAGATTTTAAGGTGATTTACATAGGTTTCATTTATATGTGACTTAACATACGTTGGCAGCAAGGGTCCATCACTTTTTCTTAAACTTGTATAGTCTATGTCATAATTTGCTCTACTAAGTTCCCATTCTGGGATAGTGTTAAAAGACACCCGAGGAGCTACGTTTTGAGGTGCAGTGCCTGCTTTTGTAAATAAGTCAGATGTGTATGAGGCTATCGATTTTAGAGAATCAATTTTTTGTGCCCGTTTAGGAAAATTTATTTCTGATTTTAATTCAGTTTCACTGGTATTAAGATTTTGTAGTGTATGACTTCTTAAGATATATTTTGCAGATGCAAGTTTCATATTTTCTTCAAAAGGCAATATTCTGATCTCCATATAAGTTCTTAAAGTTGATGTATGAACCGGGACACCAAGAGCTATCTTGTAAGCTTTACTATCGATACTCTGCAACTTTTTGATTAAATATTTTGGGGCTGAAAAAAATGTCTCCTGGGCATAGGATAGTTTTGATCGTACAAGCGCAGTAGCTAAATGTGTTAATACTTTACTGTCTTTACCCCAGGATTGTTGACTCACCATTTTCAAGAAATTTAAAGTTTTCTTAGCTTTTGTTAAAATAGTTTGTATGTGATTATTCCAGCTCAATTTAGAAGTTAAATTTACTCCTAAAAATGTTACAACTTTTTTATATTCAAGGCACAATCCATCTATTTGAAATGAAGGCAGAGGATTAGGATCATAACCAGTATTGAACAGAACCATATGCGATTTTTCAGCTGAAAGGGCCAATCCATTTTCAGTCATGTACTTACTAATTTTATCTAGTTCATTTTGATATATCTTTTTAATATAGTTGATTGATCTAACTGGTGTGTGACGTTTTAAAGTAACTTTCATCCATATGCAGATATCATCCGCATATTGTGCTAGTTCAACAGTTTTTGATAATGATTTAGGAAGATCATGGATCAAAATATTAAACAGGATAGGAGCTATTACAGCTCCTTGCGGGATTCCCATCTGGATATGTCTTTCATTAGAGTATACATTTCCTACCTTCGTCTGTATTGTTCTATCACTTAAAAAGGTTTTTAAGTAATTGTACATACATCCTGAGAGACCAATTAACTTCAATTTGTTCAGAAGTTTTGAATGCCAGACTTGGTCATATGCCTTTCTAATGTCAAAAAACGTGGCAAGAACATTTTTTCTGCGTGCAAACTGATGTTTAACCTGTGTTGTAATTTTTACAAGATGGTCAACTGTAGATCTACCCTTTCTAAAGCCCGCCTGTTGTATTGGTATTATACCATTTTTTTCACAATGATGTTCAAGTCTTTTTAGAATAATTCTTTCCATAAGTTTTCCCACATGTGAAGTGAGAGCAATTGGCCTGTAGTTATTTTGTCTGATTTTGACTTGCCCTCTTTAGGGATAGGGGTTACAATTGATTTTTTCCACAAAGATGGAAAGATGGTGTGTGTGTGTGTGTGTGTGTGTGTGTGTGTGTGTGTGTGTGTGTGTGTGTGTGTGGTGTGTGTGTGTGTGTGTGTGTGTGTGTGTGTGTGTGTGTGTGTGTGTGTGTGTGTGTGTGGATTCATCATTCATCCATCCCTAATCCACACATCACCCACACATACATGCATGCTTTCATGCACACATACTTAGGTACGTAGGTACAGACTATATCAACCAACAATTATCACATTGGTATATGTGTTTTGACGAGCTCTATACATATTATTTTACGATACCATTTGGATACTTTTTCTTCCCTTGCTTCTACTTGATTGATTTTTTTCCCCCATGTGTTTTGTTCGTGAAGGCAGAGTGAAAAAGAAGCGGTACAGATTTGTCAACCACCCCATCCACTCCTCCACCCACCCTCTCGTACACACTGTGCAAACACACACACGCCATCTCCACTTTCTCTCTCCCTTTTGTCTCACAAACGGCAGGACAGATTTCAAATCTATGCCAACTCTCCCCTCTCACCCCCCCCCCATCTCTCTCTCTCTCTCTCTCTCTCTCTCTCTCTCTCCCTGTTTTAGAAACATTATTTAGAAAGAGAGGGGGTTAGTTACCGCCAAGGACATTGACAAACAAAGCACAGGACAAGACATGATGCATTTCGACCTCTTGGGTCTTCTTCATGCAAAAAAACAAAAACAAAACAAAAAAAAAAAAAAAAACAGATCACATTTAACATTTAGGACAGTACAAACAAAGAACGAAGAGTGACTTATCTGTCCATGTGTTAGGAAGAATGGCCGCTCGACGGAAACGACAGAGGGGATTATGGGAGAGGAAAAGGAGGGGGGGGGGGGGGGGGGGGGGGGTGGTGGGGGGGGAGGGAGGGAGTGAAACGATGGGGTTGTGTAGCTGGTTTAGTGGGTGGGGCATGCCTGGTAGTGGACCAACACCACAGTCCAGCACATGATCAACAGGTCTCCATAATAGAGGATCAGACGCCCACAACTAGAGAGAGATCAACCA
>CM065748.1:19063111-19070611 GCA_033310375.1 Conus canariensis
TGTGTTATGTTCGTGACGTTCAGAGGTGTTTGTTCTGATCCTACTCCGCTGTGTTATGTTCGTGACGTTCAGAGGTGCTTGTTCTGATCCTACTCCGCTGTGTTATGTTCGTGACGTTCAGAGGTGTTTGTTCTGATCCTACTCCGCTGTGTTATGTTCGTGACGTTCAGAGGTGCTTGTTCTGATCCTACTCCGCTGTGTTATGTTCGTGACGTTTAGAGGTGTTTGTTCTGATCCTACTATGCTATTTTCGTGACGTTCAGAGATGTTTGTTCTGATCCTACTCCGCTGTGTTATGTTCGTGACGTTCAGAGGTGTTTGTTCTGATCCTACTCCGCTGTGTTATGTTCGTGACGTTCAGAGGTGTTTGTTCTGATCCTACTCCGCTGTGTTATGTTCGTGACGTTCAGAGGTGCTTGTTCTGATCCTACTCCGCTGTGTTATGTTCGTGACGTTCAGAGATGTTTGTTCTGATCCTACTCCGCTGTGTTATTTTAGTGACGTTCAGAGATGTTTGTTCTGATCCTTCTCCGCTGTGTTATTTTTAGTGACGTTCAGAGATGTTTGTTCTGATCCTACTCCGCTGTGTTATGTTCGTGACGTTCAGAGGTGCTTGTTCTGATCCTACTCCGCTGTGTTATGTTCGTGACGTTCAGAGGTGCTTGTTCTGATCCTACTCCGCTGTGTTATTTTAGTGACGTTCAGAGGTGCTTGTTCTGATCCTACTCCGCTGTGTTATTTTAGTGACGTTCAGAGGTGTTTGTTCTGATCCTACTCCGCTGTGTTATTTTAGTGACGTTCAGAGGGTTTGTTCTGATCCTACTCCGCTGTGTTATTTTCGTGACGTTCAGAGGTGTTTGTTCTGATCGTACTCCGCTGTGTTATGTTCGTGACGTTCAGAGGTGTTTGTTCTGATCCTACTCCGCTGTGTTATTTTTAGTGACGTTCAGAGGTGTTTGTTCTGATCCTACTCCGCTGTGTTATTTTAGTGACGTTCAGAGGCGTTGTTCTGATCCTACTCCGCTGTGTTATGTTTCGTGACGTTCAGAGGTGTTTGTTCTGATCGTACTCCGCTGTGTGTTTTTAGTGACGTTCAGAGGTGCTTGTTCTGATCCTACTCCGCTGTGTTATGTTCGTGACGTTCAGAGGTGTTTGTTCTGATCCTACTCCGCTGTGGTATTTTAGTGACGTTCAGAGGTGCTTGTTCTGATCCTACTCGCTGTGTTATTTTAGTGACGTTCAGAGGTGTTGTTCTGATCCTACTCCGCTGTGAAAGTTTAGTGACGTTCACTGATCCTACTCGCTGTGTTATGTTCGTGAGTTCAGAGGTGTTTGTTCTGATCCTACTCCGCTGTGTTATTTCGTGACGTTCAGAGGTGTTGTTCTGATCCTACTCCGCTGTGTTATTTGTGACGTTCAGAGGTGTTTGTTCTGATCCTACTCCGCTGTGTTATGTTTCGTGACGTTCAGAGGTGTTGTTCTGATCCTACTCCGCGTGTTTATGTTGTGACGTTTAGAGGTGTTTGTTCTGATCCTACATGCTATTTCTGACGTTCAGAGATGTTTGTTCTGATCCTACTCCGCGTGTTATGTTTACGTTCAGAGGTGTTTTTCGATCCTACTCCGCTGTGTTATTTTGTGACGTTCAGAGGTGTTTGTTCTGATCCTACTCGCTGTTAGTTCGTGACGTTCAGAGGTGTGTTCTGATCCTACTCTTTTATGTGTGACGTTCAGAGATGTTTGTTCTGATCTACTCCGCTGTGTTATTTTAGTGACGTTCAGAGATGTTTGTTTGATCCTTCTCCGCTGTGTTATTTTAGTGACGTTCAGAGATGTTTGTTTGATCCTACTCCGCTGTGTTATTTCGTGACGTTCAGAGGTGCTTGTTCTGATCCTACTCCGCGTTTATGTTCGTGACGTTCAGAGGTGTTGTTCTGATCTACTCCGCTGTGTTATTTGTGACGTTCAGAGTGTTTGTTCTGATCCTACTCCGCTGTGTTATTTTAGTGACGTTCAGAGGTGTTTGTTCTGATCCTACTCCGCTGTGTTATTTTAGTGACGTTCAGAGTGTTGTTCTGATCGTACTCCGCTGTGTATTTTAGTGACGTTCAGAGGCTTTGTTCTGATCCACTCCGCTGTGTTATGTTCGTGACGTTCAGAGTGTTTGTTCTGATCGTACTCGCTGTGTTATTTTAGTGGACGTTCAGAGGTGTTGTTCTGATCTACTCCGCTGTGTTATTTGTGACGTTCAGAGGTGTTTGTTCTGATCCTATCCGCTGTGGTATTTAGTGACGTTCAGAGGTGTTGTCTGATCCTACTCCGCTGTGTTATGTTCGTGACGTTCAGAGGTTTGTTCTGATCCTACTCCGCTGTGGTATTTTAGTGACGTTCAGATGTGTTTGTTCTGATCCTACTATGTATTTCGTGACGTTCAGAGGTGTTTGTTCTGATCCTACTCCGCTGTGTTATTTTAGTGACGTTCAGAGGTGCTTGTTCTGATCCTACTCCGCTGTGTATTTTAGTGACGTTCAGAGGTGCTTGTTCTGATCCTACTCCGCTGGTTATTTAGTGACGTTCAAGTGTTTGTTTGATCCTCTCGTGTTATTTAGTGACGTTAGAGGGTTTGTTCTGATCCTACTCCGCTGTGTTATTTTCGTGACGTTCAGAGGTGTTTGTTCTGATCGTACTCCCTGTGTATGTTCGTGACGTTCAGAGGTGTTTGTTTGATCCTACTCCGCTGTGTATTTAGTGACTTCAGAGTGTTTGTTCTGATCTACTCCGCTGTGTTATTTTAGTGACGTTCAGAGCGTTTGTTCTGATCCTACTCCGCTGTGTTATGTTCGTGACGTTCAGAGGGTTTGTTCTGATCGTACTCCGCTGTGTTATTTTAGTGACGTTCAGAGGTGTTGTTCTGATCCTACTCCGCTGTGTTATGTTCGTGACGTTCAGAGGTGTTTGTTTTCTACCACTCCGCTGTGGTATTTTAGTGACGTTCAGAGGTGCTTGTTCTGATCCTACTCCGCTGTGGTATTTTAGTGACGTTCAGAGGTGCTTGTTCTGATCTACTCCGCTGTGAAAGTTTAGTGACGTTCAGAGTGTTTGTTCTGATCCTACTATGCTATTTTCGTGACGTTCAAAGGTGTTGTTCTGATCCTACTCGCTGTGTTATTTAGTGACGTTCAGAGGTGTTTGTTCTGATCCTACTCCGCTGTGTTATTTTAGTGGCGTTCAGAGGTGTTTGTTTGATCCTACTCGCTGTGTTATTTTAGTGACGTTCAGAGGTGTTTGTTTGATCCTACTCGCTGTGGTATTTAGTGACGTTCAGAGATGTTTGTTCTGATCCTACTCCGCGTGGTATTTAGTGACGTTCAGAGGTGTTTGTTCTGATCCTACTCCGCTGTGTTATTTTAGTGACGTTCAGAGGTGTTTGTTCTGATCCTACTCCGCTGTGTTATTTTAGTGACGTTCAGAGTGTTTGTTCTGATCCTACTCCGCTGTGTTATTTTAGTGGCGTTCAGAGATGTTTGTTTGATCCTACTCCGCTGTGTTATTTTAGTGGCGTTCAGAGATGTTTGTTCTGATCCTACTCCGCTGTGTTATTTTAGTGGCGTTCAGAGATGTTTGTTCTGATCCTACTCCGCTGTGTTATTTTAGTGACGTTCAGAGATGTTTGTTCTGATCCTACTCCGCTGTGTTATTTTAGTGGCGTTCAGAGATGTTTGTTCTGATCCTACTCGCTGTGTTATTTTAGTGGCGTTCAGAGATGTTTGTTCTGATCCTACTCCGCTGTGGTACTTTAGTGACGTTCAGAGGTGTTTGTTCTGATCCTTCTCCGCTGTGTTTATTTTAGTGGCGTTCAGAGGTGTTTGTTGTGATCCTACTCCACTGTGTTATTTTAGTGACGTTCAGAGGTGTTTGTTCTGATCCTACTCCGCTGTGAAATTTTCGTGACGTTTAGAGGTGTTTGTTCTGATCCTACTATGCTATTTTAGTGGACGTTCAGAGGTGTTTGTTCTGATCCTACTCCGCTGTGTTTTTTAGTGACGTTCAGAGATGTTTGTTCTGATCCTACTCCGCTGTGTTATTTTAGTGACGTTCAGAGGTGTTTGTTCTGATCCTACTCCGCTGTGTTATTTTAGTGACGTTCAGAGGTGTTTGTTTCTGATTCCTACTCCGCTGTGGTATTTTAGTGACGTTCAGAGGTGCTTGTTCTGATCCTACTCCGCTGTGTTATGTTCGTGACGTTCGAGATGTTTGTTCTGATCCTACTCCGCTGTGTTATGTTCGTGACGTTCAGAGGTGTTTGTTCTGATCACTCCGCTGTGGTCATTTTAGTGACGTTCAGAGGTGTTTGTTCTGATCCTACTCCGCTGTGGTACTTTAGTGACGTTCAGAGGTGTTTGTTCTGATCCTACTCCGCTGTGGTATTTTAGTGACGTTCAGAGGTGTTTGTTCTGATCCTACTCCGCTGTGTTATTTTAGTGACGTTCAGAGGTGCTTGTTTGATCCTACTCCGCTGTGTTATTTTAGTGGCGTTCAGAGATGTTTGTTCTGATCCTACTTCGCTGTGTTATTTTAGTGACGTTCAGAGATGTTTGTTCTGATCCTACTCCGCTGTGTTATTTTAGTGGCGTTCAGAGATGTTTGTTCTGATCCTACTCCGCTGTGTTATTTTAGTGGCGTTCAGAGATGTTTGTTCTGATCCTACTCCGCTGTGGTACTTTAGTGACGTTCAGAGGTGTTTGTTCTGATCCTTCTCCGCTGTGTTATTTTAGTGGCGTTCAGAGGTGTTTGTTCTGATCCTACTCCACTGTGTTATTTTAGTGACGTTCAGAGGTGTTTGTTCTGATCCTACTCCGCTGTGAAATTTTCGTGACGTTTAGAGGTGTTTGTTCTGATCCTACTATGCTATTTTAGTGACGTTCAGAGGTGTTTGTTCTGATCCTACTCCGCTGTGTTATTTTAGTGACGTTCAGAGATGTTTGTTCTGATCCTACTCCGCTGTGTTATTTTAGTGACGTTCAGAGGTGTTTGTTCTGATCCTACTCCGCTGTGTTATTTTAGTGACGTTCAGAGGTGTTTGTTCTGATCCTACTCCGCTGTGGTATTTTAGTGACGTTCAGAGGTGCTTGTTCTGATCCTACTCCGCTGTGTTATGTTCGTGACGTTCAGAGATGTTTGTTCTGATCCTACTCCGCTGTGTTATGTTCGTGACGTTTAGAGGTGTTTGTTCTGATCCTACTCCGCTGTGGTATTTTAGTGACGTTCAGAGGTGTTTGTTCTGATCCTACTCCGCTGTGGTACTTTAGTGACGTTCAGAGGTGTTTGTTCTGATCCTACTCCGCTGTGGTATTTTAGTGACGTTCAGAGGTGTTTGTTCTGATCCTACTCCGCTGTGTTATTTTAGTGACGTTCAGAGGTGCTTGTTCTGATCCTACTCCGCTGTGTTATGTTCGTGACGTTCAGAGGTGTTTGTTCTGATCCTACTCCGCTGTGGTATTTTAGTGACGTTCAGAGGCGTTTGTTCTGATCCTACTCCGCTGTGTTATGTTCGTGACGTTCAGAGGTGCTTGTTCTGATCCTACTCCGCTGTGGTATTTTAGTGACGTTCAGAGGTGTTTGTTCTGATCCTACTCCGCTGTGGTATTTTAGTGACGTTCAGAGGTGTTTGTTCTGATCCTACTCCGCTGTGGTATTTTAGTGACGTTCAGAGGTGTTTGTTCTGATCCTACTCCGCTGTGTTATTTTAGTGACGTTCAGAGGTGTTTGTTCTGATCCTACTCCGCTGTGTTATTTTAGTGACGTTCAGAGGTGTTTGTTCTGATCCTACTCCGCTGTGTTATTTTAGTGACGTTCAGAGGTGTTTGTTCTGATCCTACTCCGCTGTGTTATTTTAGTGACGTTCAGAGGTGTTTGTTCTGATCCTACTCCGCTGTGTTATTTTAGTGACGTTCAGAGGTGTTTGTTCTGATCCTACTCCGCTGTGTTATGTTCGTGACGTTCAGAGGTGTTTGTTCTGATCCTACTCCGCTGTGTTATGTTCGTGACGTTCAGAGGTGCTTGTTCTGATCCTACTCCGCTGTGTTATTTTTAGTGACGTTCAGAGATGTTTGTTCTGATCCTACTCCGCTGTGTTATTTTAGTGACGTTCAGAGGTGTTTGTTCTGATCCTACTCCGCTGTGGTATTTTAGTGACGTTCAGAGATGTTTGTTCTGATCCTACTCCGCTGTGGTATTTTAGTGACGTTCAGAGGTGCTTGTTCTGATCCTACTCCGCTGTGTTATTTTAGTGGCGTTCAGAGGTGTTTGTTCTGATCCTACTCCGCTGTGTTATTTTAGTGGCGTTCAGAGGTGCTTATTTGTATTGACCCTACACACAGATGTAGGCCTGTTTATAACACCTACTTACGGCCTTGCATCTCCCTTTGTGTAGTAATTATGGTAATAAACGTAAACTATATGTATGTTTTTTAAAAGCAGAAGTAAAATACTGAAGTTGTGGCAAAGAGTATGATAATACTGGCAGTAAAGATATCAGAACAGTTGGACATGTACGTACAGAAAGCGAAGGTTAAACCACACACACACACACACACACACACACACACACACACACACACACACACACACACACACACACACACACTCAGAGAGAGAGAGAGAGAGAGAGAGAGAGAGAGAGAGAGAGAGAGAGAGAGAGAAAGGAGGGGTGGGACATTCGCAGACATGCTTTTCTCCCAGATTAGACAGGCATACGCAATGTAACAAAAATGATACAATTGAACATCTAAGTGCGTTCTCCCTTTCACCCCACACGAACACGTTGTGTTGCTGTCTTAGACTGAGTTTGATTGCGTTCGTTTCCGGCGAACGTTAACAACATCATGGTATCTCCCAATCTGACTCCAGACCCATCCTATGATTCACTTCACCGATCCGGGAGTCTTGAAGACCGTTGGGGCACCACAGAAGACTTTGCAACCAGCTTTCTCCACTCCTCTCGGTTCTCAGGCGCTCTTAGGCAGTTGCTGAGTGTGAGGCCAGTCCATGCACTGATGTTGTCCTCCCATCTCTTTCTCTGTCTTCTTCTCATTCTGCCTCGCACTGTTCCTTGCAGAATGTTTTAGCAAGTCCGGTTGATTTTGATACATGACCTTACCATGTCATTTTCCTTCTTTTCACTGTGGACAACAGGTCTTCGTATGGTCCAATGGCTTGCCTTACTCTGGTTTGGACCTCTAAGTTGGTAATTTGGTCTTTGTATGAGTTGCGGAAGCATCTCATGTCTAATGCCCGAATCCTTCTCTCAAGTTCAGCAGTCAGAGTCCATATCTCACAGGCATAGAGAAATATGACAAGAACCAGGGAGCGCATGAGTCCGATCTTGGAACTGATTGTGATGTTTCTGAAATTCCAGACGGGTCTTAGTCTGTTAGCGCTGCTCTCGTTTGCACAACTCTGGAGAGCACTTAAGGTTTTCATCCGTCATCTGAAACAATT
>CM065748.1:19083111-19085611 GCA_033310375.1 Conus canariensis
TCTGTCTGTCTCTCTCTCTCTCTCTCTCTCTCTCTCTCTCTCTCTCTCTCTCTCTCTCTCTCTCTCTCTTTCTCTGCGCATTTTTAAAGCTTACATTGCTTGAGTATGCAACGAATCTCTCTTTCCACGAATTGAATTATCAAATCATTTTGAAATGTTCTGTTCTTGTATTTCTTTTTTGTTTTGTTTGAATAATTCCCTTTACTGTGGGCCGGATGTGAAAAGCCAGCGTGTGCCTTTTCCGCCCCCTCCCCCTCCCTCCCATCCCACTCCCCTCATTAAAAAAAAAGACTCGTTTTTTTACCCTTTGCTGTTTACCTTTTGTCTCTTTCTCTCTCTGTCTTAGAGAGCGAGCGAGAGCGAGAGCGAGAGAGAGAGAGAGAGAGAGAGAGAGAGAGAGAGAGTAGTGTTGGGAACACCTCTTCTTCTTCTGCGAACGCAGGCTGATACTCCTGCGGACACTCCCTGTACAGACAGGCAAGGATCAATCCCATCTGCCCAACAAATGACCGTTTTTTTTTTTTTATCCCGCCATTAAGGCAGCCATACTCCATCTTCGGGGAAGGTGGGAATACAATCGTAAAGGCAGCTGAGCTTTCAGTGTACCCTCTGGAAGTCAGCAATCTTTGCGGTGCCCAAGAGATCCCATTGATGGCTTGCCGAGGGATGTGTAACATGTCCGTCTGCATTAGCACAACAGCAGCAACAGCAGGAACATTCCACCAACGCAAACTTTCTGTCGTTCTCTGATGCAGGTCTGTAACCATGGACTACGTTGCTCTGTTCATACAGTTACGTAAATGTTGGATTGAAGTTGTTGTCGTCGTTGTCGTCGTCGGCGTCATCGTAGTTGTCGTCTTAATAGTGGTACAAGAAGGTGAATCATCAGCATCAGTGACAGTAGCAGCAGTAGCAACAGCAGTAGCAGTAGCATTAGTATCAGCAGTCGCGGCGGTAGTAGTAGTAGTAGTAGTAGTAGTAGCAGTAGTAGCAGTAGTAGTAGTATAGCAGTAGTAGTAGTAGTAGCAGCAGCAGCAGCAGTAGTAGTAGGAGGAGTAATAGTAGAAGTAGTAGTAGCAGTGGTAGTAGTAGTAGTAGTAGTAGTAGTAGTAGCAGTACCAGTAAAAGTTTTAGGAATTACTGCAGCAGTCATAGCATCATACAGCATCAGCGTGGCGATATTAGTAGCAATAGCAGCAGCAGCAGCAGTCGCAATAGTAGCAGCAGTGTCAGTAATAGCAACAGCAGGAACAACAGCAGCAGCAACAGCAGCAGCAGTAATAATATCAGCAGCAGCAGCAGCAACAACAGCTGCAGTAGCAGCAGTAGAAGCAGCGGCAGCAGCATGGTAGCAGCAGCAACAACAGCAGTAGAAGCAGCGGTAGCAGCATGACAGCAGCAGCAGCTGAGACAGCAGCAGTAGCAGCAGTAGAAGCAGCGGTAGCAGCATGACAGCAGCAGCAGCAACAGCAGCAGTAGCAGCAGTAGAAGCAGCGGTAGCAGCAGTAGAAGCAGTAGAAGCAGCGGCAGCAGCATGGCAGCAGCAGCAACAGCAGTAGCAGCAGTAGAAGCAGCGGCAGCAGCAGCAGCAACAGCAGCAGTAGCAGCAGTAGAAGCAGCGGCAGCAGCAGTAGCAGCAGTAGAAGCAGCGGCAGCAGCATGGCAGCAGCAGCAACAGCAGTAGCAGCAGTAGAAGCAGCAGCAGCAGCATGGCAGCAGCAACAGCAGCAGTAGCAGCAGTAGAAGCAGCGATAGCAGCATGACAGGAGCAGCAGCAGCAACAGCAGCAGTAGCAGCAGTAGAAGCAGCGACAGCAGTATGGCAGCAGCAGTAGCAACAACAGCAGCAGTAGCAGCAGTAGAAGCAATGACAACAGCAGTGATGGCTTTCTTAACCCCTTTATTCACCTCATTCAGTGTTGGGCATCTAGTCATGGAACTTGTTCTCTGGCATCGCAGGCCACAGCCATCCTGGACATCAAGTGGCACTTGGGTCTTAAGGGTCAGAACAAGCTTCCCTGAAATGCTGCTCAAGAGTTTCCTTTGTCCACTGTGAGTGACCCTGATTTTGGGCCGCTCGAACAGTTTCCTGGCTAAACGAAAGATTCTCTTAGATGCAACGCCTCTATCTTGCGCTGAAGTGATTGAAGATAAGTGATTGCTCGTTCATGTTCGTTGTCATAATTGTTTTGTATTTTGCCTGAAGAAGACCTAAGAGGTCGAAACGCGTCGTGTTTTGTCTTGTGATTCGTTTGTCCACTTTTTTTTTTTGGCGGTTTCTCTTAGATCACAGCTGATCTAGGCGAGGTGGACCTGTACGTTGCTGTGGGGGTCGGGGGAGGGGGGGGGGAGTGAAGAGTGGGGAGGCGGTTCTGAATGTGTGGTTTATTCTGGGAATGGGGGGGGTGGACAGTGCATGAGTGGCTATTGCAAGTTTATTGTGCTCTATAAATACTATTTATCATCATCATCATCATCATCATCATCATCATCATCATCAT
>CM065748.1:19113111-19118111 GCA_033310375.1 Conus canariensis
TCTGTATGATGTTTACATTGTTGTATGATACAGATAAGTGTGTTGTGTAGTGACGGGTGGGGGCTCGGAGTCAAGTTAAATAAAAGTTGATTACTTTCTATGAAATGTTATTGGTTTCCCGTCACCTTTGTGCGGGCCCGATGTGAGTGACAGAGTGTGTGTGCCTATGCGAGAGCGCATTTTGGTTGTGAAAGCGTAAATACTTCTGTCTATAACCCCCTGCATCCCTGAATATGAAAATCATATTTTAATAACGAGGGGGAGCGTCGGAGACCCGTCACAAATTGGGGGCTCGTCCGGGATGAACATAAATGAGTCATAAGTGATTTTGATTTCTGGGTTTTGTTCAATTGCTAAAGGATTTGAAATTTGTCGTAATTGTGGAAACCTAGATTTTTTTTCTTTCTTACCGGGAAAGACGTTAGTCATGTGTTGATTGTTTTGATCTTTTTTCATGACTGTGCCAGTTGTTTGAACTTGCTGGATTTGGTTGCTATTGAGGTTGATTGTGTGTAGCACAACTAATTGATCGCTTTATTTACGAGTGATCGTGTGGATATCTCGCTTGTTACTGTGGTTGTATTAGCTAGCTGATCGAGGGTTAGATAGCTTCAAAATGTCGACTGAAGAGGGTGCTGAGACAATGGGTCCGCTGAAAAAGATGGACCTCATAGAAGAAGGAAAAGCTTTAGGACTAAAGGGTCCGGAACTGAAGGCATATGTAGATGAGAACTGGCCCCGTGTAATCGAGGCTCAGAAAATACAAAGAGAGAACGGGAAGAAGGAAAGAAAAAAGAGGAGAGAGAAAGAGAACGGGAAAGAGAAGAGAGAGAGAACGGGAAAGAGAAGAGAGAGAAAGAGAACGGGAAAAGGAGGAGAGGGAACGGGAAAGAGAAGAGAGAGAAAGGGAACGGGAAAGAGAGGAAAGAGAAAGAAGGGAGATAAGGCAGTTTGAGTTAGAAAAATTAAAGTTGGAGAAGGAACGGGACGTGGACGCAAAACCCCAAGCGAACTTTGCACCACATGTCAGTCCCTTGATCAATATGCCAAAGTTTGATGATAATCCGGACCATTTAGAGGATTTCATTTCGCAATTTGAAAGGATTGCCAAAGATCAGGGCTTACCCGAAGAACGGTGGGCCACAAATTTGTCTGCGCTGCTGACACCTAAAGCTAGGGATGTTTTTTTCTGCTTACCACCGGAAAAACAGATGGATTATGAGTCGGTGCGCGATGCTTTGTTTCAGAGGTACCAGGTAACCGCCGATAGGTATAGGAAACTGTTCAGAGAAACCGTTCGTAAATCAGGTGAGACACACGTACAGTTCCTTTATCGGCTTAGGGCTCTCTTTGATAAATGGATAAGGTTAGGAAACATTGAACAAACTTTTGAATCTTTGAGGGAGGAGATCGTTAAGGAGCAAATTCTCTCCACTTGTCGGAAGGATCTCACAGTATTCTTGGCAGAAAGAGAATTAGGAAGTTTAGAGGAGTTAGTGAAAGTTGCAGACAGGTATGAATCTGCCCATGATCAGCGTAATGGGGTGAAGGGATCGAACCAGTCGTCCCGGAATGCCCAGACCACACAGGCAGGGAGTGATCCGCCGACTCCCTACAAACAGGATGCGAGACCGCAGTTAGAAGCGGATTCTAAGTCCCGTGGCAACAGTGGGACTCAAGAGAGTGTTAGGGTGAAACGCACATGTTTTAAGTGTGGGCGAGAGGGTCATATCGCCAAGGACTGTAGCGGACTGCGAATACATTCAGTCGTTGCCGTTGATACAATTCAACAGGAAGGCAGAGTACCACCACCAACTACTAGGGCAGTAGTAAACGGGAAGCTGGTTACCTGCTTGTTAGATACAGGATTGACTCTAGCGGCAATGGTAGAGCCCGGTTGTGTGAGAGAGACAGACTATACCGGTGAAATCACCTGCGTGCGATATGCAGATGGAAAAATTAATCGGCTACCTTTAGCCCGTGTCAGAGTAGAGTCAGAGTTTGTTAGGAGTACTCTCACGGCAGCAGTACAGAAGAATCTCCCCTATTCAGCTTTGTTAGGCGGTAGGTACATCCTCCCAAAGCCTAACCAGGCTGCCAGTCAAGGAGGGAAAGCAAGGGCAGTGCAGGGTAGGAACTCGTACTGGAAAGTAAACAGAAAGCAGGTGGAGTGCACAGGCGCCGCTAGCAGTAGAGCTAGCGTAGGCCATGAAGGTGGCCGTGGTGGTGGTGCAGTGGACCATGAAATAGGTCGTAGTGGCGGTGCCGTAGGCCATGGAGGTGGCCATAGTGGCGGTGCCGTGGGCCATGGAGGTGGCCGTAGTTGCGGTGCCGTAGGCCATGGAGGTGGCCGTAGTGGTGGTGCCGTAGGCCATGGAAGTGGCCGTAGTGGTAGTTCAAGTAGCTGTTGGCGTTGCCGTGGCAGTCAGAAATGTAGGAGCCATGGTGGCGGACCTCAGGGTCGGGGCCAAGAGGGACCACAGAGTAACTGGAACCGGCGGCTGGGCTGGAACCAGGGAGGCTGTAATAACGCATGGCAAGAAGGTTGAGGTGACCAGCTATCGTTAGAGAATGCCAAAGATAGTCAGCTCATAGTAGCAGACAAGCCAGTGTTCGAAAAAGGAGAAGCAAATAAGGCCCAGAAAGCAGTGGGCATAGGCACTGAGTGGGATTCGAACCAAGGAAGTTCCACAGGGAGAAGGGAAACTGGTTCGGATAAGATGAGTGAGGGATCATCTCCTTGCATTTTGGAAAGGGGAGGTGATCGTCGTCGCAGTGAATGGGTGCGACAGCCCATTTCACGTGATCCTGGAACTACAGACCCTGAGACAATGAAAGGCAGGGGTACTAAACGCCAGGAGGGTTTTGCTGAACAGGCTAAAATGGGGTACCGCAGATTTTCACGCGCTCCTTTAAGGACTAAATTGTGTGAAAGGGGCACCTACTCTCATGTAAAGCCTGGAATGCGCAAACTACCTGCCCCAGGTAGTACTGGCAAGCTACAAACTACAGTCAAGATTGAGAGGGGTAGAAATAGGTCGAGGGTTGGAGTAATGCCTTCGGGGTGTTGCCGTCATAGTGTGAGCAACAGAAGTGGAACAATGGTAGGAGCATTGCCTACGGGCTGCTGTTGTTGTGGTGATGGTGTGAGCAGTCATCTGTTACGGACAGCTGCCGTATACATAATGTAGCTGGCCAGTTGTGCTATTGATTTTGATTGCCCAGTATCGGGCGGGGTTGAGCCTATGTTCATGTGTTATTTTTCTTTTTTGATTGATGTTTATCTGTCAATAGTGCTTTGTTCATTGCCTATTGTGGGGCAGGGCTGAGTACATGCTCACGTGTTATGATTTTTTTTATTTTTCTAGTTGATATCAATTTGCTAATGTTTGTTCACTGATCGGTAAAGTCTGAAAATGTCTTATTTCGTGACATCAGGATAAGTGTTTGATTTGCATATTGTGTGTGAGAGCGTGTGTGGGGCAACGCGCCTGGAATTGAACCTTGTGTTAATAGATGGTGGCTACACGCCTGAATTTGATTTTGATGTTAAGTAGGCTGGGCCACACACCTGAATTTGAATCTTGGGTTAATCATGGTTGTTCTATTATTAGAAGTGAATGGAATGATTAATTAATATGTATGGACATGCTGATAGCTAACGCTATAGAGAGAGTTCTTGATTATATGTGAGCCAGTTTAGAGTTAAGTGTTGTGCACAGTTGGTTATGACTGACCGAAGAGAGATTCAATGGACTATTTGATTGATTTATTGTTTTTAATTGGGTGCATTATCCATGCTAGAGATGTTGATGGAAGTGATGTCTTGAAGCATAGGGGTAGTATTGTTATATTGACCCATGCAACTGAGTTTGTTTGATCCAATTTGAGAACATTCGTCCTGGAGGAAATGTTGATTGGAACAACATTCTTAGGTACGGGGGTGTCATGAGTCGGCCGAATGTTCTCGAGCATTTAGGCAAATTAAGGGTAGTTTTGCTGTTGTTGGGAGCAAGTTCCTTGGGTCTTCAAGTGTGCGAACTCAGGCATCACCAGAGGGGAATACCCCGAGTCGTATACTGAAGGAGGGACAATTACTGGGGAGTGGTTCGCATGTCTAGGGGGGTAGTAACAAGAACATGCCGACCCGCCGGTCCTGGGTAGACGAGAGTGTCCACTTTGAGCACTGGCTATTCACTGGGTTTTCCAGTGGGCCTGAAGGGAAGGCGATCGTGTCAGGTGACCGTCACGGGTAGGTGACCGTCAGCCTGCAGGCAGAGTACAGCGACCAGTCAGTCGTCCTTGTTCTGAGGAATGAATGGAAGGCTTCGGCCTATTGAGTGGTTTGCACCTTGTTGTCTATAGAGGTAGTAACTACTTGAAGCATCAGTCCTGGCTGGTAGAGAAGTCCAGGCTGTTAGTACAATGGGTAGCTTCGGGGAATCGAACATGAGTTGAATAGGAGGTCAGGCATTATGCATTAACTGCTTGGTACCGAAGTCTTTGTTGGCGCTAGCAGCTGTTGTGTGTGTATGTGTAGGTGACTAATGATTCATTGGCGGAATAAAAATAACTTGGGGATCTATTGGTACAAATCGTGTGATGGGTGTGTGCCAGTGATTCCATTGGTTGAACCAGCTAAATTCGGGTTCTCTCTTTCTTTGAGAACGAATATAAGGAGCTTGGAAAACCAGGAAGTGTGTGGCTCACTTAAGGGAAAGTGAACTCGCCCGTCTTGCTGAGGGCTCAAGAAAATACAGCGTGAAGCAGAGGCTTGCTGTCGCCTCATTGTCTCCTGGGTGGGGACGTAAGGCAGTGGAGGTTGCTGTCGCCTCGTTGTCTCCTGTGTGGGGACGTAAGACAGTGGAGGTTGCTGTAGCCTCGGAGCCGACGACGAGAAGAATTGTCTCCCGTGTGGGGACGGTCGACAGCAAGACGTGTTAGCCTGCTGGAGCCTAGACAGGGAGCTGCCAGACAACGGTGGGGTGTTTGCAGCCAGA
>CM065748.1:19133111-19138111 GCA_033310375.1 Conus canariensis
AAATCCCCTGTAGTTTTCGTCATTAATTCTTTGATACTAGGACAGTGTAAAATCAGATGGCTAATGGAAATTTGATTTTCACATACACATTTAATATCTTTAGAAAATTTTGTTTTAAAAGCATTTAAACGAATTTTGAACATCAGAGAACTAATATGTCTTGAACTTGTATCAGATATGTGATTTAAAATTAATTTGGAATTTATTGTGCTCACGCTTTTTATACAATTGTGTGAATATTGGCTATCTGATGTCTTCAGCATGTTATCAAACTTATCTCTCGCTAGTTTTTCAATGTGATTATAATACTCGTGCAGATCTAGATTTATGTTAATTAGAATTGCCCCTTCAGTATAACGTCCTGCATTTTTAGCTGCTCTGTCAACCAGTTCATTGGCATATATTCCGCAATGGGAAGGAACCCAGTAAAAAGTCACACTAATGTCTTTAAATGCCAATTGATGAATTACATGTCTGATTTCTAGCATCATTTCAAGACGTTTTTTGGCATTTTGATCTTTGATTGCTTGTAATGCCGATTTAGAATCTACACAGAGTAAAATTTTGCAACTATTCATAGGTAACTCCTCAATATGCTGTAAAGCCATTAAAATAGCTAACAACTCTGCAGTAAAAACTGAATAGTGATTACCTATATGATATCGTTTGACTGTTTTCATAGTAGGAATTACAAATGCTGAACCTGCATTGCCATTATCAAGTACAGATCCATCTGTGAATATTTTAATGTAATCACTATAGTAATTTTCCATGTGATCATTAACTAAATTTTTCAGAACGTTTGGAGATTGACTTTTACTCAATTATGTATGATCAATATCAAAAGTAGGTTTAATTTGTTCCCAAGATGGTACAGGTAAAAAAGATGGCTTAACTGCTATTTTTTTTACTTTTTAATTCTGTAGAATTAATCATGTCGGAGACAAACGAATTAATTGGTTGCAAACAGTGTATTGTCTTAGCCCTGTTAACAAAGTCATGCTTAGAATTTATCTTTGTTTCTTCATTACAGAATGAGTTATGTGCAAAGGATTTTAATACAAACTTAGCTGCAGAGATTTTCCTATGTTCATCAAGAGGAAGAACTCCTGCTTCTTTATATGACCCAAGATTGTAAGCATGAGTCGGCACTCCTAGTGCCAGTTTAAAGGCTTTACAATCTATACTTTGTAGTTTGTTTAACAAATGTTTTGGTGCACTAAAGAAAGATTCCTGGCCGTAGGTTAAACGCGAACGAACTAAGGAATTAGCAAGACATAAAAGTGCTTTTGTGTCTTGACCCCATCGCTGTTTACTAATAATTTTGAGAAAATTTGAAGCTTTTCTGGCTTTATTTAATATATAGTCTATATGTTGATTCCACGTAAGTTTGGATGATAAATATACACCTAGAAACCTTACGCTTTGCGAATAATTAATGACACTGCCACCAATAGTGAAATCAGGCAGTTTTTCTGGGTTATGCCCCGAATTAAAAAGTACCATATGTGTTTTTTTCTAATGATAAAGAAAGTCCATTTTCCTTCATAAATATATCAATTTTATTTAGTTCGCGTTGGTACACTTTTTTGGTATAGTTAAGTGCTCTAATTGGAGTTTTACGCTTCATTGTCACCTTCATCCACATGCATATATCATCTGCATACTGGGCTAAAACTGTATCTTTTGATAGCTTATTTGGAAGATCTGCTATAAGTATATTGAATAAAATAGGTGAAATAACCGAGCCTTGTGGAAGACCCATCTGAAGTTCTCTGGACTTAGAATATGTGCTTCCAACTCTTACCTGTATGAAACGTTGTGATAAAAATGTTGTATATAGTTATACATATTACTATTTATATTGTAGTTTTGAAGTTTTTGGAGTAATCGGTAATGCCATACTTGATCGTAAGCTTTTTTCACACCAAAAAGGTTGTTAGAATATTTTTCCGCCTGCCAAACTGCTGTTTAATTTGTGTCGTAAGTTTGACTAAATGTTCAGTAGTGGAGCGACCTTTGCGAAAAGCGGCTTGATTTTTTGGAATAATGTTTTGTTTTTCACAGAAATGAACTAGTCTACTTGAGACTATTTTTTCCATTAACTTGCATACATGAGATGTTAAGGAGATGGGTCGATAGCTATTGTTATCAGTCCGAGGTTTTCCCTGCTTGTGTATAGGGACAACAATTGAGTGTTTCCAGATAAGAGGCATTTTACCATTGGACCAGCATTTTTGTATCAAAGAATGTAAAAATTGAACTACATTTTGTGGTAAATGCTTTAACAATTCATAAGATATCCCATCTAGTCCAGCAGACGTCTTATTTTTACCCATATGAGAAATACATTCAATTACTTCATCGAGTGTTATATTTGAATTTACATAGCTTTTTAACTGAGGTTTATTAAAACTATGATCTGATGTGATATTACTTTCCTCCTCATTTTTTCTGTATTGTCTACTTTCAGCTGATAGTCCAGTAATTCTACTGCAATTTGCATACAAATCAGCAAATGCTTCCGCTTTTTCTTGATTAGAGGGTATATCTGAACTCTCCAGTTTGATTGGGCATTGAGGTAAGTTTATCCCATTCTTCATCGTTTTCATTTTTCCCCATACCTTTTGCATATCTTTATAGTTATATACTTCATTAGTACAAAATGATGACCGATACTGTCTTTTTGCTTGTGCGTTAACTCTATTTGCTTTGTTTTTTGCTTTTTTGGATTCTTAGTGATTAGGAATCGAATTATCCTTTAAGTAATTTTCAAATTTTATCCATTTTTCAGCTTTGGCCTTTTCACAATCATCGTTCCACCAAATATTGCCAGAATGTTTATATGATTTCTTTGTTTTAGACAGGAATTGATTGATTAGCAGCACTTAGGACTGCATTAGTAAATATAGAATACAGTTCATTGATATCTTTATCATTGACGTCTTCAGCATGAAATGTTGATAGAAGTTCTGAAAACTTGTCCCAGTTAGCATGTTTGTAATTATACTTCGGGATTTTATCTTCTGTTAGATCCTTGTTTTTTGTGCTAGAGAGTTCAAAGCTAGTAATAACAGGAATATGGTCACTATTAAGGCTATCATTTAAAGAATCCCATTTACAAATTGGTGCCAGATCTGGAGAAACAAGAGTTAGATCAATAGCTGTTGCTCTATGATAAGGATTATCAGGGATTCGCGTTATTCTACCGTCATTCAGAAGATACAAGGATGAATCAACAATATTCTCAATGAAACGGTTGCTAGTAATGTTTTCACAGTTCTTCTCCCAAAATGGGGAGTGCGCATTAAAATCTCCTGTTATTAGTACCCTTTTTCCCTTGTCCGCTTGAAACGTACGAATCCATTCTGTATTATTATCATCTGGACCCTTTGGTAAATACACAGATATGACGGTTGATAAAGTGTTATTAAACTTAACCGTCACTGCACAAGAATGTATACTAAGTAATTCTGATGGAACTGGATCTGGGTCACAGAGTGTAATTTACCCCTTCATGCACATAAACGGCAGTATTAATTTTCTCGTTAGTGTCTATCTTTTAGATGATAATAGGAGGAAAATAGTAATTGTCTAGTTGGGGCAGCTTTTCTTTCTTAACATTCAATGACTGAAGACTTAAAACATGATATTGATGATGGGCTAGGTGTTGTACTAGATGTTCATAGTTTGTGTTAATTGATCTGCAGTTCCACTGAAAAACGTTAAAATCATTCCCTAGTGACATATGTTTAGAGACTAATGACAAAATGGACAAAGGTAACCCAGCAGCAGTGTCACATTAAAAGACATGGCGGCAGTAGGTGTGAGTTGACTAATAAAAGTTCCAGTCCTCCAGATTGTAGAACCGGTTGTGCCAGCTGGGAGGATGTGGGCCAGGATGGTCGTGGTACCAATAACGACGTGAAGGACGGGCAGGTCTCTTGGGGATCTCCCACAGCAAGGCCCTCGTGTGTCGTCCGATGTTCCCCGCCAGCAGACTGGAGCCTCTCTTTGTTAGGTGCACCTCGTCTCGAAGATGCTCCATTCTGATGTTGTTATTTTGAATAAACGAAATGTTTTTCCACCTCATACAACTCAGAAGTGACTTTTGCATTAAACAGAACACGTTTTATTTCGAGTTTCTTGTCTCTAACTGGAGTCAGTTTGCTGACCGCGAACTTAACCTTAGTGTGCTTTTTAGCTGCGGTTTTTAGCGTCTGCACAAACGATGTGCTGATGTCTTCTGCAGCAGAAGTCTTTAGATCGTTAATGCAGCAGTGTATTACCACTGCATCAGGTTTCTCCTCGGCATCGTCAAGTTCTTGCAGACGTTGCTCTAGTCCCTTTACCTTATAGCTTCTTTGACGTGTCGCATTCAAATCGTACGAATGTCCAAGTCTCCTATCGTCCACGCCGTTGGCAACCGAGTCATGGATCACCAGAACCTTCGGTAGGCTTAGTTTCTCTTCTTTTGCTTTCGTTTTCTTCTTGTTTTGACAAACATCGTCACGACGTGATTTGACGTCATGTTTTATCTTTGCATCAGTTTGAATAGGAGGCCTGACGTCATGTTCTGTTTTGATGTTCTTTTCACCTATAACTGATTTTGCTTCTGCATTTTGGGCTTTTTCTTGAGCAGAAGGTTGTCTGTTATTGATCGATGTGTTCGCAGGTGGGGTTTTGACCACTTCAGCATACGATGTTGTGTTTGTAGGACATATTTCTGTTTGTGTAGCTGTTGTTGTCATGGAAACGTGGGGTTTGGCTATTTTCTCTAGGATCTTCGTTTGAGCTAAAACGGCATTTTCCAATGATTTGATGCGATCTTCTAGAGTTAATTTCATGCCAAGAGCGTAATTTTCTTCACCGACCTCATTTGTTGTTGTAGATGACTCCGTTGAATGACGATGGGTTGATGTTGCTTGGGCAGCTGTAGGCATAGCAAGCTCCAGTAACGGAGTGTCGTCTCGCTGCTCGTCTGTTTCGGCACAGTTCTG
>CM065748.1:19155611-19165611 GCA_033310375.1 Conus canariensis
ATCAATTATCAAAACAGCGTATATACCCAGCGCTGGCGTCCCCTTATCTAATGTCCCTATTCATACGTGGGGAAAATAAAGAAAGACCAGCTTTCATTTTTAAAATAAAAACAAATTCCACAACCTAAGCAGATTCATAGCGTTGTTTATCTCTCAAACAGAAGATAATGCACATCCGTTTTTTTTTTTTTTTAAATCAACTAGCAAAATGCTGGTGGTGCGGGGAACATATTAAAAAGTGGTTATAGTTTAGCCTATTTGTGTTGTTACTGGACACAACTTAGCTCTCATTATGTAATAGAATGCGCAAGTTACAATCACTTACAGCATTTCACCGGTGGGCTATAGTCAAGCGTATTATTCATAGCACATCAAATGTGCCAGTTAAAAAATGACTTCTTTACTACATTTAGGTGTCAATACCTTGCCTGGTCCAGTTATTTGCTTTAGATGTAAAGAAAAATTGTTTTCAAAGCCTTAGATATATTTTGCTATATAAATATTTCTACTTTTTGACTATAGTTTAGCTTATTTTGCAATATTTCTCAATGAAACATAAATACAAGTATTTAAAAATAATTTCCTTTTTCTTATAAACAGATAATAGTGCGGAAGTTTTAAAAACAACAAATAATAAGACAAATAAAGCAGATAGATAGGGGAACAAACTCTAAATCCACTAAAGGGAAACAACGTATACACAGAGTTCTTCCCCTTCCCCCCAAACACACACACACACACACACACACCTGATGACACAATACGAGGGTGAAGACACACTCACTCCAACTCGTGCATTCGTGGCACACAAACGCTTGTACAAACCAACGCATGCACACACATAAAACTCAGTCATGGGGAGACGACTGAAGGAACGATCCTCGTCTTCGTTCAACAGTGAGACAGTGAGAGCGAAAGCTTGGTGAATCCCAGGAGACGGTAAACTGAACCAAGTAACGATCGATCCTGGCTGTATTCTCACGGGACAGGGAGCAAGGGTGGATGAGGTAATAATAGACGCTGTGACAGACTACCGGTAATGTAAGGTAAGGTAATGTTGCTTATAGCCCTGCCGACCGCAAAGGGCCATATCAGGGTTGTCACCACGTTGACGTCAACTCACAAGGCATCAAAAAAAAAAAAAAAAAAAAAAAAAATCACACATCTCATTAAAATACACCTTCTAAAAACGCAGCAGAAACTTCGTTAAAAAAAATCTTTCTTCCGTAAACTCTTAGGCTATATACGATGGAAAATGTTAATCTCTTTCAGAAATTCAAAGATCACGTCAAGTGGGGCTATCACTGAACAAAGTTTTCAGGGAGTCGGCCGTACAGTGTTTACGTCTCACTCATACAAGTCCCACCACTCTAAAAGAACATGTCTCACCGCGAGTGGAACATGACATGGAACGCACCACAGAGCTTCGTCACCTTATAAAAGATAAGAATGGGTGTAAAACGAGTGGCCTGTATGCAAACGGCACAAGAATGTTTCAGACAAGAATGTTCCATCTTTGCGGCTACCTTGGGAACATGGTAAACAGTGCCTCTAACTTGTGTCTGTACCATTCATCAGGACGTGTAATACTTAACACCCTCTCATCTGCCCCGAAAATTTTATATATATATATATATATATATATATATATATATATATATATGAAGACAGACAGACACTAATCCCCAGCTTAGAGAGTGGGAGCGAGATGAGAGAGAGAGAGAGAGAGAGAGAGAGAGAGAGAGAAAGGAGAAGAACACAAAGATATAGAACTGGGGAAAGTCACTCTGACCCTGTCTACAGGGAGGGGCCGAGGAAGGCTCTTGCTTACGCAGACAAAACAAGTGGCTTACAATTTATCTCACTCTTTTAATTTATCTCACTGAACAATTTCAACAATCAACCACTGGTTTAATTAACCAGAACACGACACTGATTTTGAATCAAAAGATTTCCAAAAACCACGATTAAGGTTAACATCAAACATAAAATAAATCATCAAAACAGTTCAGCCCAGCATAAACATCATCCCATCCCTGAGGTTCCGCAGGTACACTGAGACGGGTAGCAGAGTATGGGTATTTGCGGACTAGACCAGGGACAACTTTGGGTGCAGGGTAAATGAGGGTAATTTGGGCAAGGTTGGAGGGAGGAAGGGTAAGGAGGAAAATAAAAATGTGGCAGAAATAACGACGAAGTCGACGAAACGGATGGCCCCTGGGAATAGCACATAACACAATACATTAGCCTTCTATGGTAAAGAAATCTACTATTAAAAACTACTACCAAGAGCAACACCACTGAACATAAAAGAACACGCCAATAAAAATGCATCAATCTTGCCACACACAGCTGATACCCCAGCCAATCGGCAATCTTAACCCACTAGCGTGGAAGCATTATGCCCTTCACACATTTTTACAAACTCTTCCATACATGACCCTTCAAGCCCTTGCGCAGAAATAACCAACAAACATCCTAAAAATATTCCTACATCAATACAACAACAATTTGTCTCCACAAACTTCTAGTACTGAGAAAAGCTCAAATGTAGCAACACAATACATGCTAACAAAGCTAAACAACTCTCTTCTCCTTAGTTGCAGGGGTCATTCCATAAGAACAAAGGAATAAAAAGGTTTCCCCCTGGAACTAGGCCCTAACTATACAAATCTTCTACTACTATAATAATTTAATGCCAGGAGTATTGGGCTAAATTATGAACCCTAGCCCTAGGCACAACATGGTTAGCAATGATCCTTAAAAGAAGGTGAGAGAAAATATATAGACTGAGGGAAACCAAATGAGAAAGAAATTTAGACTGGAAACTAAGATTAGACTCTTAGCTCTGTTCGACTTGAGAAGTGAGAGCACAAGAGAACTGAATAAGCATGACAGAGAAATTAAGTCTTAATTTCTTTAACATGCCTTAGTACTATTTCAAACAAGACAAGCCTACTAAAATCCTGTAGAATGGCCAGGATCCTTTCACCAATTTCAAAGTGTCTACCAAAAGCACATGGTAAACCCAACCGGTTCAACATACCAACTTGACCAGTATCTAGACAAGTCCAATCATAATATGATCAGTAACTATATTATACAGGCTTAGTTTTTAGTCTAATCTACTTATAATCTTACTACAGCTTACTAACCTTGAATTAAGAGACCACTTTGCCCACTTTGTTTTCCCTCTAGAGAGACAACGTGGTTCCTCCTCTCTTCAGCCGGTCAAAAGGGAAAGTACTTCTATGTCAAGGAACAGGAAATAGGGTGTGGAACTTGTCAGGAAACAGGAAGTAGGTTGGGGAACTTGATTATCATTTCCCTAAATTAATTAATTTCAGCCCCCAAAATTAATTACTTCTAGTAACTTTCCCAACAATATTTTTGTATACAAAGAATAAAAATAGTAAACTAGAACCAAATCCAAATACATTATCTTCGTTTTACCACTCAAGGGGAACAACTCTCCAAAGGAAACAACTTCTTAACAAGAGACTAAAATTACGGTTACTTCCCTTGAACTGTGCTTGTGTAGACCAGCCCTCTGTCATGCTGTCTACACTTTCCCGGCCAAAAATAAAAAAAGAAAAACATAAAATTTTTTTCTTTTTTTTTTTCTTCAATTGAAAATTTCTGGTCATTTCGCACAATGGCGAAGTTTTCCTTGAACCAGCAATGAATCATTGCCAGACAATTTCTTTGGTGTATAACTACACGCATTTCTTGGCCAAGATGAAATAATGTTCCTTTATCATCGACAAGGACTTGGAGAGGGTCTCGAAACTTTCCTCCAACTGTCTCAACCATGGTCCCAGATCCTTGGCTTTGCCAACAGTGGCAGACTCAACAGGAAGATCTGCTGCCACTCTATGTGCCAAGTTCAAACGGTCCACAGGCCGCCTTTGTCGTACTGACCTCCTAAGTTTTGGTGCAGGCTCTTCCCCTTCCGCATCAAAACCTACCGCCTCGTCAGGCTCAGTGTGGTTGAGATCAACCGACCCATCCACGGATCCCTCCTCGTGATCCTTCTCTGGTTCTGCTGGGTCAGTAACACCTTGTGCCTCAGTCCCATCTCCTGTGTCCACACGGGCTTGGTTGTGTTCCTGTGTATCACCAGCTGGTTCCATGGGTTCCTGTCCGGTACCCATTCCTGGTTCAGATGCTTCTTCATCTTCCTGTGGTGCTCCCATCAGCTCCCCCACATCTGTCCTCAGAGGTTCGCCAGGTGGAACAAACACAGGTGCCTCTGGCCTCAAATCTGAATTGGGCCATGCTAATTCAAACTGCAGAGAGGCCGTGTCCTCCTCCTCAACATCCTGCAGCTCTGTCCTACTCCTTTCAGTTTTGGTTTTGGGCCTCGGCTCTCTTTCCTTCTCTCGGATTTGATTGGTCTCTTCATCAAGCATGCCTATTGGTAATAACAGGTTGCGGTGAAGTGTCCTCACAGGCCCAGTACCCTCTTCCAGTCTGACCGAGTACACAGGCATATCACCAGGCTTGTCGACCACTACGTACACCCCTTTTTCCCAACGGTCACACACTTTTGAGGTGATCCTGGGGCCTAGTCGTCGCACTAAGACTCTGTCTCCCACCTCAAGTTCAGCAGCATAGGCGGATGTGTCGTACTGTGCCTTGTTCCTGAGTGCACGCCTGTCCATGTTGTTTGAGGCAGTTGCGTAGGCCTCTTGGAGACGATTCTTCATGTCTCGCACAAACTGCCTTGGCGATTCCCTCCGAGAAGCATCTAAATCAATTCCAAACGCCAAGTCAATCGGTAGGCGTGGATGGCGTCCGAAGAACAGGTAATACGGGCTGTAACCTGTGCTGGAATGAATGCTGCAGTTGTACGCATGCATCACTGCTGGCAGACTTTTTCTCCAGTCCTTCTTCTGTTCATCCTCAAGGCTGCGGAGTCGGTGGATGATCTCTCGGTTCAAGCGTTCAACAGGTGAGCCTGCAGGGTGGTATGGTGTCGTGCGGCACTTCTTGATGCCAGCTACTCGGCACACTTCTTTCAACAGCTCAGACTCAAAATCTCTTCCTTGATCTGATAGGATGCGCTGAGGGAAACCATAGATCATGAAAAAGTTCTGCCAGAGGGCTTGAGCAACAGTCTTGGCTTTCTGATCTTTTGTGCAGACTGTAACGCCGAACTTGGTGAAGTGATCGAGTATCACCAGGATATTCTGTTTCTGGCCCTTGACCTCGATGGTTAGGTAGTCAATGGAGAGGAGCTCAAGGGGAACACTGGAGGTGATGGTCTCCATAGGAGCCTTTTCTTGGGCAGCTCCCCTCCGTACACACCTCCCACATCGCCTGATCTTCCTCTCCAAATCTCGGGCCATGAAGGGCCAGAAAAACCGGAGTCTTGCCTGTTGAAGTGCACTCTCCAGATGTGGATGGTATACATCCTCGTGCACACCTGACATCGCTTGTTGGCGCTTTGAGGTGGGAATGACCAGTTGCCACTTCACTCTCCCTTCCTCACCCTCTACTTTCCTGTGGAGAACACCTTCTTTCATCACCAGTTTGTTTTGTTCTCGGATGAAAACTCTCATCTCAGGTGAGACACCTGCTTGTGTATTGGCACTCAACCTGTGGCCCTTTTCTAACCCTTGAATCACCCAGTTCAGTGTAGGGTCAGCCAGCTGTAGTCTTCTCCACTCTCTCTTACTGATGGTACCAATCCCGTTCTCCTTCGGCTCCAGGATGTCATCACGAATCAGACTTGGGTCTTTTACCAGCTGTTCCACTGCTGGAAGGTTTTCCTCTGTGCCTGTCTCAACTGACTGATGGCACGATGACACATGTAGGCTGGCCTGGTTGTTGCTGGCTGGCCTAACGCCCTTGGCTTCCATCACAGCCCTGACCACCACCGAGCTTGCGGTTTTCCATTTGTTGTCTTGGTTGTCGAGTTCAGTGGCCTTCCTCCTGATGAACTCTGTGTTTTCCAGGAACTTGTGGTACTCTGCATCCTCCAGAAGTTCTTCCCGGTCATGTCGCCGAGACAGGCCGTCAGCATCCAAATGGCTGGATCCTCTCTTGTACTGTATGTCAAAGTCATAGATGGAAAGAGAAGCAAGCCACCTATGACTCACAGCATCGAGCTTTGCTTTGTGGAGGATGTACCGCAGGGGGTTGTTATCCGTGACTACTGTGACTTGAGTTCCCAGAATGTAATCATGGAATTTCTCCGTCATTGACCACTTCAAGGCAAGAAATTCCCTCTTGTGCGCTGGATAGTTGGATTCAGTCTTGTTGAGAGATCGGCTGGCATACGCAATTACTCGGTTCTTCCCGTCCTGTTCCTGGTACAGTACAGCACCGATTCCAGTTCCACTCGCATCACAGTGCAGAGTGAATGGTTTTGTGCGGTCAGCCACTGCCAGGAGAGGCTCAGATGTCAATGCCTGGATGAGTGCGTCAAATGCTGCCTGTTGTTGATCTCCCCACATGTGTGTGATGTCCGATGTCAGGGTAAGGCCTTTGTTTTTCTTCTCTCCTTTCTTCTGGCAACCCCTTGGGATATAACCCGCAGTTAGGTCATTGAGTGGCTTGGCTATCTGGGCGAACTTTGGGAGGAATTTTCGGTAGAACCCAGCAAACCCGATGAATGACTTCACGTCGCGAACTGTGCGAGGAATCGGCCAGGTCGTCAAGGCAGAGATCTTCTCGGGGTCTGGTTTTATCCCCTGGTCGGAGATGACATGACCCAAGTGGCGAACCTCCTTTGTCCCGAACAGGCACTTTTGTGGGTCGAGCTTCAGCTTGAACTTCCTCAGCCGTTCCAGCGAGCGGATGGTCCGGTCTTCCAGTTCCTCAAGTGTACGACCATGGATCAATATATCATCTAAGAACACGATCAGTTCACTGAGGTTCATATCAATGAACACCTTGTCCATCAGTCGCTGAAATGTTGCTGGGGAGTTGCAGAGGCCAAAAGGCATCCGCTCAAACTGGAAAAGCCCGAAAGGTGTCGTAAATGCCGAGATCTGCTTCGCCCGTTCAGTCAATGGTACCTGGTAATACGCTTTGCTGAGGTCCATGCTCGTGAACCATTGGCTGCCGTTGAGTGTGAGGAACAGGTCATCGATCTTCGGGATGGCATAGCTATCTTTGATGGTGAAACGGTTGACCGCTCGATAGTCCACACACAACCGCAGGGCGTTGTTCTTCTTCCTCACCAAGACGATGGGACTTGCAAAGGGCGAGCAACTTGGAGTAATGATTTTTGCCTCCAGGAGCTCCTGGATATGCTGCTTTGCCTCCTCAAAGTCTCTCGGGGAAATGGGTCGGGGTCTCTCCCTGACAGTGCATCCTGGCTGGAGTCGGATGTCGTGTTGTTCCGCCTCGGTTCTGCCTATGTCCAAATCATTTTGGATGAAGATATCGGAGTAGGACGAGAGTCGGTGGGCAAAATGCTTGCGCCACTCTTCTGGTGCACTCTCTCCGAAACGGAACTGCCCTGTGCATGTAAAATCAGAAGTGCAACCCTCTGTGTCTGAGATGTGAGTGTGATTTTGTGACTGCGTGACTGTGTGTGTGCTCAGTATCACATCCTGTTGTTCAGACAACCCACTAAACTCTTCTAAGACCTTATGCATATCATACATGGCATGAACAACATACACATCTGCTATCTTGGAATTCTTCTGTAAGACTAAATCTACATCAGAAAAATTGCAAAGGGTCAATCTCACATCATGCAAATCTTCAACAGCCACTTTTGTTGCTACCAGTCCCACCTTAACGTTTTGCTGTTGGTCACAGTGTTCCTGGATCAACACCGAGGAGAAGGTCTGAAGGTCTCTGACCCGGGGTTGACCCACAACACTGGCCGTACCCATAGGGGGTATGACTGTCTTCTTCTTCAAAACAATGGTCCCCACTTTGCCATCAACATCGCTACTGTCGGCAGCATTTGCCAGCATGAATAGTGCCTCACATCTGACATGGTCGGTTACCAGAGATCGTGGCAGGTCTCTGAAAACGTTAGTTCCCAGAATAATCGGAACTGTCCTTGAAAATTCTGTACCCCCCTGACCCACAAGACAGGCTACAGAAGTGACTGTCTCCTTCCCTGCCAGGACCTTTGGTAGCCGACACTGCATGGTTATGTACCCAAGGTAAGGCACACTCTGTCCCCCCGCACCAACCACATTGACGGGTGTTGTCAGTTCCTGGATTTGCAGGTGGTCGAGGTTCTGTCTATAGAACTGTTCCGAGACGATGGTCACTTGGGACCCACTGTCCAACAAACATTTTGTTTTCACCCCTTCCACTTCTATCTCCTCTTCACATGCAGGCCCAACCAAGGCCTCCAGAATGTCTGCCTCAGTGTTGATGTCTGCCAACGTGTCTCTTGGGGTTAGGGTGGTCTGCCCCCAACGTCTACAGTTTTGCACAAAAATAACAAGTTCATTACCTCTTACCTCAGTCTTCAGCACCTTCAGTCCCCATCTGATGTTTTCTGGGGCACGAGGGCAGACATGCGAAGCACTCGGCACCTTTCCCCGAAGTTCTATAATTTGGCCAGCTGCCAGCTTGACGTCGACTCCCCTCAGGCGGACAGGCTTGATGTTGCGGCTGACCTCGATGGTGTTGATGGCATCCTTGAGGAGTTTTTCATGCCCTCGGTTGGGTCCTGAATTGTTGTCAGTCAGCGTCTGGACCCCGACGCCGACTGCTGGCCGTTTAAAATTCTGCTGTTCCTGCTGGTTCCGGCACTGTCTGGCGTAATGGCCATGTCGGCCACACTGGTAGCACGGCCCCCTGGGTCGTGGAGGTTGAGCCCTCAGGTGCACCAGACCAGGAGGTTCTGTGAACGTCGGCCGTAACTTCTCGGCCACCTTCTCGGCGATCTTCTCCAGGTCGCTGTCACAGAGTCCCTCACTGGGTCCTGGCATTGTTGCGGCATTGGCGTGAACTCTGCAACTGTCCTTGGACCTAGAGACGGGCTCCTCGCCCACCTCTTCCACTCTCCGTACCGTCTGGAGCAGCCTGGTGAGGTCTGGAGTGGCCTCCCCTGGAAAACCAAAACTGTTCCGCAGCTCCAGAGCCAGCATTGGTGGAACTGACCGGGAAAACACATGGTAGACCCGCCGCCGCTGCTCCTGCTGCCCCATCTCCATCTTTGCTGCCACCCCTGCCAGGGCGGACCACAAACGTCCCAAGAAGGTGGACGGAGCCTCCTTAGGCTGCAGTGTCATGGTGTTGAATTCTAGAAGTAGGTCATCCACCGTCTTCACCTCCCCGTAGATGCCCCGAAGAGTGTTCAGGATGTCGGCAGCATCACTGCAGTCCCTTGCCTGTTGGTAGGCGAGTCCCCGGAGGCTGCCCAACATCTTCGCCCGTAGTTCTGGGATCGTGCCATCTTGTAGATGCTGCAGACATTGCTGCTCCCACTCTACAAAAGACACTTCCCCTGGTTGAGGGACAAACCCTGAGAAGGGCTTGATCCTCACGGCTGCTTGGGCCGTGACGTTGATGACAGGTGGGGTTGCTGCAGCGGGTTGACAGGTGACTAGGGAGAGTAGCCTCTGCATGTCGGCCAGCTGTCTCTGGAGGCCAGCGACCGTGGCTTGCTGGCCTTCTTCCCCTCCATTTCCATCACCTGCTTGGGCACCCCCACTCAAGCTGCCTGACGGTGTACCTTCAGTATTCATGGTACAAATTATGCTGGTCTGTTCTTTTTGTTTTACAACTTGGGATCTTTATAAAAAAATTCTTTTTTCTTTTTTTACAAAATTTTTCTTTTTTCTCATTTATTATTATTATTTTTTTTTAGCCTTCCTTAGCCCCACATTGGGCGCCAGAATTGAAGACAGACAGACACTAATCCCCAGCTTAGAGAGTGGGAGCGAGATGAGAGAGAGAGAGAGAGAGAGAGAGAGAGAAAGGAGAAGAACACAAAGATATAGAACTGGGGAAAGTCACTCTGACCCTGTCTACAGGGAGGGGCCGAGGAAGGCTCTTGCTTACGCAGACAAAACAA
>CM065748.1:19173111-19175611 GCA_033310375.1 Conus canariensis
CGATGTTGACTCTGTCCTCTGATTGGTAGAAAGAACTAACGCAATGTTGACTCTGTCCTCTGATTGATAGAAAGAACTACCGCAATGTTGACTCTATCCTGTGATTGGTAGAAAGAACCATCGCAATGTTGACTCTATCCTCTGATTGGTAGAAAGAACTATCGGAATGTTGGCTCTGTCCTCTGATTGGTAGAAAGGACTATGGGAAAGTTGACTGTCATGAAGGATGTAGTGATGCGCTGACCCCTGACCTGTCCACCCCAGATGTGCTGTTGTCCATGGGGTCCGTGGGGCTGTGCGGCAGTGACCTCAAGTACTGGAAGACCGGAGCCTGCGGGAGATTTGAACTCCGGCACCCCATGGTGATGGGCCATGAGGCCAGCGGCACCGTCGTTGCTGTGGGCTCCGCGGTCACGTCTCTCCAAGCTGGTAATCTTACCTGCAGACTACTTGAAGAAAAAATGGAAAAAACCCACCTTTTTTAATATTTGTTTTTATCAATGATTACATGTTGATAAACGAAGACATGAAAGTACTGAAATATGACATAACCGAACGTTATGCAAGAGTATGTAAATGAGAAAAAATTTTGTCAGAGAGAGAGAGAGAGAGAGAGAGAGAGAGAGAGAGAGAGAGAGAGAGAGAGAGAGAGAGAACGAACGGAATTTGTTTATTGGGGGAAGAGAATATGCATAAAATAGACATGTTTACATCTGGCTTCAGCACACACACACACACACACACACACACACGCACACCACGCACGCACGCACGCACACGCACCACACACACACACACAACACACCACGCACGCACGCACGCACGCGACGCACCACCACACACACACACACACACACACACAACACACACAGAAGCTGACAGACAGACAGACATGTGTGTGTGCGCGTGCGTGCGCGCGTGTTTGTGTGTGTGTGCATGCGCGCGTGCGCGCGCGCGCATGTGTGTGTGTGTGTGTGTGTGTGTGTGTGTGTGAGTGCGTGCTGCGTGTGTGTGTGTGGTGTGTTGTGTGTGTGTGTGCGTGTGTGGTGTGTGGTGTGTGTGTACTCGTGTGCGATGCGTGTGTTTAACTCATTAGAAAAACGGAAAAAATGCAGGAACGTTTCTCTTTTTTTTTCTGGTGTTGATTAGTAAATGTACTAATACAGTGTTTTATTTTGTTTTCTTCTGCTTAGTTATGAGAATTTTCTTCAAATGACTAAAGTGAGAGAAATATGTTTCATTTGGAAATATGCAGTATCCAATAGGTCAGTTTTTGTTTCGAATGTTCATGAGAGAGAGAGAGAGAGAGAGAGAGAGAGAGAGAGAGAGAGAGAGAGAGAGAGAGAGAGAGAGAGAGGAACTGGTCAAGAGCATTGCTGTTGGATCATTTATCACAAGTTTTTGTTTTCTTGTTTTTTTTGTTTTTGGTAGTTTTATGGTATAGCGAGACACTTCCATACCCATGCAGGTGAACTATACTCCAGACAAACAGACGTCTTCTGTGACAGGGGACAGGGTGGCCATAGAGCCTGGGGTTCCCTGCCGGAAGTGCAAGCTGTGTAAACATGGCCGCTACAACTTGTGCCCGGATGTTCGCTTCTGTGCCACGCCCCCTGTGGATGGAAACCTGTGTCGCCAGTTCTCTCACCCTGCCGACTTCTGCTTCAAGTAGGTCTGCGTGAAGGTGGGACCCTTTTTTTTTTTTTCTTTTTGAGTGGTAGTGATGTCTTCTTCTCCTCTCGCTCTATGCAACCCCCCACCCCCACCCCACCGCCCCGCCCCCTCCGCATCCCGACCCCCTGCTCCGCTCCCTCCTATTTCCCCCAACTCTTCTTCCATCTTTCCCTTCTCTGGTTTTCCAGAAATAAAAACGATTACGACAATGACGACGACGAACACATAATGAAGATTAAAAAAACAAACAAACAAAAACACGATAACATCAGTAGCAACCAGCAACAAGACTACAATACAAAAATCAAAAACAAACAAATAAATAAATAAACAAACATATTACAAAGACTACTACTAAGACTACAAATGCAAAAAAAAACAAACAAAAAAAAACAAACAAACAAACAAACAAAAAGAAAAAAGAAAAAAAAAGCGGTAACAGCAGAAGCAACCAGCAACAAGATCACGACAGAAAAGTCACAAACAAACATATTATAACGACTACTACTAAGACTACAATGGCAAAAATACAAAAACAAAAACGGAAACAAATACCAACAACCAAACAAGCAACCGACAAATTACAGTTACAACTGCTACTGCTGCTGTTGCTGCTGCCGCTGCTACTTCTATTACTAGCACTACTGCTGCTGCTACTGCTACTACTATCACTGTTGCTACTGCTGCTGCTGCTGCTGCTGCTGCTGCTGCTACTACTACCACTACTACTACATCATTATTGTCTCATATTACCGCTAAAAATCACGAAGACAACAACTACAACTGCTGCTGCTGCTGCTTATCACTAAAGATTCTAGCTGATTTA
>CM065748.1:19183111-19188111 GCA_033310375.1 Conus canariensis
AATCGTTAATGAATGTTTTTTGGTGACATTCTAATTGATTGATTGGTTGCTAAATCTTTTGCGTGAACTGATTAATGTTAATTGATGTTTTGCTGACATACTAATTGATTGACTGGTTGCTAAATCTTTTGCATGAACTGATTAATCGTTAATGAATGTTTTAGTGCCATACTAATTGCTTGATTGGTTGCTAACCCTTTGCATGAGCTGATTAATCGTTAATGAAGGTTTTAGTGACATACTAATTGACTGATTGGTTGCTAAATCTTTCTGGCAGATCGGTGCATTGGAGCACTGACTGACTGACTGTCTGACTAGCTGACCAGCCAACTGACCCACGTACTGGTGACTTATTGACCAACTGATTGGTTCTTTTTATCTTTCCAGCAGATCGGTTAATTGATCGACTAATTGTCTCACTAACTGAGCAAGCAACTGACCGACCTACTTACTAAGACTATTCAAGAAAGTAGGAGGGAGACAACACGATTGATGAGCGGTTGCTGTCAAGCTGATGATATCATTAATATGATTCCCCACATTAATGCTGTTTACATTCATAATAAATGTTGACCACGTCGTCGTCGTCGTCGTTGCTATATAGTGAACCCCCGGCAAGGAGGTGCTGGTTCCACCGGTGTTTGTTGGTTTGTTCGTCTGTCAGCAAGATGATCTGAACGAAACTTGCTGTAAAGATGGAATGTGACCCCCCCCCCCCCCAAAAAAAAAAAAAAAAAAAAAAAAAAAACCAACAACAACGAAGCCCATACCAGTTTAGTGTGGATCCGTATGACGGATCCGGATCAAAGAGCGGATCCGGGATTCGTTCGTACGTGGCAGGGGTCTGCGCTCCCCCAAATTTCTTTGAAGTCATCTGGTGTTTTTGGGGATGTGCAACAGTTCATGACTGCTTTGTTGCAGCTATCCTACCGCCCTGTCGCTGCTCGAGTCACGTGCTTTTGACGTCACGCCGCTGATCACGCACCACTTCTCGTTGTGCGACAGTCCGCGAGCTTTCCAGACGGCCATGACCCCGGACAGTCAAGCGGTCAAGGTCATGATTCACTGCGACCAGTAGATTAATTAAGGCACGACAGGATTTGGGGCTCGCGTCATGGGTTGTGTGTGACGTTGTGGTTGTGGCTTTTCTGGTGAACATTTTCACGGGTTAGGGGGTTACATGTTCTCGTGTTATGATTTATGTTTAGAGGAAATTATAATCAGTCTGTCAATGTAGTTATTTGTTCAATAAACAATAGTGATGTTATTTATGATGATGATGATGATTATCATCATCATCTCATCATCGTCGTCGTCGTTATTGTTATTCATTGTTATATAATAATAATGATAACAACAACAAACAACAACAACAATAATAATAATAATAATTGTATTGTTATTATAATTATTATTTCATTATCATTATTTTATTATTATTATTATTTATTGTTGTTGTTGATGGTGGTGGTGTTGTCATTATCATCATCATCCAACAATCATCATCATCATCATCATCATCATCATCACGATGATGATGATGATGATGATGATGATGATGATGATGATTGGTTGGATGAAAATCGAGCGTCATTAATTTTTAGTTGTCGATAATGATTTTTATTTGGTGGAATGATGTCATTTTCATCCATGATTTGTTGTCTTGTTGATTTTGACGCGATGTATCATCATCATCATTGAATGTGTCAGCGTCATGGTACAATCTATTATTATCATTGGTCAGTGTTACGATCTGTCTCGTTAGTGTTGCGACTATCTATCTATCTATCTATCTATCTGTCTATCTATTATCTGTCTATCTGTCTGTGTGCCTATCTATCTATCTACGTATCTATGTATGTATCAATCTATCTATCCATCTGTCCGTCTGTCCGATCGTCTGTCTCTCTGTTTATCTACTAATTGGAAGTTGCTGATTTACAATTTTATGGTCAGCCGACTGCAAGGGCCTAACGTTGACCCCCCCCCCCCCCCCCCACCACACACACACACACACTCCCCACCCTTCCCAGGGTGGGGTGGATTATTATTTGTATGGTTTGATTGTCTCAATTTTTAATGTTGATTCGTGTGAGTTGAGGTGTTTGTTTCTGGGCACGCAAGACGGCAATTTTGACGTCAATGATGACGACAATGACAGTAATGACGCCAGCAAGGAGAGTAATGACAATGACGACGTTGCTCATTTTGTTCACAGCGCATTTCAGCGCTGGATCAGACGATCGCGTGTTTAATTTTCAAGAGCGCCCTGATTGAAAAATTGTGCCGGGTCTTTGCGCGTGTATTTATTTTTTATCATTAGAATTTCCAGATGACGAAAATTCCACGACCGCCCGCAATGTAAGGGAAGCAACACGCAAAACACGAACACCACTTTGAGGGAACAGTTATGTCCCTTGTTATTTTGTCTCTCTCTCTCTCTCTCTCTCTCTCTCTCTCTCTCTCTTTTCTCTCTCTCTCTCTCTCTCTCTCTCTCAATTCGCTTCCTTTAGGTTCAACAGTCCATTGTCAGATTAATGCTTCGTGCAGACAGAAAATAACGACATAAGAAGGAACAAAAACCATGAAAATAAAGAAATACCAATATATATGAGTAAATTACAAAATACGTAAATGAATAAATAAATGAAAAAAAAAACCACAAATAAATAAATCCATAAATAAGTAATAGAAATAAATGAATAAACAAGATAAAAAGGAGGGAAATAAGTCAATCAATAGATAGATATATGATATAGATAGATAGATAAAGAAATAAAATAAGTCAGTGAATAAATACATACATACATACATACATACACACGATATGCATACACACATACATACATGCATTCATACATACACATACATACATACATACATACACATACATACATACATGCATACGTGCATTGATCAACAGCTAGACAATTTGACAACGCAAGATGACTTCATACGATGATAAACAGGTAAAACAGATTTCGGTAAGGTCAGATGATAAGATATGTACGAATTACAACTGATCCACCTGAATGAATTACAACTGATCCGCTTGAATGAATTGCAGCTGATCCGCTCAAACACACCTTCAAACACACGACCTAAACACAAGCGGGTATGGAGAGGGACATAAAGGGTCAGGACAAACTTACAATGCCACAGATTCTGCTCAGTCAATGCTGTGTCATTACTATTATTGCTATAACGCATCACAAAATGTGTATGTGGCAATACAGACATATCAAGAGGTCATGTTTCGTTTGAGTGAGTGTCTCTCAGGGCTTACTTACCATGTATATCGGGCATGTCTGTGATTGATGTTTTCTTTTCTATTTTTTTTTTTTCTGATGCTTTTTATTCTTGCCTTTAAAGATACCGCTTATTTGTTGCATAGTTCAGTTAGGTATTTACTGTGAAGTTGCCGGCCTTTGTGTGATTACATGTACATACCCACACCTGCACACAAACATATCCACATGCACGCACACATTCGCGAATATAAGCACACACGCTTCCTCCCGCTCCCCCCGCCCCCCCCCCCCCCCCCCCCTTTCTCTATCCCTCCTTCGCTCCCTCTTTCTCTCTCTCTTGTCTAATATCACATCATTTCGTGTACAGACGTGATTTGAAAACACTACTATTTTTGAGTGCACGGGGGAGGGGGGGGGGGGGGGGAAGAGGGGGGAGGGGGAAGATAGTAGGTGACCTTAATTTGGAACAATTTCAGTCTGATCTTTCGCCTTTTAAAATTCAAATTTCAAATGAAATTAATAGCGAACCGCCAAGAAAACGCAGACAATCGAATCAGAAGACAAGCCATGACGCGTTTCGACCTCTTAGGTCTTCTTCAGGCAAGATCCAAAACACTCAGGACAACGAAAATGAACGAGCAATTATCATCTTGCCCATCTTGCGCTGAAATGGATGAAGATAAGTGATTGCTCCTTCATTTCCGTTGTCCTCAGTGTTTTGTATCTTGCCTGAAGAAGACCTAAGAGGTCGACACGCGTCGTGTTTTGTCTTGTGATTCGTTTGTCTGCGTTTTCTTGGCGGTTTGCTATGAATTACATTTGAAATTTGTTTAGATTTCCGCCTGCAGTCGCCTCACTATGCAACTAGACCTAATTTTGAAATTCAGACAACATTTTGTCTGGTTTGTACCGACGGTGAGTTGGACTTTATACAGAAGGAAACTAAATTACGAACTAGACCGTTTTCAACTTTTGTTGTTGTTGTTGTGTCTCTGTCTCTGTTTTTCATGGCTAGAAATTTACATGTCCAGACATTCAATTTGTCCAGTTTTGTGAAATTCCATGAAATTGGGACGCAAAGACGGTGGAATACACGTGTCGAAATAGCTGAAAGGGGGAACGGGAGGAGAGGGGGGCGGGGAGAGGGGGGGGGGAGTTGTGGTTGGTAGATGTGGGGAATTACAGTGGGGGTGGTGGGTGGGGGTGGGGGTGAAGACGTTGGGGTATCGTAAGTTTCCACACGGTAAAAATAGTGATGTCCTTAACTTCGAAATCCATCCTGTACACGCATACGAAGCATGCGTGTGCGCACGTACAAACACTCGCACGCGCGGACAAACACAGACCAACAACGACACAGACACAGCGACACAGACACAAACACACACACACGCACGCCGCGCGCGCGCCGCCAACACCACACACACACACACACACACACACACACACACACACACACACACACACACACACACACACACACGCACGCACACACACTCACCACGCACACACACACACACACACACACACACACACACACACACCACACACACACACACCACACACACACACACACACCACACACACACACACACACACACACACACGCACGCACGCACGCACAAACAAAGACACACGCGAAGACACTTCTAGCCGCCCCCCCCCCCCCTCCCCTCCCCGCCCCTCCTACCGGCATACGAAAATAGGAACACTCGCAGTCAGATGTTTTATCGTGAAAGTAAATGGAAA
>CM065748.1:19193111-19198111 GCA_033310375.1 Conus canariensis
GAGAGAGAAGAGAGAGAGAGAGAGAGAGAGAGAAGAGAGACAGACAGACAGACAGACAGACAGACAGACAGACAGAGACAGAGAGATTTAGCGAGGCAGTCAAACAAAAAATCAAACACACAGAAGAAGAAAGACAAGGGACGAGCATGGCAAGGGAGAGCATCCTCAAGTACTGACAGGCTGTAGATTATCAGCGCCTCCCAGTGGTCACTTCGCTGCTAATGCCTTGCCTCCCTTGACACATCAGTGTCACCTCTGGGGCGTGGCGCTACAATGCCCACCACCAGACTGGTCGCCCCTCCATTGTCTGGGGGAACACCCGCTACAGGGTATCAAGACAAATCTTCTCTCCGGCACTTTTCGATCAATCCGCCATTCTTTTTCCTGTTTGTCATCATGTCTTTCCTTTTTTTTTTTTTTTTGATCCGTTCTTCTCCTTTGTCAACTCATCGGAGACAGACAGTGCTCAGTGCTGCTCATTGAACAAAGTCTATGGTGGTTCAGCCCTCCATGGTGTAGCGGTTAGAGTTGTGGGCTGGTGAGTTTGGTATGGTAGGTTCGAGTCGCAAAATGTGAGCTTTATTTGTGGGATTGTTTGGACCTAGCCCTTTTGGTACGTTGGGTTCAGATTGTAAGGAGCTCCATCCACTTAATGAATGAATGTTTTTCAGAGTATTGTTGTTGTTGTCGTACCCTGGCTAAAAGACTCCAGGGATCATCCGAACAGCCGAAGTACTTGAACACCATGGTACAAATGCATCAGCTGGGGATGAGAACATTACGTGTGTGACCGTTTTTGATTACCCCACCACATGGGCAGCCACACTCCGACTTCGAGGGATTTTGGAGACTGATAATGTTATGCTAGGAGCTTGTCACGACTGAAGACAATCCCCGCATAACTACGCAGAGCATAACAACTTTTTGATGTAGCCTTGGCGTTCTAGCCTATGTCAATTGGTCTGACACAGCCTTAAGCCAAGGCGGTTTTTCAGAGTATGTTACTCGAACCTTTTTGATCAGCACTTCTGTGTCTGTGTGTCTGTGCCTGGACGATGTCGAGATATATATATCATGAAATGAAGAGTGGAGTACATCTAAATTGTAAAGACGGGGGTTGGGGGGTGGGGGGTGGGGGTGGGGGTGGGGGAGTACAGCTCTGTCATGACTTCTCAGATCAGAATGGAACACACAGCGTCATCTCCATCATTCTCATCCTCAGTCATCATCATGAAAAGTCTGAAACACCGCCAGATAGGCCGGGCCACGCGCCAGGGCCGTCACTGATGTATCAGGGGAGACAAGCCATGAGGAGGGAAGTGACCACTGAGAAGCGCCGATGAACTAGAGCCTGTCAGGACTTGGGAGGGCTGCTGTCCCTTGCCCTGCTCATCTCTTGTGTTTCTTTCACTGTCTGGCTGCCTGTCTGTCTGTCTCTGTCTGTCTGTCTGTCTGTCTCGACACACACACACACACACACACACACACACACACAAACACACACACAACACACACACACACACAACATACACATGCGCAAACGCACACACATGGGCCCGTGCCCACACATCCATACACACACATGCGCACATTCACTACACACACATACAAAAAAAAAAAAAAAGAGACAACCAATGTTAGGTAGGCACTCAAGGTCTGACCAGCGCGTTGGGCTAATGCGTAGGTCAGACATCTGCCAAGTCGAAGCCACGAGACCCTCTTCTTCAATTCTCTCATCTTAGTTGTTAATTCATTTATTGATCAGTTTAAAATCATGCGTAGTGTGGTCTCAAATCTTAGCGGATGCGGTGTAGCGTATATGGACTAGTCCGCACGCAGTGACACCTCCCCTCTCTCTCTCTCTCTCTCTCTCTCTCTCTCTCTCTCTCTCTCTCTCTCTCTCTCTCTCTCTCTCTGTGTGCTCGCGTGCACGTGCAAGTGTAAATTGATTATGTTTTTATCCTGTGATTGACACTGACAGGCCCAATCCATTACAATATTTGATTATGACCCGTAGGCCTTTCTTCTTTAACGCTTTGAAACTGAGCCGACGAACAAACAAACAAACAAACAAACAAAGAAAACCGTAAAATCAAAATGATAGACACTGGTCTCACAGACACTGGTCTCACAGACACTGATCTCACAGACACTAATCTCACAGACACTGATCTCACAGAGACTGGCCTCATAGACACTGATCTCACAGACACTGGTCTCACAGACACTGGTCTCACAGACACTGGTCTCACAGACACTGGTCTCACAGACACTGGTCTCAGGTCATTGGCATCTAGGCATCGTAGGCACCTAGAAGACACGGCTTGATCGGGCAGACTGGAAACTTGCTGCACGTGCAGACAGCGTCATGACTGGGACCATTACAAGCTTTAGTGCCAGCCACTGGCGTTTATTGCTACGTTTCACTGACTTCTTCTTCTTCTTCAGCAATACCTCCTGAGACAAACACTGAGCGCGGATGAGAGTAGGGTGTTCCCTTCTTCTCCTATTTTTTTTCCCTCCACTCCTCCTCGGATGGAAATGCTGAAGGGATGCCTCAGTAGTAATGGTGTACAACTGGTGGAGAGTTTGGGTGCTTGTGAGCTCTTTTTTTTTCTTTTTTTTTTTTTTTTTTGGGAGGGGGTGGGGGGAGCGGGGGGGGGGGGGGGGGGGGGGAGGGGGGAGGAGTCCTCCAAACTACCAATTTTTTCACACTTTCCTCACCCTTTTTTTTTTTTTTTTTTTTTCATTTTTGCCTTTTTTCTTTTTAGAGTAGGGCCTCCATCCGCCTATTTTTGTCCACTTTTTGGGAGTCTCCCCCCCCTCCCCTCCCTTTGTAACACGCTCGCTCATCATACACAATCTGTATGTCGTATCATCAACGGACATTCACACTTGCTGGTTTTCATATGTTAACGTATAGTACACATCGTCTGGGTTTACTTCTGCACAAATGTGTGGTGTGCTGACACATTCATACTGCTGCTACATTGACTCCTGTTAGCAAAATGAAAGATACTGGTGAAAGTATTCTATACTGGGCATGCAATAGTGTTTCAGATCAGGCACACAATGCATATCTTGGTTAACAAGCTCTGAGTTGGCAGTCATACTTTGCAGGCGACCCAACCTACAAAAAGACTATTTTCCATGTCCATCTTGGTAAGGTAAGGTCATGTTGCTTATAGCCCAGACGACCGCAAAGGGCCATATCAGGGTTGTCACTGCGTTGAAGTCAACTCACACGTCATTCATTCATACAACTCTTTTTAAAATACTATTTCTAAAAAAAAAAAAAAAAAAAAAAACACCCGAAATTTTGTTAAAAATCGTTCCACTATAAAATCTCAGATCCGATGAAAAATGTTGATTTTTTTTTTTTAAGAATTCAAAGATCGCATCAGGTGTCCTTACGAATGTGTAGTCATCGTGGAGATGTCAGTGAGGAGTTTAGATGGCTCGCTTTTTGTAATCCCATGGGGATGGTTCTCTCTGTCTGCTCCATCAACTGGGAGAGGACTTTAACCCGTGGTTGCTCCCCTGGAAAGAGTGTGTCAGAAATTTCCCCTTTTCTGTTACTCTCTTTGACTTCGCTTTCGTTTTGAGATCCAATCTCATTTAGAAGTACTCCTTTCTTTATGATCAAATGGAAAGCTCGTAGACTTTTTCTCTTTTACAGTATCCGACCTGTCGACTTTTCAGTCTGTGATCCATGCAACTTGGTATTAAAATAATAAAATTATTCTTCCTCCATTTCCCCTATTATCATTAGTATTAGCACTAATACTATTATTATCATTACTGTTATTGAAATTATTTTTGGTTACATTTTTGTACTGTTACTTTTATCAGTATTGCTATTATTACCATTATTGTTACGATTGTTGTTAGCATCATTTTCATTATCATGAATACCAGTTTTGTTATTGATATTACCACCATTACCATTATCATCACCATCCTCATCGCCATTTAGGCTGTTGCCACGACAACCATGCTGTTCGACAATCCTCTAACCCCTCTCCTTTCTCCCATACTACAACGACTATTGTCATATTATCACCAAAAGTGGTGGTAATCTTCTCTTTGTCATTTTTTCAATATTTTTACCTTCATCATTATCATTGTCATTATTGCTGTCAGTATTATTATTGTTATCATCATTACTATTTTCACTTGCATTGTCTTCTTTCCGACGGCCTCGTTTTCATTCAACGGCCATCTTGCGCTGAATTTGACCAGATGAGTATTTGCTCTTTTTTTTTCATTTTCGTTGTCCTGAAAGTTGTTTATCTTGCCTGAAGAAGACCTAAAAGGTCGAAACGCGTCGTGTTTTGTCTTGTAATTGCTTGTTCATGTTTGGTGGATTTCTTGCATAAACTGATTAATTGAAATAAAGGTTAAATTTCCCATAGCCTGTCGGCCTTAGGGGTATTGGAGTGTCAGAGGTTCACTGTGTAAAGGGCACGACATAGTGAAAGGTGGAACCCCGTTTCTTCCTCCACCACCTTGTACATTCCCTGAGCTGAATCAGGTACCCATTTACTGCTGGGTGGACAGACAGGGTTTTAGGTACCCATTTACTGCTGGGTGGAAGACAGGTTTTGGTACCATTGCAGGTGCAGACAGGGTTTTAGGTACCATTTACTGTGGGACGACAGTTTTTAGACCATTTTGCTGGGTGGACAGACAGGGTTTTGGTACCATTTATGTGGTGGACAACAGTTTAGGTACCCTTTACTGCTTGGTGGACAGACAAGGTTTTAGGTACCCATTTACTGCTGGGTGGACAGACAGGGTTTTAGGTACCCATTTACTGCTGGGTGGACACACAGGTTTTAGGTACCCATTTACTGCTGGGTGCACAGTCAGGGTTTTAGGTACCCATTTACTGCTGGGTGGACAGTCAGGGTTTTAGATACCCATTTACTGCTGGGAGCACAGACAGGGTTTTAGGTACCCATTATGCTGGTGAGACAGGTTTAGTACCTTATGCTGGG
>CM065748.1:19213111-19223111 GCA_033310375.1 Conus canariensis
CCACCCCCAAATCATGCTTTGCCATTTTTTTTAAAAATGATGCTGTACTGGCGTCAGTGATATTATACAGGCATAGATATACTGAGTAGTGTTCAGAGGCTCTAAAATTTCTCTCCTTCCTTCCCCTCCCAAGCCACAAATCAGCACCTGCTTCCAGAAACAAGTCTGAAGAATAGTATAAGCTCTGGAAGCGCTGCAACAAGTTCATTCCATAAACACAAAAATGGCCAAGGAAGCAACATCACGAGCAAAAATGTCGCAGACAATTTGTAGATTAGTGCACTGACTACCCTTCGTTCTTTTGTTGTTTTTTTTAGTTGTTATAAACTTATTGGTAACGTTCTTCGCTGACAAAGAAAGAATACCTTCGCACCGTCCCTTAACTCCAAGCACACCTTCTAAACCCACTGCCCCCTCCCTCCCTCCCTATTCATCCAACCTGCACGTGTATTGATAAGAAGAATAATCCATTCTACGACTCCTACTCTACCATCCCTGCTCTCTGTGCACCTGTAAAAAAAAAATCTTGTACCTTTCTGCCTACCTGCCTCTGCATTTTACTTTCTTTTGCCAGAATCAAATCATTTTGAAAGATGACCACCCTGTTTCCTCCTTTTGCCTCTTAAACGGCATTCAGTTCTTTTTAAAGTCAAATGAATATCATTTTTGTACTCCCAGTTCTTATAGAACAGGGAGTACTTCACAATGGAAACGAAGAAATGCTGTCTGTCTGTGTGTCTGTCTGTCCGTCCGTGGTCAAAATGTGTTCCACTCGCTCCAGACAAAACTACTGGGCCGATCTTTCTGCACATTTGTAGGTATGTTCATTATGGGTCACGGATGATGCCCGATGTTTTATTTTACCGTTATAGCCGTTACTAACGGCTATAACGGCCCATAACGGTTTTTTCGTCTTTATGGAATATCTCAGAAAGTACATGGCCGATCTTTCTGAAAATTTGTAGGTATGTTCATTATGGGTCACAGATGATGGCCGATGTTTACCAGAATAGCCGTTACTAACGGCTATAACGGCCCAAAACGGGTTTTCCTCTTTATGGAATACCTCACGCGTATTCAATATGAACTGGGAGTACGTGTATATGCTTTGCATCTTGTTTCTTATTGTTGTCACCTATTACGTCTTTTGCTTGAAGCGTGCCACCATAACAGATCTTCAGCCGGTAAGCTCTTTAGAACACAAACAGGCTATCATAACTTCAACATCAACCCTATTACGTTGGTCCCCCCCCCCCCCCCCCCCCCCCCCGCGCTTTCCCAGTGTGATGATCACAGAGGAGGCTTCGGGTGGCAAAGAGGAGGGGGGGGGGGTGGAATGAAGAAGAGAACAGGGTGTGTGTGTGTGTGTGTGGGGGGGGGGGGGGGGGTAGGTGCCGGGTTGTTGGGGGTGGTTTTTGAAGTCCGTGATCAGACCACTAGGTAACAAGAGCTGTGTGATCAGCTTTGCTGTCATTTGTAAGGGGATTGTCTGTTGTTGACTTGTGGTGTGTGTGTGTGTGTGTGGTGTGTGTGGTGTGTGTGTGTGTGTGTGTGCGCGTGAGTGTGTGTGTGTGTGTGTGTGCGCGCGCGCGTGTGTTTGTGTGTATGTGTGTGTTCATGTGTCTGCATGTGTGTGCCTGTGTGTGTGCGTGCTTGCGTGCGTGTGTGTGTGTGTGTGTGTGTGTGTGTGTGCGCGGCACGCTCGCGCGCGTTGGGGTTGTGTGTGTGCATGGCGTACGCGCATGCACGCTCTCGCTCGCTCGCTAAAGGCATGGTCATATCGACCTTCTGTCAAAAGTCCCCACCGATGGTTTGAGACACCAAGTTGCACGGAAGGACACCCACCCCTCATCCCTCGCTGACCTTCTTCTGTCATGCGTGCCCTGCCCACACCGGCACAGCAGCCGGCAAGCCCCTTGTTCAGTCACGCGGAACGGCACGTGCATCATTGAACGCGGCACTGCAGTGTTCTGGGCGACAGCGTGTGTGTGTGTGTGTGTGTGTGTGTGTGTGTGTGTGTGTGTGTGTGGTGTGTGTGTGTGTGCTAGTTTTCACACCCCTGGGACCCCCCCCCCCCTCCTTGGGTCCCTGCCACGTTCCAGCTTAGAAGTTTTGTTCTTGTGTTGCCAGCACTGAACGACGGTGGGTGCACTTCAGTACACCAAGAAGTCTGAGGCAATTACACACACTGACTGAGTTTCTTTCTGTTCACAGACACACACACATACATGTGTTTCACGCATGCAGCACGCACGCACGCACGCACGCATGCACGCACACACGCACACGTGCGCACGCATACACACACACATACACACATAGGTGCGCACACACACACACACACACTATACACACACACAGGCGCACGCGTGCGCGCGCGCGCGCACATACGGATTTCAGGGTCAGCAAGGTGTTATGGACAGTTGTCGGAAGTGGAGTCCTGCAGTTTTCTTAACTGATTGGACATATCTTCCCTCTACAGAGCTACAGTGGACCTAGCACGCCAGCATGAGGGGGGCGGGGGTGGAGGTGAGGGGGGTGGGGGTGGGGGTGGGGCATAAACCACGTTGTGTGGAGGAAAGTCATTTACAGAGAGACAGGGCCCGGAACCTTAGTTTACAGCCCTGACAATGTCCTGAATTTTAATTCTGAAGAGAGCGAGAGAGAGAGACGATGCTCCTTTGAAGTACAGCTAACACCTGGTCCAACTCGTAGATGCCAGACAGCAAGGTGCCACCAATTCGGCTCGAAACTTCTGATCAGTTTGAAAGTTTTTTTTTTTTTTTTTTGTTCGTTTGTTTGTTTGGATTTTTTGTTTGGTTTGTTGTTTGTGTGTGCGCTGTTTCACCTTTTGTGGCACTCCAGGGGTATTACCCTCAGTCTTCTTCTTCTTTCTTTCTTTCTTTTAGTGTCCACAATCATCATGTTGATTAATCTGACACTTTTGTGTGTACGACCTTTTTTTTTATCCCGCCATTAAGGCAGCCATACTCCAACTTCGGGAAGGTGCATGCTATGTGTAATGTGTCATCCACACCAACGGCCAAACTGACCTTCTCTTCCGAAAGCTGGTGATGGGATTTGACGTGTGTGCAAGATGTTGTTCGTGCGTTCACACACGGAACCTCGGTTTATAGTCTCATTCGAAGGACTGTGTGGGGAATGGAGTCAGAACCAATGTTAACTCCAAGGGACCCCCCCCCCCCCCCCTCCCCCCCCCCCCCCCCCCCCCTGTACCGAAACGGCCCGGCGGAGATGCGAACCCGCAAAGCCCAAGATTATGAGTCCGATGCTCTACCAACTGAGCTATTCCGGCCCCCGCTTATTGCGGGTTCCTGTCTACCTCCATTCACACCCTGGGTTGTCTTGTTGCTACCCGGCACCGGCAATCCACAGGGAGAGTCAACGTCGAGTCGCCACAGGACAACCCACCAGAGGAGGCACTGCACTGCTGCCTGAGTCACGTCGGTGGGATTCAATAGTTCCTGTTCTGAACCAGGTGACACAGGACTAACTCCCCTACTGTCGACACGAACTGAGTAGTCGAGGAGCCAGCGTGAGTGAGTTCCCTCTCTGGAGGGCAGCACGTACCACGTCCATCCAACGCCGGGCAGGCCCCATGAACTCGTCGATACTGGCTGACTTCGACACGAACGTACCAAGGGCACATGTGGAGAGGATATTAATACTGAGGTCACTATGAGAGCATGCCAAGACCACATGATTTGAGACTTTATTTTTTACGCCGAACAGTGAGGATGAACTGTTGGTGATAAAGATGATGCTGTAGAGCTCCATTCTCTTCTGAGACTGCATGACAGGGCTGTACTCTACGTTTACTTTCATAACATATCCCAGCACCAACCAGGTTCGGACGATACAGACACCTGCAGTGTTGGTCAGGAAATTTGAGCGGCACTCTCAGAGATGCATTCATTGAGTGGAGGAGGAAATCAGACTGTACAGTTCCAGTCTTTCCGTTTGAGCCAATGGCAAACTCCGCTCTGGACAGGGGCTGGTCATGGACCGAAAAGTCCCACCAATGTAGATGACTCTGATGGGAATTGAACCCTTGACTTCCCAGCCGGGTAATCTGCCATGCTACTCTATGAACCATGGCAGGTCAGTCAGAAAGTATTTGATAAAGAGAGGGAGATGGTCTTGAAAACTCAGATGATGAAGATCCATGAGAATACCAGATTTCCATACGGTGACGTGTATGCTTTTTGCAGGTTTATATCAAACCTACCACATGTTTGTCCAAAAAAGGGTAACAGATAATGGTTTACAAGACGGACTAAGTGGTCAACTGTAGAATGTTTACGAAAACTTAACCGTTCTTTGGTCAAAAGCTACTGGTTTTCACATCAATGGACAGTTGATCTTCTTCGCAATTCAGTCACAAAGGCAACTGGTCAGAGCAATCGGATGATAATTAGTCGGGTTGGTCAAGTCTTTTTTTCCGGGTTTCTAAATTGAATTAATAAGGGCGTTCCGCAAGGAAGACGGAAAGCACCTTGCAGTTCAGACAGAACTGTACACCTTCAAAAGAATATGGACACAGCTTACCGGGAGATGTTTGAGAAAGTGATAATTGATGTCAGCAGGGGCAGGAGGATAATTACTACAGATTTGAAGAGCTGGTTTTATTTTGAGTGAAAAGGGTAGATCACAGTCGTCAGTGTTGTCAGAGAAAAATTATAGGGGTGGGGGGGGGGGGGGGGATTTTTCTTTTTTTTTTTTTTCTTTCAAAAGCAGCAGATTGATTAGCGGAGGATGAGACTTTTACAATAGCAGAGGTCAACACACTGGCAACAGCTTGTTTGCTCGTCACCAGTGAGGCTGCTAGTTTCAGGTAATGAACAGCAGGGTTGGGGTTTCCTTTTATTTTCTTGACTGTTTTCAAGACTTTTTCAACGGGGTTTGTTTGTGCTGTCAGCTTCGAGCAGAAATCTCTTCAAGACAAACGTTTGCGCATTTTGAGGACATATCTTGATTCACCTCGCATCTGGATATCTGATGACATCATTTATTGAGCTGAGCATCCTATATCAAAGCACTTTGATTCATCTGTCAACAGATTTCATAGCTTGACAGAAATGTTCTGACTGGCGTTTCGATTTGCATTCAATAAGGAAGGATCTATGTGGAAGCCTTTTGCCGGCTTTACCTCACTGGCTAGAGCTTGAAAACCCTTTTGAACAGGAAAGAGGCAAAGAGCAGACCAAGGTTTGTTCTTCTCTGGCCCTTCAATCACCACTCAGAAGATTTTAGGGAAAAAAAAATCTGTCTTTTCTCTAATTTCTTAATCGGAGTCACTGTTGCGACCCTCATCCGGAGACTTGATTTTCTTGCAGTTATGGTCGCATGGTGAAGCTTTCTAAAGTTGGAGGCATTTAAAAGAATCAGCGTTTATTTCTCCATTACCGGTCCACCATGGAGTCCAGCTCGAGGTCAGGGTCAAGAAATCTCCTTGACCCCCGTCAAGGCTTTAGGAGGGATGTACTATAAGCAAGGTACAGCTGACCCTATTCCCCCCTGATCATTCCCAGCTTCCAGAGACAGAGGTTTGTGAGCTACAGGGGATACCGTGGTCAGCCCTGGAACTGCCTGTCTTGACCCAGCCCCATGCAGGTTTTTTTTTTTTAACTTATGTCTTTTAATTATTATCTTTTCTTTCAGTTTTTCCCAGAGAGAGAGAGAGAGAGAGAGAGAGAGAGAGAGAGAGAGAGAGAGAGAGAGAGAGAGAGAGAGAGAAAGACAGACTGACGAGCAAACAGTTTGTTGCGAATCGTCCCACCAGTTGGCTATTCCCCAATCAGGCCAGCCTTATAGCGAAACGAAATAGTCCACAAGGAAGGCATGAAGAAAGCCCAGAGGCGTGACAATAGGCGTGAGCTGTAATATTGCATTAGATGTGCAGGTGATGATCAAATATGATATATAGTAGAAAGCTGTATAATGATATAAGGTTGAATACAATTTTGTTGATTTCCCTTTTCTTCGTTCCCTCCCCATCCTGCACGTCCCCCCCCCCCTCTCACACACGCACACACGCACACGCCCGGAAACGCTACCTCGGCAGTTATGGATATTACACCCAAAGCCGTCCGGGAGAGATGAATGAAAACGAAAGTCGCGGACGACACCCGGTGAGAGCGAACCAAATCCGGGAGAGGGAAAGAGGGGAAAAGAGGCGGGCCGCGGAGGGGAGGGGGCGGGGCGGGAGAGAGCCCCATGCAGGGGTAGCCGATTGATTCACAGGGGCCAACGTGTACCTCCTGTCTAGGGGAGGTTCGAGCCAAAGAGATGTGTTAAGAGATCCTCCTTTCACAACATCCAGGATCTCATTCTCCTCCATCAGAGGTTCCACCGCATAGCATACGCAGCAGCTCCAAAGAACAAAGAAACAAGATGCAAAGCATATAAACGTACTCCCAGTTTATCTTGAATACACGTGAGATATTCCATAAAGAGAGAAAAACCGTTTTGGGCCGTTATAACCGTTTGTAACGGCTATTCTGGTAAACATTGGCCATCATCTGTGACCCATAATGAACATACCTACAAATTTTCAGAAAGATCGGCCAAGTACTTTCTGAGATATTCCATAAAGACGAAAAACCGTTATGGGCCATTATAGCCGTTAGTAACGAATATAACGGTAAAATAAAACATCGGGCATCATCCGTGACCCACAGTGAACATATCTACAAATTTGCAGAAAGATCGGCCAAGTACTTTCTGAGATATTCCATAAAGAAGAAAAACCGTTATGGGCCGTTATAGCCGTTAGTAACGGATATAACGGTAGAATAAAACATCGGGCATCATCCGTGACCCATAATGAACATACCTACAAATTTTCAGAAAGATCGGCCCAGTAGTTTTGTCTGGAGTGAGTGGAACACATTTTGACCACGGACGGACAGACAGACAGACACACAGACAGCATTTCTTCGTTCCCATTCTAAAGTACTGTCTGTTCTGAGGTAAGAACGGAGAGTAAGACAAAAGAAAACGCGGGAGCCCTAAGGCCCTGACATCAGCCTAGCATGAAAAGGAGGTGGGTAAGAGGCATCACAAATCCGCCACGCTGTGTTTAATCCTGTCAGCAGCTCGGCTGATGCAGGTCTGGAAGCTATTTGGCAGAAAACAGGTGCCATCAAAATGTGATGTCCCTGTCGCTAGCCTAGGGGATCACCGGGCCACGCAGGCCCTCCGACCACAGCAAGGACGCAACTTCCCGGATATATACACAGACACAGACACACACACAACACACACACACACACACACACACACACACTCACACACACACACGCACACACACTCGCGCGCTCGCGCGCGCGCGCGCGCCACACACACACACACACACACACACACACACACACACACACCACACACACACACACACTCAGAGAGAGAGAGAGAGAGAGAGAGAGAGAGAGAGAGAGAGAGAGAGAGAGGAGAGAGAGATTGCGCGCGCACATACACACGCGCTCTCTATCTATTTATCTGTCTGTCTGTCTGCCTATCTATCTCTATATCAACAATTCATTTACTGCTATGTCCCCCCCCCCCCCCCCCGTCTTCTACCTTTCTTTATACCTCTCCATTCTCTCTATCTTCTGTCTGACTGTCTCCCTCCCCCAACCTTTTTCTCTTCATCTTTCTCCCTCCCCATTCTCTTCACTTTCTCTCACCTTGTCTGCCGCGTCCCCCCTCCCGCTCCATGTCTCTCTCCCTCTCTCGCTCTCCCTCCCTCTCTCTGCCTCCCTCCCTCTCTCTCTTTCCCTCCCTCTCTCTCTCTCTCCCTCCTCCCTCCCTCTCTCTCTCTGTCTCTCTGTCTCTCTCTCTCTGTCTCTGTCTCTCTCTCTCAGGTGAACGTTCCGGGACAATCGGACTGATTCAGCACAGGTGAAGTGAAACATCAGGCGGTGAGAGCCACCACTCCCCATCCTCCATTAACCAGCTGTGATGCATGCGGCCACCACACCGTGACGACAGCCGGCAGGGAGGGATGGCCAACGAAGCGGCACGGCACGTACATCATTGACTATTCCAGAATTCAGGAACAAAAGAAAGGAAGACGCTTCCAGACTCGGGTATTTGTGATTAAGAATTCTAGTCTGATGACTCTGTTGAGAACGTGCGAAAATGGGGAGGTGGTGTCTGCATTTAGACACCCCATGGCAGCACTAACTCCGAGTCTTTCATCAGCGGTCAGTTCTCCGGCATCAGAGATGAGACATGTTCCCTACTTCATTCTGCTTATACCCATGGCTCTGCAGAAAACAATGTGCGAAAATGGGGAGGCGGTGTCTGTATCTGGTCTCCCAACGGCAGCACTAAGTCTGTTTCTCATCAGTGATCAATGCCATTCTCCGGCATCAGAGCAGAAACCTGTACCCTATTTCATTCTGTTTACACCCTGAATGCCCACCAAACCACCCTCGACTATTTTCAGCCCAGACAGACATGCCAGATCCTTCAGAACAGCAGAAAGGAAGCTTCAGACCTTGGGCTCTCTAAAAAAAAAAAGACCCGGTGTTGCAGTGGAACCCCCCCCCCCCCCCTCTCTCCTCCCCACACACAGTGTAGCGTTGCAGGCAATGAAGATGTCGATACACTTTCCCAGCTGGGGGGCGAAGAGGAGCAAACAGCCCACTGTATGTCATAAACAAAAGTCAGAACCCTTCTCAAATGCCAGCTCCAGAGCACGCGGAGACAGCGTCCGCAAAATATGGCCTGGACAGGAAGGCCTATGACAGACAGACGGGCAGACAGGGCACAACGGGCCACTACCGTCTGGCATCTCTTCAGGCTGAAGATCTCTCTAAACAGATGAGTACCTGCGTGACAGAGGTCCACAGACGTCTGCTAATAACATTCACCAGTCATGCATGTCCCTGCTTCAACAGCCGGCGATGGCTGATTGCAGTGACCGAAGAAGAAGAAACAGTCTGGTGCCGTTGGCACACAGGCCACTCCTTTTACACCCAGTCTTATCTTTGGAAAGGTGAAGAAGCTCCGTGGTGCATTCCATGTCATTTTACCACTCACGGTGAAACATGTTCTTTTAGAGTGTTGGGGCTTGCATGATGTGAAATATAAACACTATACAGCAGACTCCATGAAACCCTTGTTCAGAGATGTCCCCATCTGATGTGATCTTTAAATTTCTGAAAGAGATCAACATTTTTCATCTGATCTCTCAACTGATCTAAGATTTTAAAGAAAGAAAGATTTCTTTTGCTTCACAAAATTTGCGGTGTGTTTTGAGAAAGTGTATTTTAAAGGGTTGTGTAAAAGAGCTTTTTCTTTTTTTTTTTTACTTATGAGTTGACTTTAACGCGGTGTTAGCCCTGGTATGACCCTTTGTGGTCGGATGAACTATAGGAGGGAGGGGAGGGGAGGGAGAGGGAGGGGGGAGGGGAGAGTCCAGTGATGCCCTGAAGCAGGTAGCAGACTTTGCCCACAACGCCACACTACCCCGTGTAGCATGGCCAGGATCGCTGAAGAAGAAGAAGGAGAAGAAGAAGAAGAAGAAGAAGAAGTGATTCAGCAAATGGTCTTCAAGTAGCATGCCATTGTGACAGGCTATTCATCCCACATCCCTTGTATGTTCTAATCACACCCTGTTCCTCCATTTGAAAGGCCCCCCCCCCCCCCCCCAAAAAAAAAAAAAAAAAAAATGTAGCAGAGTACCCATGGGTAGCTGTTTTTTTTTTTACTCCCAGTTCTTATAGAACAGAGAGTACTTTACAATGGGAACGAAGAAATGCTGTCTGTGTGTCTCTCTGTCTGTCTGTCCGTCCGTGGTCAAAATGTGTTCCACTCGCTCCAGACAAAACTACTGGGCCGATCTTTCTGCAAATTTGTAGGTATGTTCATTATGGGTCACAGGTGATGGCCGATGTTTATTTTACCGTTATATCTGTTTCTAACGGCTATAACGGCCCATAACGGTTTTTCTTCTTTGTGGAAAATCTCAGAA
>CM065748.1:19230611-19233111 GCA_033310375.1 Conus canariensis
ATTATCATCATCATCATCAGCAGCAGCAGCAGCAGTAGCAGCAGCAGCAGCAGCAGCAGCAGTAGCATTATCATTATCCTCATCAATGATTGACTCTAGCTGAAATCTGAGGAACCATATGTGTATATTCTACTATTCTTTTAAAATGGATGCATCAGGTAGTGTTTTTCAAGTGTACTATTGATTGATTGATTTATCTATTTATTTATTTGCTTATTTATCTATTTCTGCGCTAATGCACCATTTCATCTGGGCTTATGAATTCCGTGTTATATGTGTCATGCACCGTTTTACATTGTTTCGCTTTTGTTGTTTTTCTCAGCTTTCAAAGTGAATTGTGTATGTGGCGTACCAGTTGTTTGATTTTGTTCTGTGGCACTTCTGTGGTTCTTGTTTTCTGTTGTACAGCGTGTTGAGTCTGCTCCTATAGGGTGAACTGCGATACGAGTTCCCATTTTGTGTGTCTGTTGCCCTCTGTCTGTTTATTATCGTATGTCTGTTAATCTTTCTTCGTTTACTGTTTGTTTGTCTATTGTCCTCTGTTTATTGTCCGTTGTCCTCTTTTTATTGTCTGTGTGTCTGTTATCCTTTATTCGTTTACTGTCTGTATGGCTGTTGTTCTCTGTTTGTTTATTGTCTCTGTCTGCTATCCTTTCTTCGTTCACTGTTTGCATATCTGTTACCCTTTGTCTGTTTGTTGTCTGTATATCACCAAGATTACGAGTCTGACGCTTTACTAGCTGAACTATTGCGGCTCCAGACGAAGAGCGAGCCCTGGTGCTCCAGGTTGCGGGTTTGGCACTGGGCTGACGTATCAGTCTGGTACAGACACTCGCCTGTACCATACACTACAGCAACAGTAATCAATGATGGATTCTCCCGTCGTCTCTGACGGATGAGTAGGCAGACAGGTCATCTGCTGATGTGGGTCCTCATGTGGGAATGAAGACCAATTCCTGAGGCACAAGGTCGTCCACAGACGCTGCAATGGAATAAAGTCCTGCAAGGATGGGCCCCGTTTTCTCCGATTCCTCTTTTCCTGGATGGCGGCTGCTCTGTTGCGCTCGAATGTCTTCGTGCCCTGGGTACACTGGGTTGCTTCCACTGTGTTCTGTCAAGGGCGACATCTTTCCAGGAAGCTGTGTCGAAGTTGCAGCTTCTGAGGTTGGCCTTCAAGGTGTCTTTGCATCTCTTGAGAGGCCTTCCTTGGTCACGTTGTCCTTCGTTCAGTGGTCCATAGAGCAGCATCTTTGGAATTCTACGAGTCCTCCATACAGACAACGTGTCCTGGAGCTGGCTTTTGATACACTCTCGCCTTGGCTTAGGCTGTGTCAGGCCAGTTGACACAGGCTAGAACACCAAGGCTACATCAAAATGTTGTTACGCTCTGCATAGTTATGCGGGGATTGTCTTCAGTTGTGATAAGCTCCTAGCATAACATTGTCAGTCTCCAAAATCCCTCGAAGTCGGAGTGTGGCTGCCCACGTGGCGGGGTAATCAAAAACGGTCGTACACGTAATGATCTCATCCCCAGCTGATGCATTTGTACCATAGTGTTCAAGTACTTCGGCTGTTCGGATGATCTCTGGAGTCTTTTAGCCAGGGTACGACAACAACATGAGCATACATTAAGTACTGGGTAGGCCACACTTGCTCTGGACCTGCAGGTTGGACACTAAATAACATCTCGGTAAAGCCCTGTGCGAGAGAACCAAATACAAATTCTGGAAACACAGAAATGAAGAAAAGTCAGTCGGGCCGGATTAGTCACATACCACTAAAAGCCTCCTGTCACCACCATCATAAGACAGGCACTCCAACGGAGGGATCCACAGAGGAGGAGGGGGGTGGGGGGGAAGATGGGGCGACCTTGACACTCATGGCGCGTGGATTCTGAAGTGAAGACAGCTGGACTGACGTGGGCCCAGCTGAAGAGGTCAGTCAGCCCAGAGCCCAGTCCGCTGGAGGAGTGTTGTCGCAGCTCTGTGTTCCCCAGAGAACTAGAAGGGTTGATGAAGTCCAGTACGTCGTGTGTTGTAGTGTGTGAGGTGGTCAGGCTTCACGACTGTGGTGGGTCGTTGAGCGGAGCTGCGTCCATCGTTCGTGTCTTTTACAGGATGCTTTCCTTCAAAGCAACGACCACAGAACGCGAACAGAAAACCGAACCAAACCAAAACCAAACCAAACCAAACCAAACCAAACCAAACCAAACCAAACCAAACCAAACCAAACCAAACCAAACCAAACCAAACCAAACCAAACCAAACCAAACCCCAACCCAACCCAACCCAACCCAACCCAACCCAACCCCAACCCAGCCCAGCCCAGCCCAGCCCAGCCCAGCCCAGCCCAGCCCAGCCCACCCCACCCCCAAACCAAACCAAACCAAACCAAACCAAACCAAACCAAACCAAACCAAAACCAAACCAAACCAAACCAAAACCAAACCAAACCAACCAAACAAACCAAACCAAACCAAACCAAACCAACCAAACCAACC